>OZ010588.1:85065929-85150929 GCA_963932145.1 Acanthosepion lycidas | reverse complement strand
GAGACATTAACTTACTATCAATTCCTTGAATAATAATATTCTTACATTAGAGTTGTTGTTAAATGGAAGACACTTGCCAAGTACGTCCAACAATTTCAAATTGTCATCTTCAGGGCACAATTTTTTCCCATACATTCATTTCAATTGTAATAAATTATTTCTTTATGATTATATATATATATATATATATATATATAAAAATAAATTCCAGATAGACTAGAATCCAGGTAGAACTTAATGTACAGGACTGAGTAAGGATATAATAAAAAAGAAAGCAATGAAATGGTTATAATTTATTACATTGGAATCGTAATCACAATCCAATTCATCAGATGTACAAATTCAAAAAGAAATCGGAAAATATAACTCCGGGTATAAAAAACAATTATACTGAGGGTGTATGTGTGAGAGTTGAAAACAAGTGTAAGAGGGAAATGTATGAAAGCTCTAGAGAGAGGTATAACAGAAGAAAGAAGAACAGGAAGGCCTAAAGGTGAAGGTGGGGATTCAAATTTAACAGAGAGAAGTTTTATAGAGAGGAGTTAAATAATGGTTTAAATGACCTTTAGGCCTTCCTGTTCTTCTTTCTTCTGTCGCACCTCTCTCTAGGGCTTTCATATATTTCCCTCTCACACTTGTTTCCAACTCTCACACATACACTCTCACTAAAATTTTGTTTTTTATATCCAGAGTTATATTTTCCGATTTCTTTTTGAATTTGTAGGTCTGATGAATTGGAAAGTGATTACGATTCCAATGTAATAAATTATAATCATCAAATATTAGTGTTTGAGCCTTTTTATTATATATATATATATATATATATATATATATATATATATATTAGGAAAATCAATGACAAAGTGGAAAATTTTTCACTGTGATGCATTTTGATATTTAGGATTTCATCAGACTAAAAGGATGTTTATGTTGATGTAATTACTCACATGTATAAAGGAGAACTGACACTGAAATTTTAAACTTTTGAATTAATTTTTTTTTAAATACATGTTTGGATACATAATTTAGCTAATTTCATTTAGTTTCTTTTTTTGATCACTTTTGTTATTAAGTACCACAGATTGTGATAATAGATGATTTGCCAAGAAAGGTGAACTGTTTTAAGAAATTAACCCAAATTTACTGTGGATGATCTAGTAATTAAAGCACTTTCTTTACTTTCATTTTAGTAAATTGCTTTGTTATATTAAAGTAGCATTTTTAAAATCCAGATTACGATCAGATGCACTAGTGAGCAACTAATGCATGGTGGGTTTTGTGTTGTAAAAAGATCCCTTTTGTGTTCATATAATCTTTTATTTAAATTTCTTATTGTGACAATTATCACAGGTGATAGAGTAAATTCTTTCAAGTTTTAGCTTATTATTCTAATTATTTTGTTTTGTATTAAGTCTTTTATTGTTTTAAAAATAGTTGTAATAAATTTTATGCTAAGCTTAGATAAATTAATTTCAATTGTAATTTTAATAAAGTTAGTAGTTAAATAATATATTTTGATTTGTTGGTTTGTTAGAATGGTCCATTTTTCTATTTTGAAATATTTTATAAGCTTTTTGTTTCATGTTGATTATGAAATAATGATGGTATTGGAGGAGTTTAACATTATTTCCAATGTGTCTCTCCTCAACATATAAATGCTGAGTGCTACAAATTCTGAGTGCTCGGAAATAGAATCTGATAATTATTTCATATTGTATTTTGTTGTTTTTATGAGATCATTTTTATTATTTGATTTGTGATAGACACTTAGTTTTAGGTCATTGCTGGTACAGTGTAACATGATATCTAGGAAATGTAAATTTATTTGTTTCTGTTTCATAAGTGAATTCTATTGCATGTTCAACTTAGTTTAGTTTATCTACAAGGTCAGGTAATGTAGTTTTGCAGGTATATATTAATAGAACTCCATCAATATATTGGAAATATGTTGATTGCTTAAGTAAAATATTCTGGAAAAGACTAAATTCAAGAAAATTCTAAGAAAATACACACTTAAACCCCACTCAGAGGAAAAACCCATTGGTAATCTAATTTTTTATTTATAAAAATTATTGTTAAAACTGAAATAGCTTTGATTGTTGATTAGTTGGCAAATCTTTATGATTTTAGCTATTGGTAAAGAGAGGTTTATTTTTAACTGTGCTAGATGTTTATTTTAAAGAATTTGTTAACAGGAACATTTATGTAAAGGGATTTAACATCTAAACTAGACATGAATTTAGCTGTCATACTTATTTCTCTTACTTTTTTATCATGTTGCCTAAATTTTTATTATGTGATGGGATAAACATTTTGCTATAGCTTTTGTCAGTTTTTGGGTAGCACTATCAATATCTGATAATGGGACACATCATAATGTCTGCTTTGTGGGGTTTAAGTAAAACAAAGTTTGGGTATTCTAGGGTGATTTTTCTACTTTGTCTTTAATTTTCATAACATTGTTCTGATATATAAAAATTATATATCATTTTCTCATATATATATATATATATATATATATATATATATACACACACATACACCCCAAAACTTCCTTTTATCTTTGTATCCCCGTAACATTATTTTAATATGCCTGTTTTCACTGCAATAAAAAAATTTGTCAAGAATATCATTAATAGTAACAATGACTATAGTTCACTATGAAAGCATTGTATTCAATGGCAATGTAAGGAGACTCCTTTTTTCACCAAAAATGTCTCAAAAAGTATCTGATAACCTAATGTTTATCCAGATGCTGTGGACAACCAAATCAGTTCTCGTATTGCACCTAACTGTAATATTAAATATAAATGGGAAATGTCTTATAAGCCATCAATTATGGTAATTCTTTCATCTCTTAAACAATCAGGGATATTAGATGAAAAGAATTCTTACAGTGTTGCATTCATCTGTTCTCTACGTTTCAAACAAGGACAGGAAAACTATAGCCCACAAACACATTTTGAATGGCGTACAAGCAAATATTGTGATACAAATCTTATCCAGCCTGCAAACAATTTTTCTGCATTCTAAGTATATTATATAATGACTACACTGATGCCCTATGCATGGAGTTTTGTTGCAATATCCTCAGATTCCATTTTGTTCCAACTTAAACAATGGTAAAGGGTGTTCCAATAACTTGGACTGATTTTAAATGTGAATTAAGTTTAAGTGTCTAATGATTTTTTTCTTTTTCCTTTAGATTTAACAACTTAAGTCTTTGGCAATTTCAACCATGGAAAGATTAACAATCAAACAATGTGTTAAAGTTTCAAGAGTGCAATTGGAAAAATTGTTTGTAAATTCAAACAAACTATGTTGGTGGCAGATGTGAAAATACCATTGCGTGCTCATTTACGCCATTCAGCTGAAAATATTGCTGCAGTGCACGAAAATGTGACCAAAAATCCAGACCCCTCTATTCATCATTGTGCACAGGAAATGAAACTCTCCACAACAATGTTACATTGTTTCCAATTACACTCTTGGCTGGTCGATTATGTCGACCAAAAAATCATGAAATGCATTTCTGTTTGAACATCCATTTTCATAATAGGCTTCAATAACTTTAACACATTGTTTGATTATTAATCTTTCCATAGTTGAAATTGCCAAAGACTTAAGTTGTTATATCTGGAAGAAAAAGAAAAAAATCATTAGACACTTAAACTTAATTCACATTTGAAATCAGTCCAAGTTATTGGAACACCCTTTATATACATTCATTTATTAACTGCATTAATATTAGACAAGTTTTCTTTTTTTGTTTTTTATTTGACTAAATTTTCCACTATTCAATTTGCTAAGTTCATACTTTTTATGTTTTAAAGATTCCTTCCATATTTTCTTGATTAAGATCTCTAAACACTCACCCACTGAGGACACCAAGTACAAGGTTGAGGACAAAGAATGACCCAATGATGATCAAGCTGATGAAATAGATCCAAGGCCAGCTATTACCCACAGCATCATTGATCTGAAAAAAATGAGAAACATTTAAAGAATTGAGGAAGCAAAAAAAAAATAAAGTATATGTATTTAAATACATAGGAGAATTTGTTAACATTTCATCTTATATTGCGAAAGTTAAATGATACTCCAGAATTTTTCAAATATTTACAAAGTTTAGATTAGATCTGGAAGATTGTGTTCCAAGTGAGAAAGCTCAGATACAAAATCCTGTTTTCTAAATTGATGAAGCTCAAAAGTTAATTAACTTAGTTTAGTATGAGGCCAAGTGGGAATAGTTTTTTAATATGAAGAGTCGTGTGTGTGTGTGTATATATATATATATATATATATATATATATATATATATATATATATAAAATATACAACCACAAAATTCTATATATGTGTGTACACACACACACACACACACACACACACACACACACACAAAGAGAAGAAAAAATTTAACCTCACACCAATAACTAATGCATAAATTAATTTTTAACTTAATATAAAAATAACAAAAATGAGAAAATCTGCAATCAACTGCTAAAACACCATGATGAGTGGAGAGAATGATTAAAAAACAGTTCATCTACATAACTCCAGCATTGAGGCACTGAATATAAAATCTATCAGCTAAGTGATAACATTTTTATTAATTTTATATATATATATATATATATATATATATATATATATTGCTGAAAAGTAGACATATTTTTATTTCCTGAATATGGTCAATACATAGTGGCCATGTTTGCAGTTTATGTTGTTAAGTGTTGGGATATTGTTTTTATGATGAGGGACTTGACTATTTTTAGACACTTTTCTCAGAAGTGTATTTGAAGTTGGAAAAGATTTAGAAAGACAAAGAATAAAGGAAAGAAAAATAGGTTGAAAGAAAAGGATACAGAGAAATGAACACATTGGCCAAAAGTTAATGATAAAAACTTGCATACCTCATGCAATAAGAAATATTTGCATTAATTATATGTAAGCTATGTTATATATGCATATCAATACCCCTATACACTATAAATCTAAAAGATCATCATCCATGCTTCCAGCATCAAGTTGAAAAAGAAATTTTGATTGGATTATCAAACATCCTTGGAGACATAGAGAAGCAACAATTTTTTATTCCTTTTATTGTACAAGTCTTTTAAATAGATTAATAGAAACAAAATCAAATAGACAATAAATGGGAATATTTTGATTATATTTTGGTTGGATTAAAAGAAGATTTGTGCAAAAGAAGACCATTTATCATACTTAAAACTATATATATTTTCTTATAGTTTATATGTTATTTTTTATAGATATAATTTATCTAAGTAAAGGCTCTGTTTTTAATTAAACAGTACTCATTACATTTATCAGCCTGAATTTTTGAGAAATTTTGTAGAAAATATGTTCTCTGACAGGAATCAAACCTGTAATCCTGTTGGGGAACACATATTTTCTACAAAATTTCACAAGCATTCAGGCCAGTAAATGTAATTAATACTGTTTAATTAAAAACAGAGCATTTACTTGAATAAATTATATCTATAAAAATAACATATAAACAGAAAATATATTAAAATAATTATTGGCCTTAATCCATTTTATATATATATATATATGTGGGTGTGTGTATGTGTGTGTACATACAGTTATATCTGTATGTACCTCAAAAAACATTTGTAATGAAAATCAAGATCATTCATTTAAATATTGTAAATAAATGAAATCAATGCACTTTTTAAAATTGATTGATAAAAAAATGTAAGTTACGTTATAAAGAACTCCAGTCCATCCCTCCATTGTGATACACTGGAAGACTGTGAGCATGGCCAAGCCAAAGTTGTCAAAGTTAGTAATCCCGTCATTTGGACCTATCCAGTATTTTCTGCATTCCTCTGTTCCATTTGAACAAACAAAGCCTGTACCACAAGGATGTGGTTTCGATGACGCTATTTTACCTAAAAGTAAAAATTGATTAAATTTAAAAGAGAAAAAAAAAAAAAAAAGAAAAGATAGATTTTTAAAAAGAATATATTTGTTTCTGAGATTTTTCTACAAATAAATCTACCAAAAACATTAATAAATCAAGATCAATTCTTGGATT
The DNA here is from genome assembly GCA_963932145.1 of Acanthosepion lycidas. Lineage (NCBI taxonomy): Eukaryota > Metazoa > Mollusca > Cephalopoda > Sepiida > Sepiidae > Acanthosepion > Acanthosepion lycidas. Next base: position 85,144,862 of record OZ010588.1, on the reverse strand, counting down.
TTTCAGGTTTCATAAAAATTTAATATATTTTTTCTGAAGTTTTTTTTGAAATAGCAAAAGTAAGTTGACTTAATTTTTTTTTTTTTTTAAATATTTGAGGAAAATTAAAACCTAAAAAAATTTTTGCTGGTTGTTAATTTAAAAAAATATATTTTTGACTGTCTCACTTTGTTAATTTTGAGTCAATATATTACTTCAAAATGAATCAGTTGAAACATTGTAATAAATCAATCAATAACATTAATAAAGATGAAAATAGTCCTGAAAAGTCAATGGATATTATGGACTCATCTCAAAAGCTTAATTTGTATTTTTAGATTGATTGTCTTTTTTTGGCTTATCACCCCTTTTGCAGGTTATTTAAAGCCAGAAAATTTTTTTTTTTAGATTGTAGGAATTTTTTGAAGATAATAATTATCTGTTGATAGAAGTCCTACTAATTAGCCCATAGCTGGATTCCTACATTTTCCAAAAGGTAATTTGTGTGTAAGTGAATATAACAAATTTGACTGGAATTGGAAGTCGGCTCTCCAATTTTCAATTCCGAGCAATTATCTGCACATCCAATCTTACAGTACCTGGTACTCCCAAGCAGTTACCCATCCAGTCTCAAAGTTGCTTAACTTCAGTAATCCCCCAAGAACCGGCGTTTCAATATGATATAGCTATAAGCCTATGAAAGAGAAAAGAGAAAAAGAAATGGCTTGTGATCTTTACTTACCACTGTCAAGACTGAAACAAGTCTCATGCATTTTCCCTGAGAACAGCTCTAAGCCAATGATAGCGAAGATGATAATGACAAATATAACGAGTAATGCTATGTGTAGCAAAGGCACCATTGCTCGAAGAATTGAGTTCAAAACTACTTGTAAACCTGAAAAATAAAAAAAAATAAAAACACTGATATGAAGTTTTCACAGAAATTCATAATAAAATATTAATAGTAATGCTAATGGTAAAATTAGCCATTTCCATACAGGAAACTTTCATCATTCATTGAGCAAACATTATTACTGTTGGTTGACATTTATAAAATCATTTTATTAAACTTTTTTCAGGAAATTTAACTTCTCAAGCTCATTAAATATTATAAAATCCATATAAATAAAACGCAGTATACATGTGTCTGACTGTCCATCCATTTTTGATCTCAGCAAATCATAAATAACCTAAAATAGCAGTAATACTGTAGTTGTACATGATTAAAAATTAAATAAATAACTCATTTAAAATTAAATTTAAATATCGAACAGAATGAAAGGTTTAAAAAGCAACTCTTTATTAAAGATTTAACTTCAATTTCATTTTTTATTACACTTGTAATTGAAATTGTCTAATTAAACCATAATTAATACTTAAGCAGGGCATGGTACATTGCTCATATGGTTTTACTTTTCTTTTTTAGCACACGTATTGTGATGTATTTGAAATATTACATAATTCAGGTTTCCTAGAGTCTTTTAAGAGCAACTTTATGTGAAGGTTGTGTATACAGTGAAAGATTATACAGAATTAATAGGTAGAATAAAGATAAGATAATTTCATTATTTCTAAATTCTTATAACTTTTATGTTCATAGGACACTGAAGGTAAAAGGCCGAAGGCCCAAAAGCCCTATGCAGGAGATAGCCTAAAGTCCGTCCAAAGGTCGGCTTCTAAGCTAGTTTCTAATAATGGCAGTTTCCTTCGAAACTTTTTTTTGACAGTGTGGAAAATTAACGGGTTGATTATCAAGGATCTCAAACACATTGCCCGCTGACTATGTTTCTGCATCCTATAGGAAATTTTTTTGCAGCTAATATTTTTCTCAAATTTTAATAAATTTGTACTTTACTATTTCCATACTTTTTCAGTAACAGTACTGAGTTTGACCAACCACCAAATGCAAACAGACAGTCTATCAATTTTTAAGATCAGCTGGGTTTGACAGAAGACAATAAGTGTGACACATAGATGTATTGGGATGGCTAAGGACACATTCCAAAAGCTGAGCAGAGTATTGCGAGACAGGAGGATTTCTTTGGTAACAAAAAGCTGTTACGTGACATCTGTCCTCCTCTGCAGCAGTGAATGCTGGATGATTTCCTCAAGGATGAAGAAGAGACTCGAGGCAACAGAGATGTGGTTCTGCAGAAGGATGCTGAGGATTTTGTGGACCGAGCGTGTGAGCAACAATGAGGTCTTGGAAAGGATGCAGACAAGGAGGAGGCTCATGTTTAACATCAGGAAGAGGCAATTGAAGTTTCTGGGACACATAATGAGGAAGGAGGGCCTTGAGAATCTGATACTCATGGGTCGAATAGAGGGAAAGAGAGACAAGGGAAAGCAGTGTGTGGCATTCTTGGTGGATGACAGAATGTGGTCTGGTGTGGAAGCAGAGGGAAGGAACTTGTTGAGAGCTGCAAGAGATAGAGGGAAGTGGAGCTGTGATCGACTACGTCCTGAAAGAACATGGCATATAAGATAAAAAAAAAAAAGGTCTGTTCTAATTTCTCTTCAGGGAAGCGAAGAAAACCTTTCAACCATCACATATTCTTCATCAGCTACCTAATGAGAGGGCACACATGTACTCTGAGACAATGTCCCTGTCTATTATTTTAAAATTTTATAAAAAATAAATTTGACAACTCATAATAGGGAAAATTGATCGCTTCACACTGAAAATTTGTTGTATCACCCTACTATCTATAAATGTCATGCAAACTAATTTTAATGCAAGAAAATGAGCTCCTACCAGAAGCTCCTTTCTGGAGATGATGCCACCACTGGAGTCAATACCCTCCCCACCAATAATACCCTGGCAACAGGCCTGTTCTTAACCCACTGGAACTCTTACTCAGCATATAATAGTCCTTTTTGTGTCATTGAATTTCAGACACTTAGATTATAAAATAATTTTCTCTTCTACTTACATGTGCTACCTATTTTGTTATTGCCATTGTTGAAAGTCTTCAAGTGATATGGGTTTTATTTTATTATTATATATATATATATATATATATATATATATATATATATATATATATATATATATATATATAATACTTGGCTACTCTTGTTTTTAAGCACAATTGTCAGTGACAGAAGCTAGCTTGGTAAGTTGTTGATATACAAATCCAGGCCTAAAGGATAAAAAAAGCAACAATACCATAAATTTATAATGTAATATTGTAGATTTAATTTTAATATAATTTTTTTTTAAATGTAAGTGATCATGTATTTCTACAGGTTCCTTTTCTTTATCATCTGTGAATTGCTATATTATCTGTGAGTTGCCATGCTTTTCCCAAGGTTATTAGTATGAAAGTGAATGCAACAGACTAGCACAGAATTTGAACTTGGTTTGGCAATTACACTTTCTCTGTTGATATATGTTACATGACTGATACAGTTTTTATTATTTTATGTAAAATGAAAAAAATCCAATGTAATTTCTTTTAAACACAGTGTTGATAAAAAATTAAAACCTTATGAACTAAGAAATATATTTCCCACCAGTCCAAATTAGACACCCATCAGTAAATTATTTATTTCCCACTTGGAAATTCTTCCCCTTTGGCAGTTTGCCTATCTTGCTTACAAAGTGGTCCAATTTTACATTATTTTATTTTGCATTTGATTCAAAGACAAGAAAACTGATTCAAATGAATGAATGTACCTTTTTTCAGAAATTCAGGCAAAAATCAAATTCTACATCCATTAGCACTTTCAGATATAGAAACATGACAATATGTAAATAATGATTTTATCAAGTAGAAAATTGTTTTTGAAAAGTTTGTATAAGATAGCTTTATTTCTAGATCAATTCCCATGTTTGGCTGAATTGAAAAATATGACAGGCAAAATGCAAAGTATTACTGAGATAAGATGGCAAGCTGACAGCCAAATTCAGAACACACCACATATCTAGAATATTCCAAGACATGCCAAGTAATCTCAAAGGTGCAAATATTCCAAGCATACTGGAAATTCTGAATAACAGAAATATTCACCAAGAATTCCCAGTTGGAAGAATGAAAATGCAGAATATTAAAAAAAACTACAGATTCATTTATGCTTTTACTCCATAACTCTAAATATTACTGAATAATAAATTATAATTTTATTTAATCAGGCCACATAAACACAGTGTTGTTATTCTTGATTACCTATTATGTCTTATTCTAGGAGTTATTCAAATCAATATTCTCATTGAGGTTGCCTTTATCACAATTCATTGAATAAAGATAATCTTGTTAGAATTTCAGACAATGAACAAAGCTGAATATTGTATTGGCTGAACTGAATTAATAAAACCAACATGAAGTATAATAATCTGAATAATTAAAATGTCCTCAGAATTTCAACTGTAATATTATACCTTTAATTAAAATGACCACTTTCATTGCTACTTTTTTTCGAAATTTTAATTACTCACTGTGACAAAAGTGGAATGTTTATCAGATTAGAGAAAAAAATAAAAATCTATGCCTTATTGGCAAAAGCATTAAGAAATGGAGATTTGGGTTGCAATTTAAATGCCTCTTTTCTCTTTCAGTCAATATTTCTTGGGTTTAGAACAAATATTGATCCAGTATGCTCCAAAAATTTAAAAACTCAACTTTAACATGGCCAATAACAATGAAGTTAGAAACTATCTCTGATTTATCAATACAGGAGAATTTAATTATGTAACGATTTATTTTTTTTATCATGGAAATCCAGATTTCTCCTTCAAAGAAAACTGATGAAATTGGACATTTCTCTTTTCCCATTCTTAAATATGGAAAATAAGAGGATTATCAAAACAGACTCAAATGATTTGAAATCTGACAGATTAAGAAGGCATTAAATAATGATTTTTGAATGACCAAGGGGAATAATTCTTTATCTTTTGCCTCAGGCAAGTGTCTACTTCCTCACCCTGACCAATATGTTATTAGTTTCTGTCATCATCTTTGACTACAATAACTTTTACTTAAGTTTATCCTACTGATTTTTACCATGCTACTAACATTATCTTCCTTGCAAAGAAGCCAGCTATTCATTGGGTTGGAACAAAAGTTCATAGAATTTTTCAATAGGTGGCATTTAAGTATAGGATTCTGTTTCACTGAAATTTAAAACATAAAGCATAAAAATGCACCAATTGATGAGCCAGTAGAAACTGGTACAGCATGGCTGGGAAGTTGTACTACAACTGCTGTACTTACCTGATATTGTACCTTCATATTTCCACTTATTTCAATCCCTACAAAATTCTTTTAATGAGAAGAATTTCAGTTGTCTGAAGTCTGTAAAAAAACAGACCAGTTCACTACCCAGAAAGATGTCAAGTTCTTGGAAGATAGAATCATGAAGTTATCATAAAGATAATGAAATATAGAATCAAATGGCATATATTTGGTTGAAAAAAATATGTCAAAACATCTAAATATTGTCTTTGAAATTCACTTAATCATTTTTCCTTGAATAGTTTTTTTTTTAGTTTTGCAGAACTGAGTGAGTAGCAACAGTATATTGTGTCTAGTTTGTGTCTTCTTCATCACCAAGGCTCGTGGTAAAGTTGGTATGACATTTGCATTGTATTGAAACAGTCTGGGTTCAATTCTCGGTAGTGGATGTGCACTGCTGATGAATCCCAGATAGGATAAAATGGCCGTCCAGTGCTTTCTGCATTCTGTTGAGGATTATTCTAGGCTCAACGAATTACTATATGATTAGTCTAAATCCCCCAAATCATTTGTATATCCTTGCTAGACCCAGCTAATGTTCTGTGATTGAGCGGCTAAGGGTCAAAAAGCAGTTGTGGCTCTTGGAGCACTGTTATGAGGTTATCTGAATACTTGGATGAGTATTGCTGCAGAACTGAGTGAGTAGCAGCACTATATTGAGTCTAGTTTGTGTCTTCTTTGTCACCGGGGCCCATGAGACAGTTGGTATGACTTTGCGTTGTATCGAAACGATCCAGGTTTGATTCTCGGTACTGGATGTGTACTGCTGATGAGTCCCAGATAGGATAAAATGGCCGTCCAGTGCTTTCTGCATTCTGTTGAGGATTATTCTAGGCTCAACGAATTACTATATGAATAGTTTTTTCTTTCTTATATATATTGCTTTTTAATGATGTACCATAAGTTTTCTCTTTAATAGAGATACTGGGGTATTCCATAAATAAAATGTCTTTAAAACTTTTTATTTGTCAAAGTGGTTTGTAGCGCTATATTCATCAACAAAAAAATCAGTTTTCTTGTATTCTTCACCCAACTTAAATGCTTCTCTTTGTGATGTTTAGTTATATCTGTCATTTTGGTTGTTTTCGATACAGTTGCTACTAAAAACATAAAATTAATTAAAAAAAAACATACATAAAAGATACAAGATGATATTGTTAGTGTGATATTGGTTATGATATTTATATAGCTCATCTTCTAGTCTGGTACAATGTCATAAATACTGAGCATTCAGTGAGAATTGAACACATAACAGTTGCAAGCCATTACTCTGTAATGTGGTGTTTGAAGTTATTCACTAAGTTTAGCTTAGTCAGCCACAAAGCTACAATTGTGAAGCAAATTGAAATCAGTCCTGTAATAATGAATTGCAAGATCATTCTTGCAAACCCTTGCTCCAAGATAGAGTATATATAAAAAGCATGGAGGTGAATTATAGTGGAATACTGGGATGATATTCGAAGAAGGAAATAAGTTGTGATGATGTTTTCTGTGAAGAATCAATATTTATTTCCTGTCATTCAGAAATTACATTAGCAAATATGTCATACATATGATCCGTCACTAAAGATGCTGGAAAAATGGTTGGTTCCCTGTACTGCTCCAGTCAGTAACATTCCATCTCGTCAGTTAATTCAAATCTTACATGACCAGAGTTTGGCAACCGATTTCTCTTCTATCCTAGCTTTAACAGTTCAGTGGGGGAGGGGTTTGGGGAACTGGCTGGTCACATTCAATACCTCAAAAAAAAAAAAAAAAAAAGAAAAAAGAAAAAAAAACAAACTAGTGATTTTCCATCATCATCAAGCGGACCCTGAATTTTCATCTATCAAGATGCCCTGTGTCTTGAGTGCATATTGGGACAAACTCAGACCTGACGTCAAGTGGAACTTGTACATATGATCCATCTCTAAAGATACTGGAAAGAGGGTCAGTTCACTGTACCACTCCTCCTACTACTCTCTACTTTTACTAAAGACAGATCAGGCCTAAAATGGAGTATTGCTGCCATATATGGGCAAGAACTGCTAAGTCCTTACTTTCCAGTCTTAACAGAGTCCAAAAGCATCTCCATGTCCTTGTGGGTGACTAATTATTTTCCACCCTGCAATCCCTTTCTCACAGATGGAAAGTCGTAAGTCTCTCACTGCTCTATCATGATTTTCATGCAAAGTGTTCTGATGAACTACATTCCTTAGTTCCACTAATTCAGACCTCTGATACCTGCCATGTCACATGCACTGTAGGAAACCACCCTTATTCCCTTTGTATTCTATTGGTGAGATATAAGTCCCACTCAAGCAGCTCCTTCCCACAAACCACTGCTCTGTGGAATCGACTCCCAAGAGGATGCTTCACCAATCACTACAATCTTAATCTGTTTAAGTCTAGGGTTAACTGTTATCTTTCACACACAACTGCATAAACGGTGTCCCTTATTTCTTACACTGTAACCCTCTACTTTGAGTAGCTCTCGGGCCTTGTACAGGGTGAACATCATTATGAAAAAAAAAAGGATGTGGATGTAAGAGAAATACAAGAAAAGACAAAAAGTTATTCAATTCATTGTGTGTCCCAGTAGATAACTCCACCCAACAGAGTGTGATGCTCAAGTCTTTCCATTTTCTTTGCATGTTTACTAAGTTTATCTTTATCTTTTTCTTTTATGGGTTATGTCCTTCAGAACATGGACAGTCATAGCTCTCCACAACTTCTTATCATTTTTATCTCTAAGCAATGTTTGTCTCTTTACTTTTCCCTCACAGTCTTTGTTCTGCCATTCATTTACACAGATCAAGTTATTCAATGTTTCATTCTTCTCCTCTTGCCTTCAATATGTGCCGGGGGTGTCAAATTCTCCAAGCTATCTTTCCTCATACCAGATATTTCAACTGTCTCTTTGATTCAAAGAACAAGTGTACATTTTCTTCCCCATTTTTCTTAAAACTTCCTTATTGCTCACATATTCTGTTCATGTTATTCTCAGCATCCTTCAGTAAAATCACATCTATGTTGCCTCATCTCTTCATTGGTGAGAAAACTTCCAGTATTAAATAACATTGATATTACATAGCAATTCAGAACTCTTTATTTGTTTCTAATTAAATTTTTTTGTTTCTTAATATTTTGTTTAGTTTTTCAAAGGAATCTTTTCCTGTACCAATATGTCTTTGAATTTCTCTGTCATATTTTCCTTTGTCTGGCAAAACACTTTCCAGATAAATATATGTACTAGCTTGATTCTAACATCTTAAATTTGTACTTTGCATCTTGGTTTGCTTCTTCTTGCTAACACCCATATATTCTATATTTGGAGTAAAAAATACAGGGCATTAGATTTACTAACTGAGTAGGGACTGCTTGCTTTGAAAATCAGCATTTGAAATCTTAGTTTATACCAAGACTTGAACATTGGCACTAGAAAAATTTGAAAATATCTCTGCCACTAAGCATGTTAATCATTTCTTAAAACCTTTACTAACAATAGTTATTTATTTACAGTACAAGATCTAAATGTGGGAATGGAAAGATTGTGTTGCGCCAATCTTCCAAATGAGAACAGCCTGCCTTGATATTTGCTAACCTTAGCTTGGCAGGACACAACCAAATTAGAAAGAAATGGAAGAGAGAAATATTGTGTTGTTTACAAGTGGGAAGAGACTGCTTGCCTTGAAAATCTGCATCCAATTTTTTTTTCTAAACTCTGGTGCTCAACATAACTATCTTTATAACATTACTTAAATGGACTGGTCTGCTTATTGAAAAAAAAAAAAAAAAAAAAAAAAAAAAAAGGAAAGGATTTCTTTTTAACAATTTTTGTAGATTAACCTTCATTAGTCCTTCCTCAAGCCACACCATTTGTTGGAATCGAAAAATATTGACTGCTTATCATTTTACACAAGTTGTGTAGGGGTCATGTTCATAATATAAATACAGTCCCAAATGAATTCCTGACTTTTTAAAGATTTATCTGCACATTGTTTTTGAAAATGTCAAGTTTGAAACTGTGTTTATATCACTGATAACTGCATTGGGAAAAAGAACGTCATCAGCAGTACACAGTGATGTAAGTACAGTTTCAAACTCATGTGAGCCAAGAGTAACTGGTTGAGAATTTTCACAATAATATTACCTTCAAACATGTAGACTCCTATCCCTCCTGATCTGAACCTTCTGGATGACTACATTTGGGATACTGTGAGGAGGGAAAACAACCAGCAGCCCCATAAGACTTGTTCAAGGCTGCCATTGTTGATGTGATGACCTACATGAATGAGAACCCCCTGATCCAGGCATGCAGTCATTTTTTAAGCTAAGGGTGGAATAATTTATTTCCATTTTTTCTAAGTTGAATATTTATGTAAAATTTAAAAAAATATATTGATTTTTTTCTATTGAATATATCTTCGCTTTTCTTTATATTGTAATTAGTTCTCAATTACCTGGTGCACACTGTATATATCGATATAGAAATGCAGGACAAAAGAAATGCTTTATTTTAATTTTTATAACTGAAATTAATGGAGATAATATTTATGCTAAAAGCAATAAAGTAAAAAAAAAGGAGTTATATGTTTCTATTGGCAGAACTCCTCAGGATTTTGCTTCAGGGCTTTTTAGAATCATGTGTTATTTTTTTCAAGGTCAACATTTTTATCATTCCTGTTCTTATTCCAGCAGAGGATTTTGCCTGTTGAAACTCTGATCCTTATCATTTGTCTGTCTGATCTTCTCATGTAGACAGCATTGATAAGTCAACAAGATAATACAATACAGATGAGAAGGAACTGATCATCTCAGAGAAAGCTAACTTTTTTCAATGACTCTTAGTCTTGAATCTTTGCTCCCTCAGTGATACAAACATCTGCACAGTATTTATGTAAGTATTAGCTCATCAGATAACTAAGATGAATCACTAATGTCACATACAATTATCACTGTAGTGAGTTCATTTCTCATTAGACTGGCACTATAGAATCACACAGAACTGTACCAAATAACAGAAACCACATTACTTGAAGCCTACCAAAACAGCAACTACTAATACAGATAGCACATGTAACTGAAAGAAAAAATAATGACATAATCAAAATGTTAACATTCTACACCACTTGCTAATACATCATCATTACCATTGGTATTCTACTATGAAAACTTTGAGAAAGATGTAGGTACATTTTGTAAATAATTAGAGGATAACCAAAGTCACTTTCCTCCTCTCACAATGCACAAAGTCTGTAACCTATCTCAGCTTGGGATGGGCTCCTCAAGGCAGTGTAATGGGTAGCAAGCTTGTCTCACTAAAAGAATTATGACTGATTAGTGAGTTTGATCCTCACTGGGTGACCCCTACTTTTGGCCTTGTGGTACATCTAAGTTACACTTGGAAAATCACTATCTCAGCTTGGGAAGTTTTCAGACTCATCAAAAACCTTGACTCTATAAAGGCTATTGGACTGGATAAAATCTATGTTGTATTTAAAAATCCTAGTCCTGAATTATCTCTAATCTTGTAAAAAGTTGTTTAACTGTTGCCTGAAAGAGAAATATTTTCCAAATCTGTTGTCATTTCTTCACACTGTTTTCAAGAATCCTGGTGAGCATTCCTCCACATCACAACATTGCCCCATCAGCCTCTTTAGTGTCATAATGAAACTGTACAAGTCTATTATCAACAAGGAGATAATTGATCACTGCAGGTATCCCCCCCAAGGCTTTCTCCTCAGTACTAGTCTCTTTCTGCATTCTATTAAAAATCTGCCTAAGAACATTTCAGTTCATTGATAGGTATCTATGCAGATAATAGCACAACTAATGAACACACTTAAAAAATGATGAACTTGAAGCTGATCTCTTCTCTGATCAATCTCTAACAGCTCAATGGGGGAAAACTGGCTTGTAACTTTGAATACCTCAAAAACTAAGCTAGTATCAGTTCTGAGTGTTCTTTAGTCACAATGAACAGTTGCACCCTCAATGAGGCTCCATGTTTTGAAAGTCTATTTGAACATATTCACTCCAGACCTTGTATATATGCTCCATTGCTAAAGATGCAGGGAAAATGGTGGCTCATCCTATTTCTTAAAAAAAATACTTGACTCCACTGGCATGTTTTATCTTTTCAAGAGTCAGATTAAACTAAAAATGGAGTATTGCCACCATATCTGGGCTGGAACTGTTCAATATTCACTTTCTAGCCTTGACAGAGTTAAAAATGTTTATGCAGTTTGGTGGGGGAAGACTTCTCCACTCTGTAGCTTCTTTTCCATAGATTTTTTTTAAATACTTCCATCACAAGCAAGGCAATAAAGCCACTAAGATACAAGGGGTTACTGAGTGTGAGAAAATATAAGAAAAATCACAATGTAGAAGAGAGAGCAATAAAAGAATAGGAATTAAGAAGACAGAAGATAACAATTGACATTGCATTTAAATTTTTGAAGATCAAACTTAACTGGAAAGCAAGAAACTGGAAGGAAGTTCCATAATGAGAAGTGCAAGAGAAGAAACTTTTAACACAGAACTTAGTTACATCTAGCTATTTCAACTGTAAAATGATGAAACTTTGCTGCCAATCTTGTTCTACACTTAAAGTCATAAAATCTAGGCACCATTGTGGAAAGTTCATCAGAACAATTACCATGAAAACATTTATAGAAAAAAAGCACGGGGAAGCTATGTTATAGTGATGTGAAAGTGACTGGAGCTGAGATATCAGGTCAGGAATAATAACATTGCAAATTCTTTTTTTATATTTTATCAAGAATCTCTAAATATATAGCAAATATATAATCGTGTTTTCAAATTGATTTTGTGCAAAACAATTGTTTTTCCAATTTTTGGCACTGTTAGAACCACCGCAAGGTAATTTTACATAGTCTTGTGAAGTTTTGTTGAAATCAGTTGAAAAATGTAGGAAATCCGATCTAATATATAAACGTACAGACACACACACACAATCTGCATTTTATAATAAGTAAGATATTAGTTTGGCAAACTTGGACTTTCATACCCGCAAAAAAACAGTGTCAAAAGGATGTTTTTTCTCTTGACACCATTAGGGGTTACTGAGTGTGAAAGAACAAGAGAAAAAGAACACTTTTAAGCAGTGAAAGCAATAAAAGAACAGGAATTAAGAAAAAGGATAACAATTGACATTGCATTTAAATTTTGAAGGTCAAAGTTGGAAAGCAAGAGTCTAGAAGAGAGTTCCATAAGTGAGAGAAGAAACTATTAGTATAGAAATTACAGTTGCATCTAGCCATTTCAACTGTAAAATGAGACCTAGCTGCCAATAGAGTAGTACTCTATTGGCAGCTAGGTCTCATTTTACTTAAATTTATAAAGTGTAGGTACCAAAGAGGAAAACTCATCAAAACAATTACCATAGAAATATTTTTTTTATAAAAGGCACAGGGAAGCTATGTTACAGTGGTGAGAAAATGGCTGAAACTGAGATGCCAGGTCAGGACCAATAGCATAGCAGATTTTTCTTCGAATTTTATCAAAATTCTTTATATATTGCAGTGAACAATGGACAATTTCCTCACAGATGAAGAGGAGACTTGAAGAAACAGACATGTGGCTCTACAGAAGGATGCTGAGAATACCATGGATAGAACATGTGAGCAACAAGGATGTTTTAAGGAAGATTACCTTTGTTTATGATCAGAACAAGACAGTGGAAATTCCTGACATACATAATGAGGAAAGAGAGCTTGGAGAATTTGACACTCACAGGACATAAAAAAGCAAGGAGGACAGAGGGAAATAGTGAGTAACCTACCTAATGAACTTGTGTAAATAAATAGCAAAACATGAACAGGTTGTATAGTAATGCGGCAAATACTGCATAGGGCTACAACGAATAGGAAGTTGTGGAGAGCCATGATCCTCGACATCCTTAAGGAATATGGCACAAAAATGAAGAAAAAGGTCTGTGTTTATATGTAAAAGGTTGGGTGGCATCACAGCATGGGAAATGGAATTCAATATATTTGAATTTTTGTTGAAATTGTTAATTTAGCACCATTATTTTTGGAAAAATCATAAGTTCACTTTTCCCCTGCCATGTGTCTCCTTACCAGATATCATAAATTTTCTCATCAGCGACACACAACAATGGTTGTTAAAGAAAAGAATAAGTCAGTAGACACTTGTGAAAATTTCTTACCTATAATTACTTTACCTACTCAGGCTGTAGAAACTAAAAACCTGTTACTCCAATTGTTAAGTTTCACAACAGTCCAATCAGTCAATCAATATGACTCATATATATATATCAATTGAATATCTAATACTTACTTGGTGCTCTGGACACCAGTCGTAAAGGCCTCAGCACTCTGAACGCTCGCAAGGCTTTCACATCAAAGCCATCGTTATTCAGAGAAGACAGTACTGTACTAATAACACTGCAAGGAGAAACAAAGATTTTAAGTAAAAGGTACAAAACATTTTCTGAAGAAAAAATAAAATGTATTCTTTTAATTTTTATTAAAACTGTGTTATACAATTACGAATGATGTAGGACTTTGGAATCTAGACCAGTTGTTATTAATTTAAGAAAAGAAAAAACAGACATATCAAATCAAATGTGCATACCCGCTAAAAATAACATTTATAGTAATAAAAAATCATATATAAACTTAATGCATGGCTTGTAATTGGGTAAAAATTATCATCTTTGATAAAAAAAAGAAGCCAAACAGTTTGTCTGGTTTTATCTTGTTAGTCAATCTTTCTTATCATCCATGTTAATCTTTATTATAATCTGAAATTAAAATTAAATATCAATATCCACAGTTTATTTGCAGTATGATGAACAACTCTCGAGTCGCATAATAAAATTTCGCACCACCAAATAAGTTACTGTAAATGTTTCTAATAAAATAAATAAACAGAAATTTATGTTAGATAATGTATATCCTAAAAAAAAAATTATTAAACATTGGTTTGTTAATACAAATTTTCTTGTGAAGACTGATTTGCATAATCTGACAAAGTGTATGTTTCTCCACTCCAAAAATGTATACAATAGTTTTAATAACAGTCATGTTCATTATCAGAAAAAAGTTAAAAAATATACATTCTGCTTTTCTCAGATGTACCCACAACAAAATTGTCCAATTGTTAGATCAAGCTTTGAACTGTTGTATCTTAGAAATGATTGAAGATATCTTACTGGAATTCTCTGAGGTTTTTATAATACTATTAGACTCTACTTTGAGCAATAAGAATGTATAATTACTCTCCAAGCTTAACAGAAGAATTGTAATGAAATCGGTTATAAATGAAAATGACGTTCATCATTAATTTATCATAGCTAAGGATTGGAAGCTCATGAAGGATTAAAATAAAGTTCAAATATATATATATATATATATATATATATATATATATATATATTCCAGGTCTCTAACCTTCTAACTTTCTGTCCTGGAGTAACAAGGTGACTCACAAGTTTCACATACGATTTCATTTTTAAGCCTTTTTCACTGCTCTTTGGACTGTCATAGTTGAAACTCCTCTCTCATGGATTGAGTTTGATCTTTTCTAATTGATCTCTTTAGCTTTAAGTTGAAATGATGATCCCTCTTCTTGTTATGACCTCCTGATCCAGTTTTCCTCTCTACTGTTCCCGCTTTTTTAAACTTATTCACCGTTTGCTTAGTGGACTTTGAAGATGGAAGCCAGAATATGAATGTTGGTGCAATTACTGAAGGCCTAAATGATTTTTTTCTCTCACCATTGCTCAGGAAAAAACAGTGGGTCTGACACAAAACGATTTTAACCTGTTCTTTTTCTAACTGAACAACTCAAAGGGTTTTTCAGTGATTCTTATGACAAATGGTATCCAGATGGCTAAATGTCTTATCTGAAAACCTGGAAAAAAGAAACTCAGTTTAGTGCTTTATTTTTTTTTAGATATCAAACATTTTGTGGGATGGACAATTATGCTGTTACATCTGATATATTTTATTAGTTTTTATTTAATATCTTCTCTTCTTATCTAAATAATACCAGCCTAACAGAGAAGAAAATGGCATATTAAGGTTAAGAATGTTCTTATATAAGCATTTCTGTTTTAATAAGATGCCTCATTTTTATTAAATAATTTTCACAACAATTCAAAGACTTCAAGCAGAAAGAAATTATTGAGTTACAGTTAGTTTAATAGATTATTTAAACATTCTCCATTCCTTTTAGAGAGAAAGGGCTGCTGTCTTACACAAGATATAATCTGTAGTTATTAGAATTAATATTTGCAATACCGAGAGACCAGGGGTTGCTATGGAGATTTACATTATATTCTTTCCCTACTTTGGAGATGATTCCAACCATTCCAAGGATGACTGACACAATGCTTGCCTCAAGGTTTTACAAGTGCTGCTTCCCAACAATCAAAGGTTTCTTTGTTTATGTGGGTTTATTTATTTTCCCATCAATCTGCACACCAAGAATCAATTATTTTATTCTTTTAAATCCATTATAATGGAAGAAATTTGCATCATGTTGGATTTTTCTGTTTTTATGATGAGAGAATCCAAAGAAGGTAATTTAAGTTAGACTTTTTAATTATCCCATTAACTGCTGATAACAGGAATTTCCATCATTGTAATTCTATGGCTCAGCTGTGAATGATAAAAATGTCTGCTGAAGTTAATGGGTTGGGTTGGGTTGGGTTAAATGATTTGAAAGTCACAAAAATACAAACAAAACTTGAATGTATCCATCAACAAATTAAGTATTTCTTAACTGTTGCCTGAAATTTGGAGATGAATTATTTAAGTACATAACTTTTTGGCTGATATATTCTTCAGCCTTCATTACTATTATCTGATGTTATGAAATGAAGTACTTGAATAATTATATGAAATATGCTCATTTTGTTGATATCATACCTATAAAGAAAATGGAAAAATCCTAGGTATTGTGATAAAATGTATAGTTCAGGAAGGCTGACAAAGTTGTGAGAATACAACAAAGGCAATCATGCAGATAATTAAAAGGCTCAATAAAACATTTTTCTATTTGATAAAACATATACTTGAGGAAGGCTGAAGAATGCATGAGTGAAACAAAAAAGACAATTTTCCACATAATTAAAGGCTTAATAAAACATTTTTCCATTTGACAAAATGTATACTTGAGGTAGACTGAAGAACATGTGAGTGAAACAACAAAGACAATCATCCAGATAATTAAAGGCCCAACATCTATTTTTTTCATCACTACTCTCAATCACTTACTTCCAGATTTTCCATGCATAACCTACAGATAGATTGCCCAAGCTTGGCTAACATAAATTTAATTAAAAAATAAGATTCTGTACTTATACCTTAATGCTGTTTCCCTAATGCCAGAAATATTTAGTTTCTTTATGTAGAATATTGATGATGTCAGTGGACCATGATAAGAAAATGGTAGAAGCTTGCCTACTTATATACCATGTTCAACTGCAAATATAATTGTTTCATTTCCATGCTACTGCTAGAATTTTCTATGTCACTATAAATGCAATGGTTTAAGTAAATGAAATGCTTGACATCCTATCCATGCTATTTTGGGGGGTTTATTTTATAATGGCTCCCTGCCTCAAGCAGCACCTAATAGAATTTGCTATGTCACTATAAATGCAATGGTTTAAGTAAATGAAATGCTTGACATACTTAATAAATCCTATCCATGCTATTTTTGGGGGTTTATTTTATAATGGCTCCCTGCCTCAAGCAGCACCTAAACAAGATGAAATATGAAGTGCTAAAAAGGGAAAATGAAAAGGGGTGCCAAAATAATTTTTACCATTTTTTATTACATGCAACAATGTTAAACAAAAATACAAGATGACATAAACATGGTGTTTACAATACACGAAGTTTACACTAAGGTAAGTTTACTACCTTTGAGCTAAGACAAGTTGAGGTTGTCAATTACCAACATATATCTGCATTCCCCATGGTGTGACTTGAGACACCAGTCACAACACATGTACCTCTTCTTCCCAGGACCAGAATGACTCCGTGACAAAGGCCCCAATTCATCTCAATTGTTCTTAATGTTTCAAGGGCATTAACTCACCTCACCTCTCACTAGGTGGAGAGATCTATCTAAAACCCTAAAATACACCCTCTCAAATACAGAGTATCTGAAAATTGAAGAATATAAAAAACATGCAATTTACTGAGAAACAAAGTTTTGTAAATGCTTAGGCCACTTAACATGTCTCCCTGAATGTGTTCATTTACACAATGAGTGTTTATTTGCTTGTGTAATGTCCATTGCGACTATATTGAAGGGTGCTACTTCTAAGTATGAGTCTTCCAATATGGCTGGTTTTATACTGTCTAAGGAAATATTTTGATTTTTATTCTTTATGATAATAACGAAAAATTTGTTGTTTGCTGACGACTTTGAAGGGTCCAGGATATGGAGGTTGCAGTGAGTGTGACCGAGCTGTATCCTGGATGAATACATGAGTACATGTCTTCAAAAGTTTACTTACATATACCTTGTTGTTGTTATGTCCTGTTGGTGAATATTTTGTTATTAAGTCTGTCAACAAATAAGTCCCCAACTTTTGTGGGGTGAGTCAAAGAAATATTGTGCTTATAACCACAATGTGCTTCCATACAATGCTTCCGCTGCTGAACAGTTCATCATTACTGTGGTGCAAAATCCCAAAATTATAAGTGGAAGATTTCTAACCAACTTGTTTTGCTCAAATCTGCTTGTAAACAGGCTTTCAGACTATGGTATAATCTCTCTATCATGCCATTTGCTTGGGGATAGTAGGCTGTATTGTGGATATTTCTGGTTCCTAGCAGCTATGAGAGTTTGTGAAATAGTTTGGATTCAAACTGTCGACTTTTGTGTTGTAATAATTTCTAGCACACCGAATCTTGCTATTCACCCTGTGAGGAATGTTTTGAGTTTTATGTATGCTGTCATATCTGGTATTGGCAATGCTTTGTACCACCAAGAGAATCAGTTGATACATGTTAACAGGTAAGATTAACCTTCACATGTAGGAAATGGTCCATGGACTATGATCTCTGTTATATTCTGTGCTGATAGAAATATATACTTGAAAAACAAGGTGAATAAAATAAGTAAAGGTTTATTGTAAAAAAACAGTACAATAAGAATAAAGGTAACAGTTATGCACAAGGTTGTCACAAGTTAATCCACTAGTGAGTATTACTATTGGAATGTCGGTAGTTCTCATGTAAGTCTAAGTCATACTTAATAGATCCCAGCTTGTCAATATTTACTAGCCCCACCTATGAGGGTAGATGTGGCACAAGGCTGAGTTTAACATGGGTTTTCCGAGCCTGTAGGATCAAACAAAAATTCCCCGTAGAACCCACATAAACAAGTTCGGGTCTGTCTACCTCCCCGGATGAGACTCTGCCCTTCGGCATAGCTTTGTCCTTAAGGCAGAGAGTTCGACAACACAGCTGGAACAGATTCCAGCTAGTCGGTATTTACTAGCCCCCACCAATAGGGTAGATGTGGCACAAAGCTGAGTTTAATGTGGGTCCTCCAAGCCCATAGGACCAGCCAAAATTATTTCCTTCAAACCCGTATAAACAGGTTCACGAACAGTCTACCTCTCTGAACGAGACTGCCCTTCGGCAGAGCCTCATTCAGGTTCCTCTCTGCCTGAAGGTAAGTGTTCGACCGTCTAGCTGAAAAGATTTCGGCTAGTCTCTGTACTCCATTGACTTACAGATACTTATAGGTAATTACTATCTATAGTGTAGTCATACATAGCAGGGGTGACAGGTTATTCCATTACATCAATCTTATATCTGCTTTAATTCATGGCCAGGCAAATCATTCTGTCAATAGGCATATAGATGTATTCACTCCAGGATGTGATAAACTGTACACTGCATTAAAAATATCTCTACAGATGCTGGTGCAGATGTTCGTACTCTGTGAGTGCTGGTGTCACAAATGATCTTTTTTTCACCAGTGGGATTAGTGATTGTCACAAGCTTTAAGAAAGTGTCATTGTCTTTGAGAAGACATTGCGATTAATCACCTTTTTGTTGTTCACTGGACAAAGTGCAAAAATCTATGAAAGATTTCAATAAAAAGGAATTAATTCCATGTGATAAGATATCTGCAGATTTATTGCTTGTTCCTTTGATATGTCGAATTTCAGATGTAAATTACAGTATATAGTCCACTTAATGAATTTCTCATGGTGAGTACTTGTTGGAAGAAGACTGCCATGTACCTAACAAAGGTTTATGAACTGTTAAAATATAAAATTTTTGTCTCTCCAGGATTTGGCAAAAGTACCGTATTACCGAGAATGCAACTAGCAATTCTCTACCAAAGGTACTATAACATGTTTCTGTCTCTGATAATTTCCTAGAGAAGGAGGAAATTGGTTCCCCTTCCGAGTCACATTCTTGTTACAAGGCAGCTCCAATGCAGATCAAAGAAACATCTACTGCCAGGCACAGCTCAAGGTTGGATTGGATGTGAGATAACTTGACTGTGTGTTCTAACATTGCTTTCACTTTGTTGAATGCTGTTATGACATGTTCTGATAATGTGATGTTACTTAATGGTAATAGCACTTGTGCACAGTATGGGAGGAATCTATAGTAAAAATTTACTAACCCTAGGAATTGGCAAAATTGCCTCATTGTAGTGAAGGCTTGGAAATTTTTAATGGCTTCTACTTTGTCCAATGATAAAGAAATACCATCAGCAGAAATAAGGTCTCCTAAAAATATGACTAAGTTGACTGAAAACACATTTGATTGGGTTTATCACTATTCCATATTGCTTCAAACATTCAAACATATGGCTAACATGATCAATGTGGTCCTGCTTATTTTTGCTAGTGGCGAGTATGGCAACTATGAATGCACAGACAAACAGTAACTCATGTAAGACTTGGTCTACAAATCTTTGGAATGTTTGGGCTGCATTTCGCAAGCAAAATGGGACTTATACATACTCAAACAGTTCAAACAGCATAACTATAACTGTTTTCAGAAATTGTTCTGGCTCCACATTGGTATTTGGTGGTATGCACAGATTAAATCCAATTTCATAAAATATTTGTTATTTTGAGCAACTGTTGTTACATCCTGTATATTTAGCACTGAATATCTATCAGGTTTTGAAACAGCATTCAGTGCTCTGTAGTCTCCACATGCAGGCCATGTGTTGGAATTTTCACTAACAAGGTAAAGAGGTGAAGACCATTCACTCTTTGAGGGATGAATATTACTTAACCTCATCATCTGTTGAAATTCCTCTTTAGCTGCTTTTAATTTATCTGGTGCTAAATGTCTGACTTTATGATGAATAGGTGCCTCACTTATTTCTATGTTCTGTTTAAATGTGTGTAGAAAAACTTCCTTATGAAAGGAAGGGACAGTGATGGATGGACACTCATTTAAAAAGGAATGCATCATCTTGATTTGCATATGCCACTGAGGAGCATAATGAGGTGCCAAACCTAACCAAACCATATGCCTTAAAGTGTGTTCCTAGGTCTCTTAAGTACTGGCCATTTAGGTCAATAATGAGACCAAACCGTTGTAAAAAAATTAGTACCAAAAATAGTGCTGTTTACATGAGCAACTATAAAAAATGTGGCTATATGTCCTATGTAACCCTAAATTAAGCTCCATACACTTTTTGCCAAACATATGTATTAATGAACCGTTTACAGCTCATAATGTAAATTTGCTAAGCTTGGGCCTCTTATCTGCTATTGTTACTGGAAGTAGAGACACCTGTGCCCTGCTATCTACAAAGAAGGATATTCTAGAAGCCATATCAGTCATATAAAATAGGTGGCCACAGCTAGGTGCACCAACAGTTGATGCTGTTTTCTTCTGTCATTTTAGGCTTTTCCTGTTCCTCAAAATAACATGGAGGAACATAGGAATAGCCTTTTCTCAGAATGTTTTGTGTTTTTGTTCTCATTCCAATGGAATGTTTACAGGAACCACTACATCTTCAATTGTACTTAAAAGACTAGTTCTTTTGCTATTTTGTTCATGCAAGATTCCAGTTTTCACTTCCCTTCCTTTAGTTCTGTAAAGACATTATGCTCTGGCACTTGTATTCTGAACATTGCTGACTGCTGTGTGGATAGTAAATCCACTATATGGTCTGCCACAGACACTAAATTTTCTACTGGGATAGTCGTATCCAGTGAAGAAATAGATATTTTATATTGAGCTGATATTCTTTGTAGAAAAATGTTTCTGACAATACTCTTGTCTACTGTATCCTCTGCTAATTTTTGCAACCATTTGAGGAATTATGATGGGATGCGCTTGTGCGTCAACACTGTTGAATATGCTATAACTCTCACAGAGTTTATCAAATGGTTTTTCAGAGGGTGGTGAAATAATTATATCTTTCACCTCTGAAATTATGTCTTGTGGTAAGATCAATACAACATAGGCAAGTGTATCTGTCTGTACAGTAATATCCATCTGTTTAAAAATAAATGTAATTGTGCAAAAAATAAAAAAAGGGTCTTCCCATACACAAGTGGTTGCATTTAAAATGAAAGGTGGCATGCCATATTGTTTTTACAAAGTGATTTTTATTACCAGCAATTAGTATAATAGTAGTAGTGGTCCACTTTAAGATAAACACTGAGTTGGAGGAGTTTAGCTGATGTAGCAGATCAAATTAGCCAATCACATTTCAGGCACAAAATATAGACCGAGATGAAGAAAGGAAACAGGCATATTGAATTGAAAACATAAAAAGATTTTTTTATACCAGTTTGAACAAATCAAGAAAAAAAAAAAAATAAATAAATATACTCTTGAGTAGGACTATTTAGAGAAAGAAATATCACTTTTAAAAAAATAGGGTTTTTTTGTGTGACAAATTTTTTAGCACCATAGAAGTATCATTTCATTATACATTATTTTTCAGTTTGAAATAATTACATTGTTACAATTTGTTGGTGTGGGTTATTTTATAATGGTTCCCTGCATCCAAACAAGAATAAATATGAGGTACTAAAAAGAGGAAATGGAAAGAAGGGTACTTTTTACCATTTTTTATTACATGCAACAATGTACTTATGATAGACAAGGTTTATACTCGGTAAGTTTACTACTTTTGATCTAAGATCTGGTGAGGTTGTCACTATATGTCTTCATTCTACATGGTGTGAGTCGAGACACCAGTCACAACATACATACAACCTCTTCCCAGGACCAGACTGATAGTGTCAATGGCCCCAATTCATCTCAATTGTCCTTAATGTTTCAAGGGCATTAACTCACCTTACCTTATCTACTCATTAGGCAAAGAGTTCTATCTAAATTGCTGCATTATCATCGATTACATCAGAAACAAATAAGAGTCTATAAAAGACATGAATTCATATTTTCTTATAAAATGTTTGATGGCTGACTTGAAGGAAATCATGTAATGCTAATGAAACCTTTACTGTTGTGAAGAACCATGATTGCCTATGAAGGGACATGTCAAATAAAATAAGATTACTAGAATTTACATATTGAGGATTTAGTTATATAAGAAAATCACTTTCTCTAAATTCTAATGACAAGCATGTTTTTGAAATTGACATTCTTTTATTTAGTGTGAGAGACAAATGTTAAAAGTTGTGTAAGATATTGAAAAACAATAGCAATAATAATGAAAACAAAAGTGTTAGGAAGCCGAACAAAGCTTGGTTAGGTTGGGCACATTGGATACCAGAAATTTAAAATCCTCCTGCATCTGCAACATTTTTTTAATGTAGAATAATAATAACCAACATTTGTTGTATTCCATTCCCTCCCTTGCATATATATATATATATATATATATATATATATATATATATATAATTTTGTATTTTCTATGAATATTTTTCTAATCGACTATTTCATAGAAAATCCCCAAAATTTTAAAAATTTAAATCACTAACAAACATCAAATTAAATTATTTGTAGACAGTCTAGAGACATTCAAATTTATATCAAACATAATAATCTTTATGAACCCCAAAAATAACACTTTCAAAGTAAAGCAAAATAACAGCGTCTGCTTCTACCTTTTTTAACAAAGAAAATTAGTGACATCTTCTCTTCTCTCTTAACTTCCTTCTCTCTTTTTTTCTCTACCCCTTCGATTTCAATATATAACTTCCATTAAGATGACCGTTTAAATGTGTCAATATCAGCAAACTCACTCATGTCTTCTCTCTTTCCCCCCTCACTTCCTCACTTCGTTAATTTACATATGTTTAATACGGCCAGTTAAAAATGTGTAAATTTTCTTTTCATTTTTTGTTTGGAAGTAAAGTCTGATGATCTGCAGTCCTTTTAAAAGGGCTGTGGTGAAATAATTTATTACATGGAAACTTAAAGTGGTCTGTTTTTATTTAAATTATTTGCTCTGGATTTACATTGAGCTCTCTGAATTTTATCCTCCTTAGGTTTACCTATATGGATTACATAGTTTTTCATAAACTCTCTCTCTCTCTCTCTCTATATATATATATATATATATATATATATATATAAGGTTGGTGCAAAAATAATGTCGTTTTCTCACATATGTTACTTTTATATATGATTTCTGAATTAATTCATTGATATATATAGCCATGTTATATATCATTTTGAAGCGCGTTTTTCGCTCTATTGAATCGTGTTATTCGTTACCATTCTCAATCTCTTCATTCATTTTTTTGCAGGCTTTTCGACAACATGGACAAAATTCAAATCCGCATGATTTTCTTGTTCCTGTTCAAACTTGGCCGAAAAGCTGCCAAGACAGCTCGTGATATCAACGATGCGTTTGGCCCAGGAACCACTAACGAACGTGTGGCACAATGGTGGTTCAAGAAATTTCGCAATGGTGACGAGAGCCTCGAAGATGAAGACGGTCGCGTCTGGCCAACTGCGGTTGATAATGAACATTTGAAAGCCTTAATTGAAGCTGATCCACACGAAAAGTTGCTGTTGAACTCGAGGTCGACCACTCAACAGTCGTTCACCATTTAAAGCAAATAGGGAAGTCAAAAAAGTTGGATAAATGGGTGCTGCATGAATTGAACGATAATCAAAAAAATCGTCGTTTTGAGGTGTCTTCTATGCTCCTTCTGCGCAACAAAAACGACTCATTTCTCGAGCAGATTGTGACGTGTGATGAGAAGTGGATCCTCTACGACAACCGGTGATGTTCGGCACAGTGGTTAGATGCCGAGAAGCTCCACAACACTTCCCGAAGCCAAAATTGCACCAAAAAAAGATTATGGTGACTGTTTGGTGGTCTGCGGCCGGTCTCATCCATCACAGCCAGCTTCTTGAATCCGGGCGAAACGATTACGGCGGAGAAGTACTGCCGACAAATTGACGAAATGCACCAGAAGCTCCACTGTATGTGCCCGAGATTGATCAATATGAAGGGACCAATTCTCCTCCATGACAACGCTTGTTCGCATGTTGCTCAACTGACCGTGCAGAAGCTGAACGAATTGGGCTACGAGACTGCCTCATCCGCCATATTCACCGGACCTCTCGCCCTCTGATTATCACTTTTTCAAGCATCTCGACAACTTCCTGCGCGAAAAATGCTTCAAAAGCCGAGATGATGCCGAATCGGCCTTCAATGACTTAATCACTTCCAGAACTCCGGATTTCTATGCTAATGGGATAAATAAACTTGTTTCTCGTTGGCAAAAATGTGTCGATTCTAATGGTTCTTATTTCGATGAATAAAGTTTATTATGAAAGGAGTTATGATCTTTTGAAGTTGAATGTCAAAAAACGACATTATTTTTGCACCAACCTTATATATATATATATATATATATATATATATATGATTCCATTAATAAAAACATTATTTAGTCTGAAGAAATCCTTTTAAAGGATGACATGCATAACAGAATGTTTTTTTTTCTTTCCATTTTGTCATTCAATTATCCCTATTAAAGCAAATGTTAGACATTTGGGGTAAAAACAATGGATTTTAATCCCAAGTGAGATCAATCTACTGAATTTGTTATTCTTATGAATGTATTTTCAGTCTTTGATTCTAAAATGTTTATTCCTTTCAAAAGCACATTTTTCCTCTTCTAATTCTGTTTTTTTGGTTTTTTTAACTACCCAAACAATCTCAATTTCCCTTCTGGTTATACACAAAATTTTCAATATATGCATTTGAGGATTATATTTTTAGGAATATATTCTAAAAAGAAAAAAAATGTATGTTGTATGTTTTGTGCTAAAAAGCACATAAAATTCTATTTATTTTTTTAAAACATTATATTTAATGTATATTTTTAACGTATTATATTTCAAAGAATTTATTTAAGAATTGTCTACTAAACTGGAAGAGTTAAGAAATTGGAAATTTTCCGTCACTTTATGCCAAATTAATACAACTGCATGCGTTTTAAGTAAATTAATACAAATTGCATACGTTTTAAGTAGTCTTCAGCAAAAATCTTCATATGAAAATATTCTTGTTCTTCAGTTGTTCATACAAAAAATAATTTAGAAAAAACTGCAAATTACATTATTTTTTTATGAAAATCTTTCTTAAAATCCTCATTAGATATAATTGTATTTCTTTATAAAAATTCGTAATCTCTAGATTATGAAGGAAATATTTTTATGAGCCTTTCCTACAGAGATAATTTGAAACCAACCTTCCTACTGACTCCCTCTCTCTCTCTCTCTCTCTCTATATATATATATATATATATATATATATATATATAGTGCCTGAAGACCATACCACAGGTTGACCCAAGTTTTGTGAGTGAAATTGGGTAGACAGAACCCTTGGGGGCTGTAGACAGCTGTGCTAGTACAAAGTCACAAGTCATCATGGCCAAGGTTTTGGGTGTGCTGGCTTTGCTCAGATTGTTGATCACGCTAGATAGCATGCTCTCTCCCGGAAAATGTAACTAAGGTCTGCTCTAGCATAGTTGCAGTATAAACCACAGGTTGGCTCTGTGGGTGTTGAACAAACAAATGTTCCTGAGTGAGTATCTGCAATAGGGATTTGCTAGACGCCCTAATAGATGGGCATCCTCGAATGCAAGTGGCCAACTATATATATGTGTGTGTGTGTGTGTATGTATGTATATATAATTTGCCACTTGCTTTTGAGGATACCCATCTATTAGGGTGGCATATCATTTCACCCAAAGCAAGGCAGGAAAGCCCCTGGTACACAGGGAATTACAGAGAGTGACAGTGGGAGAATAGACTGGGTAAGGGGAACCGAGGAAAGGATAAAAATGCAGATTCAAGAATATAGAAGATAGCGATAGATGTTGCATTTAAATTTTGAGAATTGTAGTTATCAGGGAAGCAAGGAAATGAACTAGAGTTCCACAGGTGGGAAGTGTGAGAAAAGAAACTGTTGGAGTAGAAGTGGTGGTTACATTTAAATAATTCAACAATAAAAGAGTGGAACCTAGATGCCAGTCTAGTACCACACTTAAACTCATATAGATTGGGCACCAGGGAAAAAGGCTTGTTAGAGCATTAGCCATGAAAATATTTGTAGAAAAAACAGAGGGAAGCCACATCACATCTATGAGAAAGAAACTGAAGTTGAGATACCAAGTCAGGATCAATTACATTGCAGATCCTTCTTTGGATTTTGTCAAGAACCTCGAGATGAGTAGCAGGAGCACCTGACCAGATATGGCAATAGTATTCAATGCACGGGTGAATGCTAGATTTGTAAGTGTGCAAGATGGAAAAAAAACTTCTGGCATAACGCAGTGACCCAACTTATATAAGAAAAAAAGAGGGTTGATTAGTAACAATAGATAACAAATGCAGCAGAAAACAACTAGCCAGAAGATGGATAGAAAGAGAGAATCGATAAGTCACAGTTCTCATAAAAACAGGTGGGAACAGTCTTGCAAGGTCTGATGATGGTGTGTGTGTGTTTGCATATATATATATATATATATATATATGTAAAATTAAGAAAGCAGCCAATTCCACTACCTTACAACAATCACAGCAAGATCTGCAACTTTTGTCAACAAGAGAAATTAGTGATAACATTTCCAGACCAAAAAAACCTTTTAAACCAGAGATCGAAAATTATGTCCCATTGTATTCATACTAAAAAGTTCCTTTTGAGTTCATTTGAAGTGGGATAAAAAGAATGTATGCATATTTCATTTAATCCCCCACCAATACATTTCCAATACATTTGATTTTCCCCTGCTCCACCTCATGTCATGTACTTATTCCTTTATATATTTAAAAAAGAAAAAATATAGCATTCATAAATTTTTATTTTTTAAAAATATGTGTGAGGAAATCAATTGACCAAAATCACCTGAAGATGCCAAAAGGTTGAAACCAAGGTAGCAGAATTGACTGATTTCCTAATTTTCTATACTTAAAAGCTCTATATGTTAAATTCTTATCTTTTTATATGTGTATTGAGCACTTTTTTAATACTACTGTTTCCTGCTCCAATTCAACTCTATTAACTTCTTTATTACTCTGTATATAAGATGAACATATCGGTTAAATCTAAAAGAATCATTAAATAGGGAAAACGTAGAAACATCTTCATAAATTTAACAGATTTCAATATTTAACTTCTTCAGAATTCTTTTTAAAACTGAAAATTCAGAGTTAAGTTTCAAACATAAAATTTTGTTTTCATTGGTTGTGTAGATGCTATGTCAACCTTATGGTATTATTTTTAGTGGCTACATGTTTTAGCGGACAGTTCCGGTTTTTTTTTTTTAGTTTTTTTAAACAGTGATATTAATAACAATAATGTTTATAGTAATAAGAAATAATGTTAGATTAAAAAAAAATCCATTTAAAAATCAGTTGGGATGGTTATATAAATGCTACCAGAGTTAACATAAAAAATGTGAGAGTTACAGCTTCTGATAGATGATAAAGACAAACTGAAGTAAAATATCCAGGGACATGGCTGAAGTCATTATCAATGTCTGTTGAGATTTTGAAAAATAGTCATTAGTGTTTTAGTGCTGATGGCAGAAAAGTACATTTTCTCTAAAAAGTGTTTATGCTTTGTAGATTAAAAGAACCATTTATGCATCAGGTTTATTTACAGAACATAGTGGCATTGAAAATATTATGGAAGCAGTGATGTATAAAAAAAAAAAATTAAAAAATTTCCAGCCCAATCAGCAATAGTCAGAGAAGTGTGTTAAAGTGTTTTCTGGATGTAATTGATCATCTTCTGTTTTATATATATATATATATATATATATATATATATATATATATATATATTTTCAAGAGAAATCTAAATATAATTCAATCTTTCTAACAATCAAGTTCACCTTTATCTCAACCTATTAAAAGGCAGTGTGTGTGTATGTGTAACGAATGTGCGGCCGCAATTTTCGATGGATTTGCACCAAAATGCACATACTCCAAGTTAGTGGAAAGGCAAAGACCAACTTTGCATTTCCCAACTCCCATCAATAGTGGAAATAATCAATTTTTTCATGCTTCTACAGCAGTTTTCATGTAGTTTGTGGCCATTTTCTACTGGCCAGAGTGAGAGCCAATAGCTGGATGCCACGAATAGGCAGGAAGATTCTATTGGCCAGCGTGAGAGCCAACAGCTGACTGACATGAATATTAACTAGTATGCTAGCATGCAAAAAAATATTGATAGCTGCATTCGTCACAAGTGGGAAAAATTTAAATCTGCATGGCACTTTACTCCAATTGGCTCATTCGCTTGCTTAAACTCAACGTTGATTCTGATTCCGCAGAACTGAAAAAGTATTTGTTGTTAACATTCTTTTTTCATTCAGTTTTTCAAGTTATGAGTCCCTTATTGAAGCTGATCATTTTGTGTTCATTTTGTTCATTTTTTTTTTTCGTAACAGATTTAATGTTTAGTATAGAGCTTAGAAAAAATTTGCAGTGTGAGATAGGCAAGAAGTAAGGCATGTAGCAACATCAGCATGGCAAAGGTCACTCCTTTAAAAGCAAGGAAGGACAAAAATATTTTAAGTCAAGTGATAGTGATTGCTGTATGAGTCATATGATTTTTTAATCAAACGCGGGAAATGCCATGCCATGCTGCTAGTCTGTATTAAACATCTAATCAATCAACAGGAATCTAAAGAAAACTTAGAATTTATCATATATAAAACTGAGCAGTATGGGCTTTTGAGAATAACTGAACAAAGTGTTTTCTTCAAAAGGGTAAATAGAATCTTGCTGGACTGTGCTAATTCTTTTCTTTGTTTTTTCTAATTTAATCTTAGTCCCATTTGAATTTTTTTTTATTTCTTCAATAAGAGTAAATAGATTTGCCTATCTACTCTTATTGAAGATAAGTTTTTTTTTTGTTTTTTTTATAGGCTTTGCTCAGTTCACCCTCCTTTCTCATCTTTTGAAAAAGGATTAGAGATTTATCTCCTGTTTCCTGTTTTCAGATCCCTTCTCCTAAATTCTTCCGATTCTCTTTCATTCCCAGTAGCCCCTTGCATCTTTGTGGCATTATTGCCTTGCTTGTGAAATGATTTAAAAAAAAAAAAAGAAGTTTTTACCTCAATGTATACAGGTTTGGACAGCCTTATGCCTTGTGAGTTATTTGTTGTTACTAGCATAAATGACAATGTTTGATTGATTTGCTTTTTACAGTTATAAAACCCTTTATGGATTATTTAAAGACAAAACATATTTTGGATTGTTAGATTTCATTTTTTTTTTTTTTTGCTAATGAATATACTATTAACAGTCTCTTTGAGAATAACAATGACTTTTTTCAGATACATGCTCTACTGTTTAACCCATAGTTGGAGGGAGCAGATGAGTTCATATTTTTCCCAAGGGAAAAGTATGAGTGTAAGTGAATGTAATGAACATGGCTGAAAGACAAACTCTGCTTTCACAATTTCTTATTCTGAGCCTCTGTTCATTACATCACACATAATCCATGAATGACAAGGTAGCTAAAAAAAATGCAGAGATAGTTTGCACCATATTTTGAAGACCATCAATGCTTCTTTAAAAGAAGAAAAATGAAATTAAGCATTATATTTTGAGCCTCTTTTTATTATCTGATATTTTCACACAGAGTGAGTTGTACAGATGTTGAGACAAAGTCATATTTTAAAACATTGAAAAAAAAAATTATTTTATTAATGTTTAACATTGATTGTTCTGGTAAATTTCATGAAACTTCAGTTCAACTCTGGTTTTGTTGCTTTTAACGAAGAAAGCAAAGAGCAATCAATAAAATCATTCTTTGACATGGCAGTAACTTGTGTAAGATGCATGGATAATTTAAGTCATAAAGACTAACAGCTTATTTTCTTACTTAATGGAAACCAATAAGTGTATTAGAAGAATTATCATGCAAAAAGAAAGTCTTCAAGCATTACAATGAATTCTTTGAAAGAATCACTTTCTATGAGATTCAATGGCAAAGGGAAAGAAAAAAGATAAATGAGAAAGAAGAAAAAAAACAACTGAAAAATCTATTAATGTTGAGAGTAAAGAGACACAAAAATCAAGTATTGATGCTTAAAAATTGTTTCATTGGGCTACTTTACTAATGACAGAGAAGAAAGAGGAGTAGGTAAGGGAATAAAGACCCTCAAAAAATGCATAAAACTTATTATATACGTGTGTGTGTATGTGTATATAAGTGTGTTTGTGTCAAAATTTAATTCAATTTAACCCCTGTATATCTATTACAGTTTCTATGTAAATAAATGAGGTATTATTTTCAGAGTATGATATATATATATATATATATATATATATATATATATATATATCTCCAAGTATAAGATTGGTCTATCTACAATCTACATTCAACATCACTTGATAAGACACCAGAGGTGTTGAAACAAAATGGCTATTTTTGTAGTGATTTATAATATATTTATGTTATAATTTTTAAATAAATAATTATATATATATATATATATATATATATATATATATATATATATATATATATTACAATGATGTTCACCCTGTACAAGGTCCAAGAGCCACTTGAGATAGAGGGTTACAGAGAGGCGCAGTTTATAGGGACATATGGGGGAGATAACAGTTGACATTAGATTTGAACAGGTTAAGATTTTATTGAATAGGGAAGCATTCCTCTGTGGATTTGCTTCTACAATGTGTGTGTGTGTGTAACAATAATAAAGATTGTATTTTTCCAAAAAATGGTCAATCAGTGTATTTCTGGAAGATAACATTTTTCAGGCAAGCCACCTTTGCAATTTCAGTTTTCAATATCAGGAGATAGAGAATTAATAACAACAAATAGAATTACATGTTCACTTATCTTGTCTCTACTCTGAGTTTTGCAGATATTATATCCACTCTTCAGGAGATTTGATTGTAAAGTTGAATTGATTTTCAGAAATCATATTTTTCTTACAAGACATGAACTTATGACAAACTTATTTGAATATATTCTAACTCAATGATAAAAAATATACAAAAAATATTAAAATAAAAAACATTAATTTATCCATTTCTTTATTTTTATTCACTTATTTAATGGTAATATTAGCCATTTCCTTACAAGGAAACATTTGGTCTTCATTGACTGTACTGTATTGCCAGTACTGCTTTCAGTTAAAATTTATAAAATCTCTTAAAACAATTTTTCAAGAAAATAGGTTACCCAAGTCCAGTAGCTGTTATTGCTCTTTCCAGTATTGATGAAGGTTTCCTTTCTAACCTTTTATTTTTTGGAAGGTCAACATCTTGATTATATCATTATTTTCTCTTTCAGTTACATGTGCTATCCATTTTAATTGTTGCTGCTGTTGGTAGTCCTCAAGTGATGTGCCTTCTATTATTTGGTACAGTTCTGTTTGTGAATCTGTAGCAGCAGTTCACAATGTTCAAAAAAGAATGATATTTACCAAAACTCGGACTTCATTTGCTCAAAACCTTTTTCCATCATTGATTTAGAAAGCAGTTGAATACAGCCGACAGTTTAGATATTTCTAAACTGGTTTGGCACCATGCATAACATCCATATGAAAATTCTGATCTGACTATTTAAGGACATGACTCAAGTTTTCATGTTGATGTTTTAGTTTTGTAGAAATTTGCACTGTTGGGTGACAGTATCTCTGGCACAGCCGACTCGATGTTTAATTTCCTTTTCTTCTATACTAAATTTGTTATAGCTGATCCACACACTGTGATACTTGAAGTGTTTAGTATTTGCTAATTCCACATCCTGAAATTTTATGATGGATTCAGGTTATGTGCCATCAGTCAGTTATGTGTCATGCGTAATACATGCTTAGGCAATCATGTATCTTTCGATACATGACTGACGAGGCAGATTTTTTCTGGCAGTAGGTTGCCATTTTTTTGTGATAGACCAGTTCCATTCAAGGCTATAGAACCCAGTCTGTCCTGCTATTTACCCATAGCTGGGGGCAAAAGAAGAGGATTAGTACCTTTCCCAAGGGTATTAGCATGTAAGTGAAATGGATTCAACTGGAATTCAAACTGCTCTCTGATTTCTCAATCTGAGCTGCTATTCATTCTCCACCATGCCTCCTCTGCTTTCATTTCAACTAGACTTAGCTATTCAATTTCAATAACAAACTGTTTTTAAATGTTACAATATAAATATAACTGAAATATTTCACAAATGTTTATGCCAATACAATATTCTTCTGTGTACCATGTCCCTTCAGGACGTTAGTGATCATGACTCTCCCAAATTTCTGTCTTTTGTAGCACTTAGTAAATTTTGTCTTTTTGCTATTTCTGCTAAACCTTGTTCTGCCATCTGTTTACACAAGTTCATCAGTTAGGTTATGCACTGTTTTTCTCTGCCCATCTTGTCTACAATATGTCTTGTGAGTGTCAAATTCTCCATGCTCACTTTCCTCATTATGCACCTAGAAACTTCAACTGTCTCTTTCTGATTCTAAGTATAAGCATCTTTTTTGCTTCCATTTTTTCTAAAACTTTGTCATTGCTCATATGTTCAATTCATGGTATTCTTAGCATCCTTCTGTAGAACAACATTTCTGTTACTTCAAGTCTTTCCTTCATCTGCAAGGAGATTGTCCAGCCTTCACTGCAATATATGAAGATTTTTGATAAAATTTGACGAAAAATCTGCAATGCTATTGGTCCTCAACATGGAGGATTAGATCAAGAGGGTGGCTGCTGGAAGACCCGATGTATGAAAACAGGTCACTGCACCATGCCACACAAGCAGGAGAACCTAATCATGGCTGTCAGATAATTTCTGCAATAACATCACTCCTTACATCTGGCCACCTAACTCCCCAGACTTGCAACCCCCTTGATTATTATATGTGGTCACAGTTGAGCAAGAGACCAACAAAACTCCTTGTAACACCAAAGATGAACTGACAGCAAGCATTATCGCAGCATTCACCAACTTAAACGAAGAGATTGTCCAGAAGAATTGTAGGAGAATCGAGAGTTGTCTGAAGGCCAAGGTTGGAGCCAATGGCAATTTTATTCAATGAATTTACTCTTTACTATTTCAAGGTATTTTTGTATAATTTTGGTAAATATATCTATTAAAATGAGATGTAAGTGTTATTTTCATTTTTGCATTATTTACACAGTTTCTCCATCGCACCATATATATATATATATATAAAAAATTTAGTCTGATGAAGTCCTAAAGGATGAAATGCATCACAAGTAAACTTTTTCCATTTTTCACAATATTATTCTTGATATATATATATATATATACACACACACACACACACACACAGGGTCTTTCATTACTGGGAATTTTTGCTGTTCGATTGGAACAGTTTAAGTTTAAAGTCAGCCCACCTGGAAATCAATATTAGTAACAACAATTGGGTGCAACTGAGGCACATCCCCAAGTGGGGCGGGGTTAACAATTTGAATGGGGAGGTGGCCCTGAAAAGGGAACTGTATAATAATAAATAATATTATTGTAATAATTTAAACTATTTTTATTAAATTTTTTATGAAAGATATATATCCAAGAACAGATAGTAAATAGTAAAATGTTGCTGTCAGTTATAATGGACAGGAAGTAGTGGAGAGCCATTGAGGCCAACAATTTGGGATCAAAACCGGCACTGAAGAACAATCATCTATCAAACAAAAAAAAAATAAAAATTCATCAAAATCAGATGAAAACTGTGGAAATGTATAAACATCCAATATCACGCACACACACACACACACATTTTGAGAATTATATATATATATATATATATATATATCAGTTAAACAATCTTGCTAGAATAAACCAAAATAATAACGAACTGACTTTTAAGCCATTATTATCCCTACTTTCTGTGCTTTGGGATTGCAAGTTCATAAACCTTTCATCAACTGAAAATATTCATTGATTTCTAATGTAATAATATTGTTTTTAAAGTGAGAAAAACTCAACTCATTCTCAACTGAATTTATTTCTAAATTTTACCAGCTTTAAGGTAACTCAAAATTAAATTCAGTTTGAGAGTTATCTGCAAAAGTTATTCCCTGTATGTCATGGTGATCAATAAATTGTCTTTGTAAATTAAATCTGGAAAACACAATCATAAGATTCTGAATATCAAGTCTGCCTTTATTTGAAATAAAATATGAAATTACTTTAAATGCTTTGTTTTTATATTTAAAGTATAAATATGATTTACCAAGCCCTCTGTAATCAAACAGAACTCACACAAAAATTATTTACAAAGAAAGGACAATCCACACACAAAAAAAGAGAAAATGCAAACTAATTGATTTGATACATACATAAAAAGCTTTTACAATTAAAGGAGAAGAATAATTTATCTAATATAAGAACTGAATTTACTCAGTTTATATTTATAATTAAAATTTTCAAACAAATCTTTCTAAGACCAATTTTTTTTATCTTTAAGTTACTACCTATATAATACTAAAAAGTCTAATCTTGTATGTATGTATGTATGTATGTATGTATGTATGTATGTATGTATGTGAGTTCCCAAGATACAGCTTAAATGATGCATATTACCTCAACCAATTTGGAAGCATATTAGTATGTATAATAAAAATATAATTATTTATTATTGCATTTGACTTAAGTAATATTGTATAATGTGAGTAATAAAAATTATTATAATTTTTACAGCAAATACAAATAAAAAATAAAAAAAATGTGTAAATAATAATAAAGTTGATAATATTGTTACTTCATCATTTTTTATCATGAACTACTTTCAAAAGGAACCCAATAGGTTTATGAGTAGTTTAGTTCTTAATAAAGCTTGATATGATATTTCAGTAATAGTTTAAATATAATATTTCAATAATGGTCTTCCATGGACACATTTTTAAGACCAAATTTTCTGAAACCTAAGTTTTTAGACTATATTCCAAGTGGCATACACCATATACGTCTGGTAGGATTATGCTTTTGCTATATGATAGAGGCATTTTTATTTTCACTTATGTATATCTGGTTTTGCTCATTTCCATGGATACTTAATGCAATAAAATTTCAAAAATGTTAACTATATTGTAAATATGTTTTTGGCCTACTGCCTGTGTTGTAAAAGTCTAGGTTATCACTGGAACAAAATTCATCTATGCCTTCAACATTACAAATTCATACTCAGAGTCAAGAATAGCCTGTAAGGCATGTCAAACATTTATAAGTCTATGCTTGTTTGTCACAGTATTGAAATTTAATCATCTCTCAATGAAAAAAATCACAAAATAAATTGCTCAATCCAAAGCACATGGCTGCTACATG
Source organism: Acanthosepion lycidas (assembly GCA_963932145.1). NCBI lineage: Eukaryota > Metazoa > Mollusca > Cephalopoda > Sepiida > Sepiidae > Acanthosepion > Acanthosepion lycidas. The sequence goes on along the minus strand of OZ010588.1, from coordinate 85,108,896 downwards.
ATACTACACACCTTCAGGGTTAAAATATTGGTTCATGAATTTGGTGGCATAATAATCATGAGTTCAATTCTTGATCAGGGTAGTGCAGACTCAACCTTAGTGGAAATAGGGCTAAACAACTGAGCAATACTAAAAACGAACCAGGTGACATATCACTAGACATGGACGGTAGAATGTGAACAATCTTGCCCCATAGATTAAATAAGGTCACCCAAATTGAGAGATTAATACATTTAAAAAAAATGAAAAGTTAAGCAATAAAAATACTTTAAAATGCAAATAAGAATGGTAATTAACAATAAAGAAAGAAAAAGTTATATTATAAAAAAAAATAGTTAAATAAAATATAGAATACTCCAATGATGCATCAGAACCATTGTTTTACTGCCAAATGAAAAAAAAAAAAAAAAAATCAAAACTTTCCCTCTCTTCATTTTCCACCATCAAAGGAGGCAGGTGTCCTGGACAGTTCTTTGATAAAACATGTTGCCACTAACAGATAAGCAAAACTTCTTTATTTCTGTATGCATATATGTTCTTTAAAATATACAATCATTTCTCTGAAATGTATACTAAAGCATTTTATTATTTTAGTCTATGCTCATTTTGTTGTATCTCAAATGATTTTGTTTGTAATTTTATAATCCTACTGTTGGCCAATGATACTCCTTTTAACCCCCAAAATACATAAAAAAAAATTATATTCAGACAAGTCCAACACATCACAAGAACACACAAAAGAAAGATTTTAATTAAAAAAAATGTTCATGTCCTGTTTCTTTGTTATTACAGTGTACATGTACTGTATATATTACTGGCAGTAGATACCCAATATAAATACAGAATTTTATGATTGAATTTATTTAATTTTAAGTAATTGGTTGATATTTTTAAATAGTTTACTGCAGAATATACATATTAACAGATAGTTCAAAAGCATAATAGAGAATTGCATGCAGCCTACTATATTAAGAGCAATAGTTTGTGCTCACTATATGAGTGTGCACATCTGCCAATAATTGCTTCTACATCAAATTCATCTAATAATTCCTTTTCAATAGATAGCAATATGTACAATCCCAAATTCTCCTCGGTGAATTTCTGAACCTTGTCTTTTGCTTTGAAAATATCCTCTCACATTGGACTTATAGTGTGCAGATCACTTTATAAAGGTCTTATTTCTTTTTTATTTCTAAAACAGTTGTCTAGGTGTTTATTGCATTTTTATTTCATATAGGAGGTCTACTCCATCAGGGGCCCACTCGACATTGGGCAAAATGACACAATGGCCAGTCAGCCACTGATCATGTCCTGTTATTTTAAATCTAGTTATGCCAATAAACTTTAATCTCATGACAATGCTATTACACATAATCTTGATAGACTGCATTTACAGATTTTGCCACACATCACATAAAAATCTTCTGATGGTCTTGAACAAAGGCTAAGTCTGAAAAACACATGAAGGTTCACGTTATGTTTGATCAAATGAATCTTGTCATGGTGACATCCTATGTATGCCACATAGGTTTCAAACCATTGTAAGTCCTCTGCTAGACTAAAGAACCACCTCAGAACCCATGCTCATTTATCAGTTGATAACTAATTCAACAATGTACAATTAATGGAATGTCAATAATCTACAAAGATGCTGCAATCATCATTGTACTAATTATGTTTATTAAAATATCTTATTCTGAAAATATTTTACTTGTTCCATTTTATAACTGAAGCTTAGAAAATGGCAGTGTCTGTGTCTTCATTTCAAAAGAAAGGAGAAAATTCAAAAGAAATACTTACCCAATAACTACAATTATAAAATCTAGAATATTCCATCCATTCCGTAGATATGCACCAGCATGTAACACAAATCCATATGCTATAATCTTCATTGCACATTCTAATGTGAAGATAACTAGAAAAACATATTCTACATTCTCCTGCAAAGATAGAAGAGAAAAGAAAATGTTGTTAGTTATTTTGTATAAATTTGCAAAAACAGTTATTTACAGAATTTGTATAAATCGACTTTTAAAAAGGTTGAAATGATATACTATATTTCCTCCCCTAAAAGAGACACTAATAAAATTAAAAAAGTACACATCCTTTAAAAATCACTTTGTATCTTGTACTAATGATTGGGTTTTAGTGAGCTGTGAGAAAATGAAGTAAAATCAATAAATAAAAAAAATAAATAAAAAAAAAACAAGAAAAAGAAATAGTTTTCATGATGCCAGTAATAAAGTAACCAGAAATGTTATTACCCAACTTGGCTTTACCAAAAGTCAGTTAGGTGGTGCTGTTTAAATTCTATAAAAAGACAAACATTTCCTTCCTCTCACATTCTCCCTCTTGATCCAAGATGTAGCAGATGTGTATGAAGGTGTCACTGTTGGGAAACATTTTCTTTCCTTGGTTGACTGACAGATGTAGCAAATACAACATTTATTTTGGTCATTCTAACTTAGTGTAAAGTTGACTTGAGCCTAACTATTATAATAATGCTTATCACAGCTTGTCCAAACTTACTTGTGGACCAGGAAAAGAAAACAGACATACCCAAGAGACATTGAGAACTTTGTTTCCCCTACAGTTATTATATATATAAAAAAAAAAAAAAAAAAGAATTAACAGTCCGTAGTATAAAGCCAAGTTTTGTATGCTGGTTCTTTTAGATGTAAACACACACACCTACAATACATCAACACACAACATTAAATTCCATAAGGCCTTGGATAAGCAGTTACCTACACTAATTTGACAAATTAGTTCCCTAATGACCCCAGAATGAAATATATTGATTATAAATGATTCAGAGGACAAATGAAAATAATTTTAAAATTTAAGATAAAAAATTAAAAAAAAGAAAGAAAAGAAAAAAGTGTTATAATTATAGATCTTTTTTTAATAAATATTTCTTACCAAATTATAAATGGTAAGAAATACAGTAACAAAGGAACAGAAAATACAATTGTATATTTATCTACTCTCAGGACATATATAAAAGAGGGTTGGTGCTGGAATAAGCAGGTGTGCCAGAAATCTTTACAAAATCTAAGTTTTAGAAGCTGTAGCAAATCAATTTTCCCAATTATAAATTATAGTTTTCTCAGAATTGAAATTATTTCTAGGAAGTTTTTATGAAAATAAATAGGGTGGGGGAGGTAAAAAAAAATTAATAAGCATTGAGATAGGTATGATTATTACAGACTCAAAAGTAAATGGCTAATTATTATTGTCCCCAGAAGACCAATTTCTAATTTGGTTTGTGCAGTATAAACTTCATGAATATTATTTTCAATATACACAGAAACTATATTAAGTGTACAGCAGCAAAGAAATAAATAATGAAAACTTTTAATAGAAGATTCTTTACCATGTAATGAAAAATAAATAAATCAAATAATAAAAACATACAAAAAAAAAAAAAAACTCACTCAAAGACCATCATTGACAGCCACTAAGCTCAATAGTGTCAATTTATATATAAATTAGAAAAACTAATCTGTAAATAGCATTTAATATACCTATAGTTATCTCCCTTGAGAAATTGGATCATATAGACACTACATTATTATACGGCAAACTAGACTGGAAATTGCTTTTATTTTCCAGGTTAAATCCTCGCAATTGTTTTGGACAAATAAAAATCTTGTTATGATGTGGCATTCTTGCTACAGCAAGCAAATATAAAATATAGGAATCAAATGATGATGCAATGAAGCTTTTTTTTCTTACAAAAAACCAGTATCATTATTTCATTTATCATTCAGCAAAGAGTCATTTTCCCCCCCTCTTTCATTGTCAATATTTTCTTTTCAGCTTTTGAAAGAAACAGGCAAAAATCAAATTATTATTATCATGTTGAGTGCAAATGCAGAACTGTTATTATTCATTTGCAAATTGGCTTGGAAATTGCTTTATTCAGGTTAGAGGATTGTCACAGTATTTTGCTAAAATATCTCTCAATAATGCTAAAGATGTTTCCATTGCTAACAATGCTAGAAAAATGGTTGGCTCATTTTATTACTCCAGGAATTACCTGACTCTTTCTGCCATGCTTTATCTTCACAAGAGTCAGATTAGACCAAAAACTGAGTATTGCTGACATATCTGGGCTGGTGCTGCCCAGTCCTCATTTTCCAGCTTTGAAAGATTTCAAAATCATTTATGCACTTATGGGAGAAGACATATTTTCCCTTATGCAACCTCTTTTCCCACAAATGTGACATCACAACTCTATTCCATGTCAAATGTTCAGATAAACTTCATTCTTTAGTTCTACCTGTTCAGACTTTTTCACCTATGCTAGGCACATCACCCTCATTGCTTGCATATCCCAGTTGTAAGGAGGAAGTTTCATTTAGACATCTTTTTCTTAAGAACTACTACTCTGTGGATGCTTAACATTAACATCTTAACCTCTTCAAGCTAAGGGTTTTTCATTATCTATCCTCCTTATCTCACTTCCTACTATCCCCTTTTATAATCATACTGCACGCTTCTTTTAGTAACCCTCTACATTGAGTGTCTCTTGAACCTTGTATGTAGTGAACTTTAGTGAAAAAAGAAAAAAAAAAATGATCTGATGTTATGGCAACAAACATGGCAAGCATAAAGAAATTAGAATAGATATAATATTATGATATACCCAAATCAAATACAATAACTTAGGCCTATTTGGTGGTTCAGATAGATAATTTGAAGTTTATGATTAGTGCCAGTTTTAAATTCAGGTAAAATACAGATAAAAAATATCAAGAATTATATCATAATTTTGACATGTAATCTTTACTTTGAAGATTGGTAGAATACAGTTGTTTTACATTTGTACCAATTACTAAATGCCAAGAAACACAATAACTCCATTTTAATAAGTGCATAAAATTTTGTTTCAGTGTGTGGCTTCCATAACTTGGTAGGTGAAATGAATAGTGCATGATAAAGTCATTACTGGTAAGATTTTGATATTACAGTGTAACCCGGATATAAGAGAGTTGTCGGGACCGGAGAAGAAGTCTCTTATATCCGGGTTTCTCTTATATCAGGGTTTTGTCTATTATATATACATTAACACAGGCTCTAATTTGGGGCCAGAGAAAATATCTCTTATATCCGAGTTACACTGTACTATCATAGCAATCCATGTAGCTAAGATTCATGTAAAAAAAAAAAAAAAAAAAAACTTACAGTAATTTGTCTGATGTTCTGAAATTAACTACTTTCATTATTGAACATATTTCTGGACAAATACTGGCATCCCTTTGTATCTATGTGGGATTGGTTCCAGGATATCTTGCCTATATCAAAACCTTTGGATGTTCAAGCTGCTTATATAAAATAGTGAAGTAAAAACATCTCCAGTTTTCATGATAATCATAATGGTGAAATTGTCATTTCCATACAGGAGACATTCATCGACCAAACACTTAGCATTTTAGCATTAATGTTATTTGAAATTTTTAAAAAATCTTTCTTAAAACAGTTTTTCAGGAAATTAGGTTTCTCAAGTCAACTGTTATTGCTGTTTCTAGTATTGATGAGAGTTTCTTTCCAAACATTTAAGGGAGTGTGGAAAGTCAACATCCCCTTTATATCATTATTTTCCCTTCTAGTTACATATGTTACCCGTTTTAGCTGCTGTTAGAAGTTTTCAACTGATGTGGTTTTTGTTATTTGGTAAAGTTCAAACTAATGAAATCATTAATACTTATCTTCTTAAGGATGAATTATATTAGGTTGATTCATAAATAATTTTCACTTTAAGTGTTCAATCGTAATGACAAATGTATCATCCTAACTATTAATCATGTGGGATAGTTAAGAATAAATTTAGAGTACATTAATATACCTTAGTTTTTGTAGAACAGTGGCAGCATACACAGTGGATTAAGGTGGCAGCATACACAGTGGACTAAAGGAAAATATGTTGATCTTTGCCATGAAAATGCATGATTGCATACAGAAAAAATAATGCAGGAAAAGATTTGGGAATTCAGTTAGTCTGTTTTACTCCACCTGCCATATTCATCTTTTTTAATTGCTGCAAAACACTAATGATGGTGAAAACTTTCTCTAACAAAAACCAGATTGAAGAGTTTATCAAAAATTTTCTCACATCAAAACCTGTGGAATTTTACTCAAAATGTAGTAAAAAGCTGCCTCATAATAATTTGCAAGTTATTGCAAATAATGGTGAATATATAATTGAATAAAATGTAATTGTACTTCAGTTTTTTTTTTTTTTTAAGAATAAAGTTGATAAATAAAAACAAATTATTTAAGACTCAAATTAATATTTTGAACAAAAGTTTCCATTCCAAATTTGAGAATAAAAAAAAGAAAAGGTGCACACAACACAAAGAGTGAATGAATGTGAGACAAACAATAGTCAATCAGACAATTCAGGGAGTACAACAAAATAATATCTGGATTTATAGTTGCAGATAATACAATATAATAAACACATACTTAAATCAAGTTTGATAGGAGCCAATAATGAATGGTTGTGAATGTGATATTTTATGCTATCCAACTAAACAAAAGAAATCAGTATTGGAGAAGATATGGTTGAAATTTGCTTATCACACAAACACACACACAAATGAAATAAACTGGGAGTTTATCTCATGAGATGTTCTTCCTGATTGTTCAGATAGAAAACAACTTGTTATTTTTTTGTTTTTTTTTAAGCTTCTCATCAAAACAGTATACCTTCAATTTTTTTTTTTTTGTTCAGTTGGTTCTGGAGAATATCCAAATAACTGTTCCAGGCTTCCAGAATCTTATCTATACTTTTCAAGATTAGCATTATTTATTGCAGGTGAGTTGAATGGCAAGAAAAGTTACAAATGGAATTCTTAGAGAATTTTCTATTCAGACAGTAAATGATTTCTATTCCAAGTGAAATCTAAAAATGTTTTTGTTTGTTTTATTCTACTCCGACTCACTAAAAATGATTTTAGATTGTCAAAATGAACTTAGTAAAATTCATGTTCCTATAATCATATTTTGTGATTTCTTTAACAATATGTCCGACCTTAAGCAATGTTCAGCTCGGTCAGTAGTCAAATGGATGATCAATTGGAAATACCAGGTTCTGTAAGATTGGAAGTGTGGGTGGTATAATTGATAATGGCTCAGAATGGGAAATCAGAGTATCCAAGTTTGAATTCCAATTAGTTTTGTTGCATTCACTTATATACAAGTACTTTTGTCTGATCATGAATCAAAAACAGTGTCACATCTGCCCCTACCAACAAACAATGGGTCAGTGTGGTAGGCTAATGGCCCATTCTTTACCATGAATCTACATCCAGCAAGGACCTTCACAGGCTGATTAGAAAGAAATGAAGTAACAATAATATCTAATTCTTTTCTAATTACTAAATATTTAATATAATTGGAAAATATATAAAATTTAAATATAAGCTGTCATTTTTTTATAGCATGGCTAAATTAGTAGCTACAAGTAGTCAGCAAAAGATGTCTTCCAAAAGCTAAACAAGTATTAAGAAACAGGAAAATTTTGTTAGAAATAAAGAAAAGTGATGAACTACTTTGTAATATATTTCCTCCTATATTCTTTACAAACATTTTGTTGAAGGTAATATCAACATTTTGATTATATCATTATTTTCCCTTCTAGTGAATTTAGATAAACTGATATTCCAGTAACCATATTTTCTGATCCTCCCCAAATTACTACATATTTAATAAATAAGAAAATATATTTAAAGACTCATGTTAATTCTTTTTAATAATAAGGACTTAAAATATGTAATCATTTTTATGGCATGGTAAATTAATAGTTACATATTCTATACTAGTCAGCAAAAGATGCCTTCCAAAAGCTAGAAAAAAATATTAAGAAACAAGAAATTTTCATTAGAAACAAAGAAAAAAAGTGTTGACTTGCTATGTAATATCAGTTCTCCTATATGACAGTGAATGCTAGGCAATTTCCTCAGATGAAGAGAAGACTTGAAGCAACAGAAACAAAGAAAAGAGTGCTGAACTTCTATAAATTATCAATCCTCCTATATGCCAGTGGATGCTGGATAATTTGTTCACAGATGAAGAGGAGACTTAAGGCAACAGAGATGTTCTTCTAAATAAGGAGGCTGAGAATAACATGGAAGGAACATGTGAAGGACAAAGAGGTTTTATGAAAATAGAAACAAAAAAGATGGTTAGAAATAGACATCTGGAATTTTAAAAAACACATAAGGAAAGAGAACTTGGAAACTTTGACACTCACAGGGACATATTGAAGGCAAGAGAGGCCGAGAGAAACCTTGAATGAGCTACCTAACCTGTTTTTGCAAATGGATAACAGAACAAGGAGTGGGAACGATAGTAAACAAAACATTGTTAAGAGCTACAAAGGAAAGGAAGTTGTAGAGAGCCATAATCACTCACATTTTGAAGAGAGGGATACAGCACATAAAAGAACTATATTTTTATATTTTGCATTTATTTTGTGGGGAGGTTGCTTTCTTCCTTAGCAGTCACTCAAGTTTTCTTGAAATACCAAAATTCACACAGAAAGCATCAACTATTTATTGTTGATACAATTTAGATGTCTTGAACTCAGAGACACAATTTAACTTGATGCCATTAATACATTTGTCACATGTTGTCAGTAACAAATTAAAAAAACATTAAAAAACTAAGAGAAAAACATTAACATTAACCCCCAAATCAAAATATCAAACTTGGATGGTAGCTGACCAATATTAAAATCAATAGTAGTCAATAGCATTTGACTTATTTTTGTATACATAACAGTGATACACAGTTCATCAGTTACTATGCTGCTTTAAAGTATTTTTATACAATACTAATATCTTTAATATTTTTGGAGTGCAATCAAACATCAAATGCATTTGTGTTATTTTAGTAAATGTTTTAACTTACCAAAGTCTAATACCTTTGGTCATGTCCTTTGGATCAACAAGTATTTAAAAAAAAAAAAAAAAAAAGAAGAAAAAAGCAACATTATCAGTGAAGGGAAATGCCTCGGATGTCACAATTTTCTGCCTTTAGGAGATTTTCACTTGTTTTTGTTTTACACGAAATATTTGTGTCATATACACAAAATCTAAACAATAGAATTTTATATTTTATATAGTCTTGCTCACATGTTCAGTCCATAATATTCACAGTATCCTTCATAGAATCACATTTCTGTTACTTCAAGTCTCTTCATCTGAAGAGATTGTCCAGCTTTCAGTGCCATATAGGAGGACTGATATTACATAACAGTTCAGTACTCTTCTTTGTTTCTAGCAACATTTTCCTGTTTCTTAATACTTTGTTTAGTTTTTGGAAGGCATAATTTGCTATATCCAATGCATCTTCAGATTTCAGTGTTGCATTTTTGTCCTCTGTTAAAACACTTCCAAAATGTACTTATCGCCAATTTGTAATTTGGAAGTTGGGCTGTTCCTTTTACTAACAACCATGCATTCCGTCTTCTTAGAATTGATGTTTAGTCATTTGTTCTCACTTTCCTGTCATTAAATTGAACTCACTACCATATAAAGGCCTGCTAATCATTGTGACATTCATTGCAAGGCAACAAATTATTTTTTGTCCATAATTAGCATAAAAATTTTCTATTGGATTGTGAGGTCATTTATTTTTATAGGAAGTTAAATTAAAACAGTTTGAAAATATTCATTTAGCTTAGTATGTTTTGGCAAAAATCCAAATAAAAAAAAGGGAAGTAAGAATAATATTATGTGGCTACAATTTTCCAATCAGTCCTTGTTTATCTGGAAAATCAGTATTCGAAATCTTTGATTTTGACCTAGATTTGAACAGTGGGATGTGCTTTGTCTTTAGCAAAAGCAAATGAACTTCTGTATTTATGCTTATATAAAATGTGCTCCCATATTTTTGTCAAATTGAATATATTTTATATAGTATAATGCAATCCCAACTAGATATAAAATGTTTGAAATGAATAGTTTTCAGTTTGTACAATGCATTGTCTTCTTGTTAAGATGATTTTACAAGTGAATGAATCTTGGTCATGGATATCTTTGGCTGATTAAGAAGAGGAAAAGTTATGGATTTCTCCTATGAAAATGTATCCACCATATTTATGAGAATTAAAATAACACTGCAAGTCATTCCAATCAATTAAAAACAGTTATATATGCTGGTTGGCTGAAAAGCTATTTTAGAGTAGGGCCACTGTACATAGTAATTACTTCAATGATACAAATAGAATTGCCAAAATATTAAATCTTGTATAATGCAACACCTTCCACCAATTCTGGTCTCTGAATTAGGTCTAAAATTCCTTGTGTTGTACATAAATAAATATAGCACTCAGAAGTTGTTGACATGATGCAATTTAAGGTGGAAATAGTCAATAAACAAGATGGTAGATCAGATGAACCATTATACAAGAGTAATGTGGTTCATATATAATGTGAGGCAAAGCTGAGATAAATAACAAAAAACTTCTTTTTTTTTTTTATGTGAGTGTGAAGTTCGGCGATTCACTCAAAAGTTTTACAGAAAAGTGGTCATAATATTTGTTATAGTGGAACAACCTATCACACCCCAACAGTGATTGGTCAGTCTAAAGAGACGTGAATGAGGAGAAAATAAAAGACATGACAAAGTATTGTAGTGGCAGTACCACTACAGATCTCCATGACGTATCTCCCGTTTTCCTTATTATTATTAAGAACTCTTACTTATTGTACTTTCCATACAATAAAACCCATGTTGTTTTACCAAATTCCTGTGCTTAGCGTAATCTTTCCACTTGGAATTACCTAGTTGCTTATATCATATTATCCACGATATAACAATATTCTAGTGAGTAAGCTTGTCTTGTAGACTATTTACTAATGTAGTGAATTGGATCCACACCTAGTGCACCATTATTAAAGATTTGTGCCAGACTAAGCTAAGGTTAGCAAATAACTATTAGAAGTCTCTCTTGTGACTGGTATGTGGTGCCACAAATAAAAAATATTCTGTCAATGTTCAAATCTAGGTCAGAATCAAAGATTTCCAATACTGATTTTCCAGATAAACAAGGACTGATTGGAAAATTGATGCCACATAATATTATTCTTACTTTCCTTTTTTTTTTATTTGGATTTTTGCCAAAACATACTAAGCTAAATGAATATTTTCAAACTGTTTTAATTTAATGGCAATGTGATGTGGCCAGAAATATTACTTAATCTTGGTAGCAGATAGGGCATCAGTTACGATAGTTTCATTGGCAAAATGATGTTAAAGCATTTGACTGAAGACCAAAAACATCTTAATGTCTATTTCAAGTATAGACCCGTTAGGCTTCCACTTTTCCTAAATTTCCAGAAGGAAATTTAACTTCATAACAAAAATGAAGCTCTTTGTTTTATCTGATAGTCTTGTGCTCATAACAAATTTGCAATTATAATGTATATTAGTCAGTTATGTGCCATGCATGATACAAGCTTGGGAGATCATGTATCTTTCGATACATGACTAATGAGGCAGATTTTTTCCTGCTATAGGTTGCCATTTCTTTCTGTGGTAAACCAGTTGCTATCCAAGGCTATAGAACCCAGTCTGTCCTGCTATTTACCCATACCTGGTGTGGGGGGGAGAAAAGAAGAGGATTCATACTTTTCCCAAGGGTATTAGCACATAAATGAATGTAATGGATTTGACTGGAATTTGAACTCGGGTCTCCGATTCCTCAGTCCTAGTTGCTATCCATTACATGATCCATAATGTGTGTACTAAAGAGAAAATGATATTACAAAAGTGTTTATGTTAAATGTACGCTTTCATAAAAACAATACAGTGAGAAGTGACATGAGAGACAGAAAAATAAAAGATGAAAAGAGATTACATACTGTGGTTTCTTCACAATAGTGATCCAAACTGTATAATTATTTTTGATGTGAATTTTCAGCTAACAATGTGATGGTTAATATTGTGCTCACATTAAAATAATGGATAATTTTAAAACTGCTTTATGGACAAAAATAGGATGTCCAGTTGTACGCTCTGATTGAATATGTGCATTGACTAAATGTTGTGGGGAGAAAGATTGAAGACTGTGATTTACGTCTATGAGAAAAAAATGTATTTGTTTATACAATACTTATTTCTATGTATTAGACATTTTAAATTTCTGGTTTGCTTAAAATATAACCATTTATGAATGAGCAATTCTGGTTATTTTCAATAATGGAAAACCATCCATTTTTGTAAAATGGGTGGGTGGGGGGCTTTAAATAAGTGCTATAATTTCCTCAGTTGATGATTGAGGAATTTACTATTCAATAAATTAACCAATAGAATTAAATAATAGAGAGAATTTCTTTATCATTCAAATTTATTGACAAAAATTTGTATAATAAATGAAAATGACTTTTTAACTTGTGAAGATATTCTAACTTTATTCTGTTTCCTTTTTTGATAGAAAAATTCTAATTAATACAAATTTCAAGAGATTTAATTACTTGAAAATCTGGCATTAGATATAATGATTAGAAATTTCTTGGTTCCAGGTCTCTTTTTTTCTCTCCCTCATCCAACAGACACATGGGGAATGGATTTTTTTTTATATATATGTATGTGATGAAATATAAAGGAATTTTTTTAATCACAGTGGGTTAGGATAGTGTTCTATTATGAGAAGAGTGGTAGCTGATGCCTACAAGTCAGTATCTGATCATTATTGATTGGGTTGCTGTGGAGAGGGGATACGATGTTGTAAGACCCGAAACCCCTAATGATCCACAGTTAAAACATCACTGATGATGTGTAGCAAAGCATGTGAGAGATGTATTACATGAAAATACTCTAGCATTGAATTTTACACAATACAAAGCTCAATAGCAACTCAAGATAGAGGGTTACTGTTAAAATGGTCATGATGAATAAGGATTGATATGAGTGAAAGAGGAGGTTGTAAGAGGATAAATAATGACTAACCCTTGACTTGAATAGATTAAAATTGTAGTGTTCATAGAAGCAGTGTCATGGGAGTCTGTTTCAAAAAGTAGCAGTTTTTGGTAAAAAGCTCAGTGGAACTTTCTCCTTATATTTGGAGTGTAGAGGAAATGGGGATGACTTAACTTTATGGAATTAACATGGTGTATTTGAGCAGTTAAGTTCAGAACTGGCTTATAGACAGTTACAGTAAATTATGACTTCATCTGAAAAGGTTAAAACAAATCTCTTATAATTTGTTATTAATTACATATTTAATCATCTTTAGAATTTTTCATTTTGATTCTTTGTACTGAAATTTACCAGTTGCTTAAAGAACTTAAAGAAAAAATGGGATTAATTCAGGCTTCCCAACCTGGTGATGGCTGCTATGTTCCCTATCATGCAGACTATTATTTTTAAAATTGCTTTAAAAAAAACCCTTGTTGCTAACAGTGATTTCTCTAATTAGAACATTTTTTTCTTCTGAGTATAAAGAGTTTGAATTTAAATTTTAAGGTTGTGCATTTTTGTACAAATATAGCAATAAGAATTCTTTTTTACTGGTAGATTCCAAAACAACTGGCCTAGATTGAGAAATGCTAGCAAAGAAAAACTATCTGCTGACAGGAATTGAACCTAGACAAAATTTTTCTTTAATAGGATTTCTTAATCTAAGCAGGTAATTAATTTCATTGGTTAAGAAAATTAAAAAAAACAGGGATAGAAACATGTGTAACCACTAAAAATAACATTTATAATAATAAGAAATGTGTGTGTTTGCACACATAAGCATGCATACACATAATTCCCACACACACACACACATATATATATATATATATATATATATATATATATATATATATATATATATATATATATATATATATCTCATTCATGTATGGGAATATGACTTGTTTATTAGTATTTCTCAGAAAGGTTACCTCTGTAAGTTCTTCCAGGTGGAACTCACTGAAATGACCTCAACTCACTGTTGTCTACTCACATTTTTTTGCCTCTGTGGATACACCTACAGTGAGACAGGGGGTTGGCAAGTGTTCTTCTATGCCAGGATATTTTCTTATCTGCACTTGTGGAAAAACATGGAATTCTAGAATGTCAAGCCAGCCCAGAAGTGGGAGGCAAGAAAAGCTATGGAAATATTGCAACTGCTGTAATGAAGGCAAAACATGCCCATAATATTGTTGGAATTGGAAAATGTTCAATGCTTTTCGGAAGGAGGGAAGAATAGTAAGTAAAGTGGAAATGGGATTAGAGATATGAATTTTTTTTTTATGGTAGCTATTCCAGATTTAAAACTGTATACATCTTTAATAATTTAACTCAATGTTTGTAGAAAATGTGTTTTATTAGTGGATGCATTTGTCATTTTGGCTTTAATAGCAAGTTCATTACCTAACTCTTAATGCTGATCTTTAAGAGAGGAAAACCTTTGGACTTGCAAAGAAATAAAGGTTATCAAGAGCAATTTGTAATTGCAAGCACATTATATATATATATATATATATATTATAAAAACAATAGATATTTTGTATTGATTAATTTTACTGATCAATTTTTCCAAATTATGAATAATCCTTCTCAGATGAAGGAGGAAATTCCATCAGAAATTGTCCAAAGTTAATTTCAGAAGGAAAGTACAAAAAATATGGTTCAAGATTTCAGCTTTCTTAAGTCATCACCAGTGTAGCTGGAAACAATTGGTGAGTTTAATAGAGCTAGTGAGCATTATAATGTAGGCAAAGTGAGGTGTGTGTTTTTTGTTTTTTTATACATTTGAGGATGTGGGCTTTTAAGTTATAAAATTTTGATTTATTGATGGTTGTTTTGGTTGTATGAATATTACTTCAAGGATCATAAGTTTATTTTTACTATTCAGTTTTACTAGTATTTTAGTATTGTTTGTGAGTAGCCGTCTGATGCTGCTATAATCTGTATGCTGCTTATTAATGTGTTATCTGATGGCACTATGGTCTGATAGAGGGCAAGTGAGTCTCTGTGAGAATGTGATTGTGGTATATCCTATGTAAAATGTTTTCTGCTTTTTTCATTTACAATGAAAAAATTCTCTGAGTAGGCAAGTATATTCATATACAACATTGGTTTTATATAGGAAGTTGGAAGTTTGGGATATATTATTTTTAATAACTAAGCTGTTAGTTTTGAATATTTTGTAATAAATAATGAATTTTATGTATTTATTTTTGTCAACTGGTTTTATATATCTATGTTTGATGTTTTTTTTTTATTGTTTCTTTTTTTTTTATAATTGTGGTGCATTTGATTGTGGTAACATATGTTGATAGTGTCAATATTATGTTTGTGACTATAGTTTTATTATTAAAATTGTTGTTGTTTAAATTAAATTTGATTTGCTTGTTGACTATATAATTAGGGTATCCATTATTAGTAAGTGTTTGTTTTATATTATTTAATTTTTTAAGGAAAGTATTTTAGATGAAGATATGACTTTAGCTCTTTGGATTAAGTTATTAATGACAACTGTTTTATAGTTTTAGAGCATTCACTGTTATAGTTTAGAATGCAAGAGTTAGACTAGTAGATATTTTGTATGGAGATGTAAAATTATCATTGTTATAATCAATGAGAATATCTAGAAATGGGATTTTTTTTATCAAAGTTTAGTTTATAAGTGAACTTTAAAATGTAATTTTTTTCGAAAATCTTTTCAAATTCTATGATGTCATTAACAGATTCAGTTTGGATGAAGATATCAATATATCTGGCAAAAATGGTGGGTTTATTTATTTTATTGAATATTTTGTTTCCAAGTTGGCCATATAAAAGTTTTAAAATAAAGGGCCAAGAGGGCTGCCCATAGCAATGCCATCAGTTTAGGTATAAATATTACCAAGATGATTGTGGAAAGGAACTAGTATTGTGGATGCTAACAGAAGTTTTTTTTTAATATTGTGGGATTAAATTTCAGAGATGGCAGAGAAGAATGATGATAAATGTTATTTAAAATAATGTCAAATGTTTCATGGACTGGAAGGATAGTGAACAAATATTCAATGTCTAAGGATACTAAGATTTCATCCTGAAATTTGGTGGAGTGAAGCATTTGTAAAATTTTATTAGTAGAGCTGATGCTATATTTGGTAGGCAAGTATGGTAAGATTAACTGGTTTAATTTTTTTAATATTTGATATAAGGTGTAAGATATTATAGGGTGGAATGTATTGCCTGATTTATGAAATTTAACATTCCTGTATAAATAACCAGGATGATATTCAGTGATTTTTTAAAGTTTTAATGATCTGATTTCAGCATTATTGATAGTTGTTAGTTGAGTTATATACTTTTTAGCTGTGAAGTTGTGTTTTTGTGTAATATCATTTAGTATTAACTGTAGCTTTTTGTAGTTTTCATCCTTACTTAATACTATGAAAATGTTTGATTTAGTGACTTTTCTTATGATAGTGGGGTGATTTTTGAGTTCATATGTGGCTTCTTTCAAGGGTTGTTTAAAAGTGAATTAGTGTTTTTAAAATATCTGTTTTTGATAGATTCAGTTTTTCAATAATATTTGCCTTAAAGAATATTTGCTACCTAAATACACAGAATATATATAAAATTTAAAGTGATAACAAATTTGTTGGATTAATAAAAATCAATTCTAAAAATTCTCTTTGTTTATGTCTGGATATGAAACTATGTGCAGATATGAAAGCATGAAAATGACTTCGCCTGATCATCTGTCCCTTTGTGGCCAAGCAGTAAGGTACACTGGGCTAAATAGTAACTCCCTCTGCCCTGAGAGACACAGGTTTGATTTCTACAGAAGGGCACAAATTTTTTTTAATAATATTTCTTAAATATTCAGTCTGGGAGATAAAAAATAAATAAATATACTGTTTAATAAATAAATGGAGCACCTACTCAAATATTAGTATCTACAAAAGAAATATTTATAGCGATACACACACGTGTGTTTGTGCAAAAATTTCCTGGCTTAACTGAGAATAGATTTAAAAATGGGAAAATGGGCTAGGATAGAATTTCATCACCACTATATATCTGCAAAAATTTAAATGCAGTGTATATATGTGTGTGTGTATATATATATATATATATATATATATATATAGGTTGAGTTAAAAGTAGTACCTAGATTTTGGGAAGTCATATTGTTAATGTGTTTTGTCAATTATTAATTTACTTTGGTAATTCAATTTGTTTTTGCTTTGCAAGTTCCTTAATAATTTTCCCCTGAATAAATATTTATATAAACATGTCTTCCATTGATTTCTTTCTTCATATACATTGTAAAACAAATGGCAAACCATTAACTGACAACCATAAAATCAGAAATCTGGTAGTACTGTTTTAAACATGCAAATGCTAGCATGGAAGAAGAAACAAAGCAAAAAAAAAAAGAAGATAAAAATTATAAATATAAATTTCTTTTGTATTGTTGATACAACATATGTGAGCAAAATGTTTATGTGGGCAAAGTGTGATGACTTTGAAGGAAGGGTAGATTTGGTAAGGCCTGGAATTCACATGTTTGTCAGGTTAGTTGACTGTGGTCACAGTGATAACATCAAGAGAGACCTGAAATGGATTAGTGAAGCTGCAAATCTGACTTTGCCAATAAAAAGGATGTAAGCAGAATATCTCTGTGGGCATAGTCTCAGTGTTTGGAGGGAGGGTGAGTCTCAAATGGATGTGTGTGTTGGGTCATTGACCAAAATCACATTGGTTACATCAAGAGGCTGCAAAGTATCATTCTGTGCTAGCCACTTATGATTGGCTTTCTTAAAAGCAATTCTCATGGCACTTAAGCTCATCTTTTTTTCTTTGGTGGTAACATTAATGATTGGATTCTTTTATACTGTATTTTAGATTTTTTAGGGGGTTTGTTTTATGGGCCAGATGTGATGCTTGGAGCCACTGTGCAAAGGATGACTTTTTATTTTGGGTTTTGTTTTCTTAGCACTCGCATCTGAATGACATGACAATCAGAAAGAGATCTAATTTGCAACAGAGTACAACACTATTTTTTAACTGCACACACAATAAATATAGGCAAAACAATACTCATATATTACTTTGTTTCTGTAACTTAAAGTTTCGTGTGGACATATGGAGAGAGAGAGAGAGAATTAGCCTCGCTGCAATGTCATTTTGTGGTTTTGATTATTTCTAAATTATGCATCTTTAAAAAAAGATTAAAATTTTCCCTGAATTGTTTTTGTGAAATCTGAGAGTATTATTCCAGATATTTTTCCATTCTTTTTATTATTCAGCTTGAATGTTTGAGGAAGTATTTCAATTATTCCAGAGATTAAATATGTCTAAAAATGGCTGCAAAAATATATCACTGAAAATATTATGCTAAAAACAACAAAGATGAAAACAATGGTTTAAAAATATATATGGATTATGAAAACATTACATCACAGAACTTCAGATAACACAAAAGACCGAAAGATTACCTTAAAAATAACATAGATTAAGATAATATATTGAAAAATATATAGAATAATCTTCCTTGATCCTTCAAGTTATTTAATACCAGTCAGACTTAATAATTGACAAGTCTTTATTAAATTCAAGATCATTTTTTGTTTATTGTTCAATATTCAGTTTTTCCCTATGTTTTTGCAAAAAAAAAAGTGCTTAGATACTATGAAGATATGAAATAAAAGTATAGGAATCTTTGTAACTTATTTTAAATGCATTCTTGGTGAATTTTAAAACTGAGACTAATTTGGCAGCAGACAAATTTATAAAATCTAATTCTTTTCTTAAAATTTTTACTGAGCAAAAATATTGTATTGAATAATAAAGGGAAATAATTTGTGTCGCATTTTTGTTTTAACTTTTATTTATTTCAAATAATGATAGTGGACAAGAGTTATAGAATGACATATCCTTACTAGGAACTCCATTTTGGTTCTATAGGGCCAAACTCAGCTAAGATTAGTAAATACATTTTCTAGAGTGCTTGCTGTAGAGTGATGGTTAGAATATGATTTAAGCAAATCATTTCAAATTAATTTGATCCTCACTATGTGTCATACATTGTAAAATATTTACTGAGGGTAATGGTTAGCAAAATTGTATCACAGACCAATTTTATAGTGTAATGATTTTATCCTCCCTGGGATAATTGTGGTAGTCTTATGCTTACCTCAGTTAAGCCTCCTAAATAACCATATAGTTTTGGTCTTAATATAATAGGTCTTATGTTCACTAACACTGTAATCATGAGTCTCATTCACCCTGCTTTCAGAAAACAGTCTTCAAAGTATTAGTCTATGATTAATGAAGCAAATATTTGAGGAATTATTTAAGTTAAACCCACTATATTCATTAGATCTTACATTAAAAGAACAATAGATATATACTTTAATATTCATTCAGTATAAAAATAAAACAATGAATGAAACATGATAAAAAATAAGGTAATTTAATTACTCTAACAATTACTGTAAATATTAATAACTTATTCAAATCATTTTATTCTTTAAATTACTTAAAAGGTATCATCTGCTAATGAATCTCAAATTGACATCAAATACTATAATGTTCAGTTCACAATGACAGGGAAAAATAATATTTATAATGATTATTCATAATATTCATTCTTTTATGTGCTGTCCCTTCAGGATATGAATGATCATGGTTCTCCACAACATCTTAATGAGTTTGTGCAAATGGATGGCAGGACAGGGTCTAGAAGGGATAGTAAAAAGACTAACATTACTTAGAACTATAAAGCATAGGAAGTTGTGGAGAGTCATAATGTTTCATGTTTTGAAGGGACACAGCACATAAAAGAACAAATGGGTGTCCAAGATTCAGACCTATTCCTGACCTAACATTCCTTTTTAAGATGGATATATGTCATATTGTTAAGCTTTGTAAATCATCTCAACAGTTGTATTATTTAGTGGCAGTGATCATACAAGCATACAAAATAAATGAGTGTTGTAGCAATCAAAGGCAAGAAGCAAAAAAAAAAAACCCCAAAAAACCCAAAAGAATCACCATTCTGAGTTCAAACCAAGACATAAACAAAAGAAATGTTATATGTACACAAACATGTGTCATTATGGCTATGTTTTGAAAACAAAGGTTCTGGAGATAATTCAAAGTTTGTCAGTGAGTGGCAAAATCCATGCAAGACAGGTTTTCCCACAGCAGATAGGAGAGAAGTTGGTGATTGAAGGCTATGCTAAATTTGTGACACTGCCTCCTCCTCCTGTTTGCAACTGGATTAAGGAAGGGTGGTCAACCAAACACAAACATTTATGTGACCTACATAGATTTTGTAAAAACAATCACACACACACACACATATATATATATATATATATATATATATATAAGCCATGCCAAATTCACTATAACTGAAAAAATAGAAAAGGAAAGAAAAGATGACATTGGAAAAATTTTAGAAGACCATGAAGACAAATGGATTTTGCACCTCAAAACACTCCATCCAGATGGGCTTAATCACAAATTTAACAACATAAATAGAATTAATATGTAACCCCATAAATCAAGCCGTACCCACATTTCTCACTCACATGAGACAGAAATGCTTGCAGAGGTGTTGAGGTTTCACACTTATACACACACCGATACTAATATATAAACTTACACACATCATACGCATACATGAAGAACTAAATGAAAACATACACTTAACACAGACACATTCCCTTCCCAGGAACCAATAAAACTGTCAAAATGACCAAGGGATTTCAGAGTAGCATGAATCTGTTCAGCCTCCAACTTAAAAAGCAACTTAAAAGAGGCTGTTTGACCAACACAAAGACTGACCAAAATTAATAATAAAAAAATGAAAACTACAGATAAAGTTCATTTTCTTCAGAAAGTCATTCATTCCTTTGGTTCACTGCTACTAACAAGCAAAAATTATTTTTCTCTTGATGATGGCCATGCTTGTCAAAACTAGTAGAGGAATCTCATTGAAATAATAAAAAAAATATTAATATACAACCTAGTGTGTTAGAAAATTAATTTTTTAATTTCTCAATATTTTTTATTGTTCAAAACATATATATATATATATATATATATATATATAAAAAGCATGCACACACTCATAAAAACAAGCTGTTTGATATTAATTACACTTAGAATAACAGAGATTTCAACTTAAACAGGTGTACCCATTAAATATAATGTTCATGGAAATAAGAAATAATGTTGAATTTAAAAATCTATTAAATGTTTAACAAATTACTTACTTTACATTTTGGATATGAAATCAATTGTGAGGCCTACTGCTAGGAAAATTCATTCACATGCTATGCCAGACAATTTTTCTTGTCAGAATTTATCATACACATTTATAAATCTTCCATTCATCTGTGCATTGAATATTGCTACCATATCTGGTCTGATGCTCCAACTATATAACAGGATATTCTTGATAAAATCCAAATAAGGGTTTGTAATGTAATCAAACCTGGCCCTTGTCTTCAGTTACTTTCCCATCACTGTGACATGGCTTTCCTCTGCTTTTTCTACAAATATTTTCATGGCCATTGTTCTGATGAGCTTTCATGTTTGATAGCTTGACTACATGGATTTAAGTTTACTACTAGATTAGCAACTAGGTGTTTTTACTATTGAACTAGTTAGATGTTCTATTCTTGCACTTTTCACCTTTGGAACTCTTCTTCAGGTACCTTGCTTCCCTGTAACCTACAATCTTCAAAAATTTAAATACCAATCACCATCTTCTGTCTTCCTGTTCTTTTATTGTCTTTTCACCTCACTAAAGTTTTCTCATTCTCTTTCATTCCCAGTAACTGCTTGCATCTCAATGGCATTATCACCTTACTTGGAATGAAATGAGTAAAAAAATAGTAGACATAAAAGATTGCAATGAGTTGTTCATTTATTAGATAGCTAATTGAACCTACTATGGATAAAATTTTTTTGATTCAAAAAGTGGTTTCTTTGCTGAAAAAAGGGAATACTGGTTTGATTCCAGTTGGGAAGCATATTTTTTTTTTAGTAACACCTTTCAATCTCTAGGCTGGTTGACATTAATTTCACTGTTTAAAATAACAGGGAAGTCAAGTCAAATATGTGTATCCCTTAAATATAATGCTTAAATTAATAAGAAAAAAGTATCAGGCATTTGTACAATGCATCCAGCTAAGCATCCTCCACACCATCACTCAGTAACTTGCTTGCTAGCACAGTAATGTCCTGTGATGATCTGATGTCTGCCCCACCAGAGTCATCTACCAGTTCAACTAGCCATCTGCAGACTAGAACTGACCTTGTGGCAAACCATGCTGCTGTTGCAAGAACATCATCTGTAAGGACCTCCAGCAAATTAATCTGGCTTTTTGGGGATGTTCCAACACTCTGACATGACCATGAGAGCTGGAGGGACAAAGTGGCTCTAGCTATCTCAACGCCTTCATGGCATGAGATTTAGAAGTAGTAGTAATAAGAAATAGTGCTGGATTTAATATCCATATATTGCTTAAAAATTATATATACATATCTAAATACATGCATAAAAATAGTCATATATAAACACAGACATAAAAATATCAGAACATTAACCTCTCCCATAACTGAAGACCCACCCATGCATGTTGTTTGATGAGTAGGTATAAAGTGAACGTGTGGTTTAAATGACTAAGGAAGTTTGGTTGAAAAGGAAAAACTAAATGGCATTCATCCAGACTTTGAAATGAGAAAAACACCTAAAATCTATTTTTGAATTTAGAAAGGAATTCTGGCATCAGTTTTCTTCACTTCTCAGACAGGAAAGACCACAAGAAATTGCAGGTAGGCAGAGGAAAAAAAAATCTAATATTTTTTTCTCAAGAAAACCAAATTTAGATTGAGGAGAAAAAAAGTGAGAAAATCCTAAAAAGAAAAAGTGAAAATAATTTTAAAAATGGATTTATGAATTATTTCACATATATGAAAAAAAACAAAAAAAATCCTTCACTTAAAAGATTCTTTTAAAATCTGATTAAATATGGAAGAATTAGGGAACTCTTCATAAATTTAACAAGTTTTAGAGATGTGAAACAAAATAATTTGGACAGAGGTTTCAATCTATATTATCCCACTTTCAAAAATTTCTAATGATGTTAAATAAATAGTAAAACATTTAATTTATAAAGATTTCCTTTATTCCTTTATTTAATCATTCTGTCAGATTTTATCCACATTTCCAACTCACACACACATAGAGGTGACAGTGTTTCATGCTAATTGCAACCCTCAGGCCTCATGATTGCATTTAGCATGAAAGACTGTCGACTCTGGGTGTTGACTTCAATGTTCACTTTTATAATTACATAGCTCTATCCCTCATATTGAGCACTTTAACCCATAAATATAGCATACCTTAATATTATATTATATATATATATATATATATATATATATATATATATATATATGTTTACATTACAGACTCTTCTTTGAATTCTGTCAAGGATCTCTAACTTATATAGCAGGAGCACTAGCCAAAATTTGGCAGTGATATTCAAAGCAAGAATGAATACTTATAAATATGTATGATAGATTCTGGTGAGAAAAAATGTCTAGCATGACACAGGAAATCAGCTTAGCAGCAAAACTAGTGATTGATTCAATATAATCACTCCACACCATGTATTATTTAAGATTTGGGGAAGAGTGCTCAGTAACAGAGACAGAACATTCAGGTATGAAACTGCCATTTAACATGCAGTGTTCATTCCTATCTCCTCACCTTCTATGTTTCTAATACTCTTTATTTCTATAATAGTACATTTAATTCATATATATATATATATATATATATATATATATATATATATATATATATATATATAAACATTTGGGAGATATATCTATAAAAATGTTATTGATATTTGTGTAGAATGTTACATTCATGGGAATCAAATCTATCACACCTTTTCTTTCATTTTGTATATATGTGTGTATGTGTGTATATATATATATATATATAGCAAGTGCTGATACCCCCCCCCTGGCAAGTGCACTTTGAGATTCCTGGAGTGTCCATATATAAAACTCTGGCGTCAGGATGCTGAAGGTATCATCAATCAGCTAAGCAACAAACCTTTTACTTGTATTATATATATATATATATATATATATATATATATATGCAAGCATTATATATACTTGTATTCATTTATAAAAAACAATTCAGTATTTTGTATACTAACAAATCTTGAACCCTTCCTTTGCATAACTAAATCAAATCTTTTTTTATTTTTATAGGCAAGTAAGAAGAGGAAAGAAATCTAACTCATATTTTTCTATTTTTTTGATAATAGCTTCACTTCATAAACAAGCCAATTTGTTTGCTAACAAAATACCTTTTTATCAGAAATTTCTTGGATAAAATTTTAAGTATCTTTATGATGAACAAACCCTACATAAAACAATGTTATTACTAGTACATATTTAATTCTGAACTCATCTTTAAATAAGCATTTTTAACTATAGTAGTTTTGAGGTGTGGCTGCCAAAATTTATGTGACTACATTTAGCAGTTTACTCAATGCAAAGCAAAAGCATTGATACTTGTGATAGACGTTAAGTATAACATTCCTTAGTTGATTTTCTCAGAACGCTTCAAAAGAAAATTTCATTTCTCCATCTTTGTCTTTCTCTCTCCATAAAAATGAGCCAGAACTCAAATCTTATTTGTTCAGTGTGAACACAGACTCAACAAGTCAATAATACAAAAGTCTAAAGCATAAAAGGTGCAGCTGCCCAAATTGAATCAGTTTCCTTAAAATTCAGTTTTCTTTCATACATATTTTCCTCAAGACACAGACATTCACAATTTCAAAGTTTAAGAATAATATCCTATTTTTGCCAATGCATAGACTAATTAGGAAAAATCATTTTAATGTTTGGAGATGAAAAAAAAATGAAAAATACATGGCACAGTGGATAAAGGCGTTGGTTAGATCCAGTGACAGGACCCAAAGAGTGTGAGTTCAATACCCAGTTAAGGCAGTGGAGAACTTTTAGAGGGAAATTAACAAGAGATAACTGATAACTGACATCCATTAAACATGGCACGTAGAACTAGAACAGTCTACCCCAGTGAGCGAAATAAAGGGTTAAGTTCGACATTCCAACCACCTGAAGAAGGTCAGAGCATAAAACAGCTGAAACGTTGTAATAAATATGGTGACAAAGATGAGGACAATAGTCCATATAATGTAAATAATGTAGGAAAAAGGGTGATATTACAGAGCAGTTCCACAGTTTTCTTTGTTTCTAATGACATTGTCTTGTTTCTTAATGCTATAATCAACAAGAAGGTCATTGATCACTTTATTAGTAACAAACTGTGTCATGCTAGAATGTTTTTCACACCAGAGTCCATCTTGCACATTTACAAATCTACCATTCACCCATGCATTGAATACTGTTGCCATATCTGGTTTGATGCTCCTGCTACTCATTTCAAATTTCTTGACAAAATCCAAAGAAGGATTTGCAATGTAATTAATCCTGACTTGGAATCTTGACTTCTGTTACTTTCTCACTGAAATGACTTCCCTCTATCTTGTCTACAAATATTTTCATGGCAACTGTTCTGACAAGCTTTTTTCCCTGGTGCCCTGACTATTTGAATTTAAACATGCTACTAGTCTGGCATCTAGGGTCAACTCTTTTACTGTTGAAATAGTTAAATGTAACCGCCACTTCTACTCCAGCAGTTTCTTTTCTCGCACTTCCCGCCTGTTGGACTCCCTTCTGTTTACTTGTTTCCCCTCAAAAATTTAAATGCAATGTTAATCACCATCTTCTATCTTCTTGAATACCATCCATCTTTTATCCTTTCCTCAATCCCCCCTATACCCAGTCTTTTCTCTCACTTTCACTTTCTGTAACTGGCTCCTGCATACTAGTGGCATTCCCACCTTGCTTAGGGTGAAATGATTAAAAAAAAAAAAAAAAAAAAAAAAATCTCTAGCAACAAACAATAGAGGTTTTGTTTAGCCTGGTCCACTGTTGATATCCTAACTGCCATTACATAGAGAATAAGAGAAAAGTACTAGACACCAAATACATCTCAAGGATGATCACATTAGAAATTTCAAAGGCCTTTGACAATGGTTACTGCACAAGCGCTTTAGCTATGGAATCACTGGAAGTATTTTCTCAATCCTTCCTAACGGGTAAGTCCTTGAAAGTAGTTGTTAATGGCTAGTCCCCTGTGGCCTAAGCAATCAATGCAGGCAATGCCAAGATTTGCTTCTAGGTTCAACTCTCTACTTTATATAAATGATCTGCTGATCATTTGTAAATATCTATGCTGATGACTCAACAGTATATGGGTGCACCTCCAAAACTCTAAATGACCAGAGCTGAACAGCTGATCTTTCTAACCTGGCTCAGCAGGGGGAAAAACTGGCTGGTCACATTCACTGCCTCAAAAACTAATATTACATCATTATTAATCAGATCCAGAACTTTCACCTATCGTGATGAACAGATGTTCCCTGTGGCTTGAGCATCTTTTGGGACTTAAACCTCAAGTAGAACTTATACATACATTCCATTACTAAAGATGCTGGAAAAATGGTTGGTTCCTTGTACCACTCTGGTAAGTACCTAAATCCTCCTGCTATCCTTTACAAGAACCAGATCAGGCCAAAAATGGAGGACTGCTGCTATAATGGGCAGGAGCTGCCCAGTTTTCACTTTCTAGTCTCAAGTGTAAAACTGTCTCTACATCATTGTGGGTGATGAATTATTTTCCACCCTACAACCCCTTCCTCACAGACGAAATGTAGCAAGGCTCTCACTGCTCTATTGCTATTTCAATGGAAAGTGTTCAGGTGAATTACATTCCTTAGTTCCACCAGTTCTAACCCACTATGTAGTAAACCACCCTCATTACCCTTTATATTCCTTTGGTGAGATGTAAGTCCCACTTAAGCAGCTTCCTCCCACAAACTGCTGCTTTGTGGAACTGACTCCCAGAGGGATGCTTCCTTGGTCACTACAATCTTAACCTGTTAAAATCTAGGGTTAATCGTTATATTCCTTACATAAACTGTGCCTCTGTAACCCTCTACCTCAAGTGGCTCTTGGGCCTTGTACAGGGTGAATATCATTGTTAAAAAAAAAAAATTTTTGGAAGGCATCTTTTGTAATTCCAATGCATATTTGGATTTTGGAATCACATTTTCCATTGTCAGTTGCAACAATTCTTAGTTTCTATACTTACTTGATTCTGCTGCCTCCAAATTATAGCTCTCATACTAATAACCAACCAACCATACTTTCTAACAATGTTTAGTCCTTTCTCCTGGCTTTTTTTTTTACTACCTTGTCTAAGAGATTTTGCAGCTTTTTTTTTATGCCTGCCATTAACACAGTGTTATCTGCATATCTTAGATTGTTAAAATTGTGTCCACACATGTGCAATAAAAAGCAAAAGAAATTAAGATGACAGAAATACTTGTCAAAAGTTAATAAATAGCAATGCTTCATTGAAGAAATTCAAGACTATTACAAATAATGGCAAAGATTTGTACCTAGAAAGAGTAGTAAAAATAAATTAACATTCTTTTCAAGAGAGTTCAAGAAATATTAGGTGCAGAAGTTTAACAAATCCAATAAGCTTGTTTAAAATGGCATAAAATAAGAAAAAAAACTTGACTGTTGGAGAGAAAAGAGAGAAAGAAACTTGAACCTCTACTCCCAATCTTCACTGCTTGAGTAACTACAGCTCTAGTAGTACCTTTTTTCTTGGAGCCGAAGTAGAGACTGATGCGTTTGTTGGATCAATATAGAGAAATGGCTAGAGATAAGGAAATGTCTATTAGAAAGAATAATCCTTTCATGAAGACTAGACAACAAACTAAACATCTTTTTTTGATAACATGTGACTCATACAAGTGTGAATCCAAAGGAATAATTTACTAAGTATGGGTTCAAGGAGACAGAGCTTACTTTTAATATGGAGAGGTAGTTTTCAATTCCAGTTAAAAGATTAGTGAAATAAAAAAAAAATTAACTATTTGTAAGAGTTTTTTTCAAACTACTGACCACATTCTTTTTATAGCTTTTGTTGTTATCATGATGTCTTGGTCAATCCATTCTGTAATGTTCATCTGGTATACAATTTGTATGGACAGAGATCTCTTATTTTTATTTGTAATGTAAACCATGGTAGATAAAATGTCATATCTATTAACTGTATTTTCCTATTCACAGCAACATATTTTTCTGTTTATATATTTTTCTCTTTTCTGATTCCTATCATCTTCTACTTTTAATTACTGATCAAAAAGAGACCTACAACCTACTTCTATACAAATTGCACATCTGAAGAAGTTTGTAGAATGGATCAACTAAAACATTGTGGTAATAGAAGCAAAAATGAAATACATTCAATAGTGTAAACAATTATTGGAATAATGATAATTCATTTCAAAATGACAAAGTATATTTGTTTCCAAACTTGACTGGGGCACTTGGTACAGAAACCTATACATCTTATAATATATGTCTACATTTGCTGACACAGTTCATATAATTTTTTTCTTTACAATTTCTCCCTGTTTTAATCATTCTGCATACTTATTCATTAATAGAGCTCTGAAAACTGAGGAACAATAACTGATTGCCATCTTTTTTTCTATTTTATCTCTTTATAGTAATTATATTTTTCCTTTCTACTTGCTTTTTGGTTACCTATTACATTTTTTAATATGTCTTTTTACTGTAACGAGAGACATAACTTTAATGTGAGTGAGTGTGTGTGTGTGTATATATATATATATATATATATATATATAAATAAAAAGAAAGAACAGTAAGATATATAATCCGGTGTTCTTATAGATATGGAACTAATGTTTTTAATTAATTAATTTAATGTCTTATAGATATGGAACTAATGTCTTTAATTTAATTACGAAATTAAATTTGGACCTTCCATTTTTGAAACATGGTTATAACTGTGTAGTGGAAAAACCATATTTTAAATCAATTAATTTATAATATATATATATATTTGTGTATTTAGGCAGCAATCCTTCTTTCGTGCACATTTTATTGAATATGACAGACAAAAAAAATTATTAGATCACATGATAAATAGTAAAAAACTAAATAAAAGCACCCACCTTGTGTCATATTTAATGAATATATATATATATATATATATATATATATATATATATATATATATATATACACACACACACGTATACTCAACTCTCCTGTTGAATTTGACATATGAGGGTCAAGCAGATCAGTTTCTAGGAAGACAGCTTGACACCAACACATGAGATTTGATTATAGTGGTAAAGGTTTTGTACAGAATCATCCACACATTTTGAAGGGCTGAATACAGAAACCTGGGGCACTATGTGCCACAAGGTCCCCAAATGAGCCTCCACAGGTTTTGAATTCAGAGATGTCCTTCTGGTGCAGTTGCCATCCAATCCAATAGAACCTGGTTTGCCTTGCTATTTACCCATATCTAGAAGAAGAGGATTCATACTTTTCCCAAGTATATATGCAAGTAAGTGAATGTAATGGATTTGACTGGAATTTGAACACTCCGATTCCTCAATCCAAGCTTCTATCCATTACTCCACCATATATATATATATATATATATATATATATACTATCAGTAGTCAATATATATATATATATATATATATAATATCAGTAGTCAATATATATATATATATATATATATATATATAATATCAGTAGTCAATATATATATATATATATATATATATAATATCAGTAGTCAATATATATATATATATATATATAATATCAGTAGTCAATATATATATATATATATATAATATCAGTAGTCAATATATATATATATATATATATATATATATAATATCAGTAGTCAATATATATATATATATATATATATATATATATATATAATATCAGTAGTCAATATATATATATATATATAATATCAGTAGTCAATATATATATATATATATATATATATATATAATATCAGTAGTCAATATATATATATATATATAATATCAGTAGTCAATATATATATATATATATAATATCAGTAGTCAATATATATATATATATATAATATCAGTAGTCAATATATATATATATATATAATATCAGTAGTCAATATATATATATATATATATAATATCAGTAGTCAATATATATATATATATATATATAATATCAGTAGTCAATATATATATATATATATATATAATATCAGTAGTCAATATATATATATATATATATATATAATATCAGTAGTCAATATATATATATATATATATATATAATATCAGTAGTCAATATATATATATATATATATATATAATATCAGTAGTCAATATATATATATATATATAATATCAGTAGTCAATATATATATATATATATAATATCAGTAGTCAATATATATATATATATAATATCAGTAGTCAATATATATATATATATATATATTAGGTTGGTGCAAAAATAATGACGTAATAATGTCGTTTTTTGACGTAAAAAAATACGTCAAAAAACAACATTATTACGTCATTATTTTTGCACCAACGTAATATGTATAATATCAGTAGTCAATATATATATATATATATAAATAATCAGTGGTCTATATATATATATATATATATATATATATATATATATGTATGTATGTATACACACACATTATATATATATATATATATATATATATTTCCAAGAGGATAGAAACCAGGTAGGACTCCATGTCTAGGACAGAGTAAGAATATAATATAAAAGGCTCAAACATTAATATTCCATGGTTATAATTTATTACATTGGGATTGTAATCATGATCCAAATCATCAAACCTACGAATTCAAAATTCTTTTCGAATTTGTAGGTCTGATGATTTGGATCATGATTACAATTCCAATGTAATAAATTATAACCATGGAATATTAGTGTTTGAGCCTTTTATTTATATATATATATATATATATATATGTGTGTGTGTGTGTCTCTATGTATGTATGTACACACACAATCATCAAAAATTGTCTCATTGTGCTTACAGAGAGAGGACTGCAGGAACTTAATACGTATCTCTAAAATTTTCAAATAGAGTGCTGGATGCATCTTAGCAAAAAGAACATGTTTTTTAGTGTTGGATAAGGTACACTTAAGATTATTTAACAAATGTTCAGCTAACTCAGAACCAGATGTATTGATGTCGTTATGTTAATCATTGTGCACACTTTATTCCTCAATAGAGTTCTGAAAAATAAGCATTCAGCTTCTTTTTCTTCTTTTTTATTTGCCTCTTTACAGTAATTATATATTTTTTATTTCTCTTTACTCTTCATTTATCTATTATTTTTATTTAAATATATCTATTTTTACTGCAAAAACAAAATTTTGCACCATGAGGAAAATATTTATATGCATGTTTGTGTGTATATACACAAGGATCTATGTCCATAGAATATTTTAGCAGTAGTTTTTGAATTATGCCTCTTTTATTAATGAAAACAGAGCTTTAAAATGATATATAGATGTATGTATAAATAGAAGAGAATGATACTAGAAAACTAGTTGCACTAATGTAACAAAAAATGACTATTTTGCTCTAACTTAATATGTACATTAAATATATATATATATATATATATATATTATAAATTAATTGATTTAAAATATGTTTTTTTTTGCTACACAGTTCTAACCATCTGTAAATTTACATTGAGCACTATTTTGTAAAAATAAAAATATCTATAAGAACACTGGATTATATATCTTACTGTTCTTTCTTTATATATATATATATATATATATATATAAGTGAACATAGAAGTCAACACTTAGAGGCGACAGTGTCGCCTCTAAGTGTTGACTTCTATGTTCACTTTTATATTTACACATGCTCTATCTCTGGTATGGAGCACTTTATCCCATAAATATAGCACACCTTAAGACTATATTTCTTCATATCTATATATATATATATATATATATATATATATATATATATATATATATAGATAGAGAGAGAGAGAGAGAGAGAGAGATATCATAATACTGCTTGCTCCTTGGCTAGTAAGTAAATTGGTTAGCACATGTGTTATGCCCAGCCATTACCTCAGATAAATAATAGACCATTCTATTCTGATTGCAAGGAAAGAAGGAAGAAGTTATATTAGAGATGCTATTTGAGAAAAGAAAGCATACATAAGAAAAAAGGTAGTGAAGATGATAATGCTCTCATGCATTTAGTGTCAGCTTCAGTGAAATGGAAACCCTTGTCAATTTTAAATATTTTCATTTGTCCCCTCTTACTTCTTTAAATAATGACCTGAATTCATACTTCTGATACTTATTGTAATCATATTTTGAAGTTGTTAACCTTAAATATTAATGAGGCAATAAACAATTTCCATGGGTATTTTATAGCCACAAGGAACTTGTGAATTATGATTAATCAGAAAATTCAAATGGGAAAACCATGAAATTTTCACAAGTATGTACAAATATATTTCTAATTAAAATGTGCAAGTTCATATTATATATACATAGACAAACATATGGCATGTTCTTTCAACAACTAAAATCATGTGTGTATCATCGACAATTGCTTGTTGGACAAGTATGTATAATTCAAATTGTCAACAATAAGGTTTGTGATAAATGATTGTAAATCGCTTTTGTCATCCATTCAGTGCCATGATTTTCACAATTAGGAATCTGGTTACAGCAAATCTCAGACAAGCTTTTCACATCAGAGAAGACATTTAAAAGTCAATCATTCTTTCCTTCTTTTGCTTTTTAACATCTATAAATACATAAATGGAAGGTTTTATATGATTCCTTTTGTCAAAAAGAAATGGGTGAATATTCTTTAAGAATTTTCTTCTTTTTTTTTGACTTCAACTTTGTTCGTTTATGTTTTTACTTCATTTTTTTTTTTATTTAAATTCTTCATTTTTCTTTCTTTCATCTTTTTCTGTCTTTAATTTTTCTCCCTATTTTGAAGTGATCTCTATTCAGGAGCCCAGAATGTCAGGTGCTGATCAACTTTCCATGCCTTCCACCACATGGCATCTTCAAAGAATTCTTTATCTTTTAATAACAAGGATTCAACAAAGCTTCATTGAAATGATATCGTTCCAAATCTGAATCCACAGAAGCCCTTGATGACTAAATTAAATAAGAGAGCATTTACTATTTGCAGAGACTTTTCAGCAACTCCTTTTCAAGTTTTATGCATATTATATTCTAGTAACAAGAGAGAATTTGGAAGATTATACTCAATACAGTAATCATCTCTCTTTTTCTCATAAGATATCCAAGTGCTCAAAGTATAAGACATATATATATATATATATATATATATATATATATAAGTGAGCATTGAAGTCAACACTTAGAGGCAACAGGCTGTTTCATGCTAGACACAATCGTCAGGCCATGAGTGTTTTTTTTTTCTTGGCTATTTATATATACAGGCCAGTGGTGCATTGTGGGTAGTCTATTTTGGCAGTTATTTTGCCAGAAGTCATTTATTTGTTTATTTAT
Source organism: Acanthosepion lycidas (assembly GCA_963932145.1). Lineage (NCBI taxonomy): Eukaryota > Metazoa > Mollusca > Cephalopoda > Sepiida > Sepiidae > Acanthosepion > Acanthosepion lycidas. The sequence continues at coordinate 85,075,329 of OZ010588.1, read as the reverse complement.
TTGAATTAATTTATTTTGCTTATTTTATTTTTATTTTTTATCTTATATATTTATTTATTTTTTTATTTTAATTGGTGTTTTATTAACGTAGTAAAAATTTGTTTATATCGCTTATTTAATAGTTTTGTTTTGGTTTGGGAAGATAAAGCTATTTATTCAATTTAGGGGTTGATTGCTGTAATTTATTCTATTATTTTGGCAGAGGCAGTTTTTAATTTGTTTATTATTTCATTTATTTATTTGGATTGATTATCTTTACTTGTTTTTTTCTAACAATTAATTTATTGGGAGCAGTTTGTTAGTTTATTTATTTATTTGGATTAATTTATTTTACTTGTTTTTTATTTTTTATTTACTACACTGTATATTTTTATTTAATCTTTTTGGTCTTCAAATTTTAAGTAATGTAGTATTTTTCTTTTTTATCATTATATAACAATTATAGCTATATTTGGGGGTGGGTTGTAGGCTGATGATCTTATTTTTCAAGATATTTTTGGCGTGATGTACGTTTTGTTTTTAATTTCCCAGATATACTAAGAAAGCATTGTGCTGTTCACATATTTACTATTTGTGAAAGATGTTTTGTATGCATAATTTCTTTGTTTCCAGGGTCCTTCAGTTACTCCTATGTATACTTTTTCTTCATTATCTGGTGATTTTATTGTGGCTTGGTATATTACATTGTTTAGTAAACAATTACCATTTAAGGAACATTTGTTCTTTATTCTGCAGTTACACATGGGTTTAATTTGGTTTGTTGATAGTTTTCCTGCACATATAAACCATACAGAAAACAATGATAAACCACTCTATATACACACATCTTCCACTTACCTACTTTCTATAATCAAACAGATTGCATCTAGTATGAAATAGCCTGTCGCCTCTAAATGTTGACTTCAATGTTCACTTTTATATTTACACACACTATCTCTGATATTTAGCACTTTATCTCATAAATGTAGCATATATATATATATATATATATATATATATATATATATATATAAGGGGTAACTTGGTCCGAATTTAATGTGAATTAAGTTTAAGCATCCAGTGAATTTTTCTTTTTCTTTCAGATTTGGTGGACATTTGGGCAATATTATTTTTCACACATAATTGCCATGACTTAAATAGCATGATCCAATAGAGAAATAAAATAAATTTTCACCAATAACACTGATTTATTTACTGCTGACTTTGATCCATCTTAATGAAACACCCTTTATATTCAGCTTTTATGAGCCATTATCAAAGGCTTTTTGCTTTTTGTACTATTACCTAATGACAGAGGCAAAATGATTAAACTCCATACTTACTGCAAAAAAAACAAAATAAAAACTTCAAACCAATGTTGTCTATGAACTGACTTACTTCTATAATAATAATTCAAATAAAACATATATTGGTTTTACAACCACTATATAATTCTACCAATTAACATGCTATTTATCAAATAAAAGTTCAGTTAACTCACATATCACCAAAACAAAAAAAAAAACACATGAGATCTGACAAATCCTTACCAATAATTATATTACATAAGCTGTAAAAAGACAACTAAAGTACAAGCAACATTAAGCATAAAAAATAAGCAACCCAAAATCAATAAAATGTTATCAAATTTAGGAACAAATATGTTGATATATTTCATTAACAAAATGACAATGCAAACTTGTGTGAAGACACAAGAAGTGATATTTGAAAATGATGGAACAGATATTGCACAAAACAAACATGTTATATATAAAGGGTGCAATTAGTAAATTGTGCATTATTTTTGATTTTATTGACTTCACAGTATAGTAGACTCAGTTGGGCACCATATGTGAGAAAAAGAGCACCATGACACAATTTACTCCACTAGAAATCTGGAAACATGCTCTATTGCTTGGCATTTGCATCGGAATCTCAAGTACAAACATTTTAGAGTGTTTTGGTGTCAATCTGAGGACAGTGCAGAAGATTCAGAAAGTGTTGGATTAGTCTAATGGTGATTACAAAGGTGTTTGTAGTGTTCACAATGTTATGCCTTCATTTATCTTCCCACAGGGTGTCAGACTCATCACAGAGGACTACATCAAGTGCCTTGAGGAGGTAGTGGTGCCCTGCATCAAGAGGGTGGCTACTGGAAGACCCTATGTATGGCAATAGGATTCTGCACCATACCACACAAGCAGGAGAACCATGTCATGGCTGTCAGACAATTTCTGCAACCACATCACCCCTTACATTTGGCCACCTAACTCCCCAGACTGCAACCACCTTAATTATTATGTCTGGGGTTCAGTTGAGCAAGATACCAACAAAACTCCTTGTAACTCCAAAGATGAACTGAAGGCAAGGATTATGGCAGCATTCACCAACTTAAACAAGGAAACAGAAGAGTTGCAGGAGATTCCAAAGTCGTCTTGAGGCCATGGATTTTTATTGAATAAATTTACTTTTTAGTATTTCAAAATATTTTTGTATAATTTTGGTAAATATATCTGTTAAAATGAGATGTCAGTGCTATTTTCAATTTTTGTAATTTAGATGACAATTTATTCATCGCACTCACTGTGTGTGTGTATATATATATATATATATATATATATATATATATATAAACACACACAAATTTGAAAATTCAGGAAAGAATTCTTTCTTTGGAGATCCCTTTCAATCAACACATCATCAGAAGAATATGCTGGTAATGTTAATTGACCAAGAAAGCACAAATTGCACTGTGTCATATTTTCTCATAGTGCAAATTGTGTTTTCTTGGTAAATTATCATTACCAACGTATTCTGATGATGTACTGATTGAAAGGGATCTCTAAAGAAAGAATGCTTTCCTGAATTTTCAAATCTGTGTATATATTCTGTGGCATGAAATCTGTTTTTATATATGTGTGTGTGTGTGTGTGTATTGATGCAATAGGAAAGTACAGTTAGATTGATGATCCAAAGTTCTTTAGTATTTTTGTTTTTATTTAAAAAAAAAAAAAAAAAAAAAAAAAACAGTGCTCAATACAGAAGTAGAGCTTAAAATTATAATTATTTTTTTAAAAATATGATTCCATCACGACGCAGAAATTACCATGTTTTGAAACTGGTCTACGAATGTTAAAGTTTAATTTCAATATTAAACTTTACCTTTAGATGACTGTTTCATTCTCAAGCAATGTTTGGAATAACTAATGGAAGAAATGTTTTAACTCATTTATAGTTTGGAAATAGAGGTGTAATCTGGAGTTTGCTTTTCCTTATCAAGGGGTCTCTAATTTGATTAAAGTAGGAATGTTTATTATATGTCAATTTATACAAGTATACCTTACCACTACATTGTTAATTGGTTCCAGACTTAGGTCAAAATTGACTTTGAAATAACCACACTATAAACTGCAAATAAGCACACCCCATTGCATATTACATTATTTATGATATGTACATACAATATTCTGAATAAAATAATTTATCAGCAATATAGACTCATGCTTAGCATTAGCAATGAAGGAACAGTTTGACAATTTTTTTCCAATATAATCCAGTTTCATCAACATTAAAAATGTTTTCTTTGATGATCTTAGCCAATGCTTTAAGAAAATCAGCTGCTGCTTGTTCATCAGCTGATGCACTTTCACTTTGCTTCTTAATAGAGTAACAACTTCTTCATTCTTTAAATCTCATAATCCAGCCATGACTCGCTTTAAACTCTACATCTTTCTCATCTGGGTATTTTTGTTCAGGTTCTCAAACAAAGACAACACTTTAGTTTGAATGATTTCTTGACTAATAGCAGCATGCTGATGATTCAACCTATCAATCCAATGAGAAAGAAGCTGTTCCATCTCTTCAAAGATTTTTCTTCTTTTCTTACTGGTAACAGTATTCTTCATCCCTGGGGCATCAGATTTGATATGTGCCAAAGTTTTATACTTATTGTGAACAATCGTTGATACAGTTGTTCAACTCATTCCAAAAGATCGAGCAATTGACATAACCTTTTCACCTTTTTCATGGCATTTTATCATATTAAGTTTATCAACCAGCATTATAGCATGATGCTTAACACTTGCATTAGGAATTTTCTTAGGAACCTTTTGGCCAAAATATAAAGTCACAAATGAATGAGAATGAGGGAGTAGGCAGAAGTATACTGTGCGTATGCCTAAACTAAACTGGATTTCAATTTAGTGGGAATCATGAGTGGCACTGACAATGATGCCAAACAGTAGATATTGGAACAACCATTGAAAAATGCCAATATTGAGCTCTTAAAGATCGCTAAATAAGATGACAATATAGAATCACAGATGTTTTCATATTTCGTTCTCTAGGATTTATGATGATTATATTAATATTTACTGTAAATGTACGTATTTTAATATGATTTTATATACTTTTATTCTTATATATTGTACAGTAACATGATTTTATGTACTTTCAATACTTCTCTAGTGATATCATGACTTCAATATTTGTGGCAGACAGATGTAAAGTTAAATAAAATAACTTAAACTTGATTTTTATTTTTCCATAAATTTTTTGACAAAGGATGTATAATCGAGAACGACTTCAAACAACATAACCCGAGGTATACCTATATATGTGTGTGTTTATGTAGATTCAGATTTGCTCGCTTTATAGAAGAATGTTCAATATTGTAGATAGACCATTTATAAATTAGATTATCACATCTGAAAATAGCATTGAAACTTGAAACTGATGGACAATAGAATGTTAATTCCTATATCTATACTTATTTATCTCATATATATATATATATATATATATATATACACACACACATACATACATACATATATACACGCAAACAGGTGTAACAGCAAAATTGTTCAAATCGTGTAACAGCATGGGATAATTGTCTATCCCATAAAATGTTTAATATCTAAGAAAAAAAAAAAAAAAAAACACTAAAGTAATTGAGTTTCTTTTTCCCAGGATTTAAGATAAGACATTTAGCTATCTTTACACCATCTGTTGTAAGAATCACTGAAAAACCCTTTGAGTTATTCAGCTAGAAAAAGAACAGGTTAAAATCACTTTGTGTCAGCCCCACTATGTCTTACCAACTGAGCAATGGTGAGAGGAAAAATATCATTAAGGCCCTTTAATAATGACACCAATATTCATACTCTGGCTTCCATCTTCAAAGTCCATTCAAGAACCAACAAGAGAACAGTGAATAAGTTTAAAAAAGAACAGTAGAGAGGATAACTGGATCAGGAAGTTACAACAGGAACAGGGATCATCATTTCAACTTAGAGCTAAATACATTCATATTGTTCAAAACAGAGTCTAATAGTTTTATAAAAATCTCAGAGGATTCTAGTAAAATATCTTTAATCATTCCTAAGATACAATGATTCAAACTTAATGTAAGAATTGGACAATTTTACTGTTACACATTTATAACTTTATTTGTATTTGCGATAGTGTTATGGTCCAAGTTCCTTGTACCAAGGTGATGGTCCAAAGTTAGAACCAATGAAAGAATAACACGAACACAGGTATGGAATACAAAGATATATTACAACAGAAATATAATACAAAGAAGTAGAAATATTAGTAATGACTATCAGATTTGGTTAGAGTGAACTATGTTGTCTCGACAAGTATCACTATTCCAATGTCCTTGCAATATGCTCTCAATTATCTCTCCTCGTCTTACATACTCCTTATACCTCTTGAGAGGCGCAGTCTTTATAATGTCAGGAATAGTCCATTATCATTATGGGTAAGTTCCCATAACAGATAGAAATAATCTGTAAAAAAATGTTATAAAGTTTAATGTACCTAGTTTTAAGTATAGCTAAAATAACTAATGTGATTTCAGGCATTACTGTAAATCAGTTGGCAAATATTTTCTGTGAACTGCAAAATCATATTACCCTTTGTATTGCTAATGATGGAGGACATGTGGAAACTTAAATAAAATTTCAATAAAACCTTAAAAAATATAGATTTACTTCTTTCTAATCCTTTTTTACAAATTATTTCTATCGCAAATACAAATAAAGTTATAAATTTTTTAAAGTGCACACGAACTTTATGGACAACCTGTATATATCGACACACACACACAAGAAACCCTCAATTAGTGTAGCTAATATATACATGTACATTGGTAACTCATCAAAAACACATTAATTGAATGCACATTAATCAAGGGATATATATATATATATATATATATATATATATAGATGAGTAATGGATAGTGGCTTGGATTGAGGAATCAGAGAGCCAAGTCCAAATTCTAGTTGAATCCATTATATTTACTAATGTGCTAATACCCTTGGTAAAGATATGAATCCTCTTCTCCCCACAGCTATGGGTAAATAGTAGGACAGACTAGCTTTTGTAGCCTTGGATGACAACTGGTCAACTGCAGAAAGTCAACCTACTGCAGGAAAAAAAAATCTGCCTCATCAGTCATAATTGCTTAAGCACATAACTGACCTATATATATATATATATATATATATATATTTAGGAAATGGATTAAATCCGACATATCGTTATTTTTAATTTATTTTATTTAAACCATATTTTTGATGGATACTCATATTTGAGTAGAAGCTCTGTTTTTTTTAATTAAACAGTATTTTTTACCCAAACATCTACCGGCCTGAATATTCAAGAAATCATATCAGAAAAATATGCGTCTTCTGGCAGGGTTCAAACCTGCATCCCTTATGGGGAACTGTCATTGGATCTGACATGCCTGACCACTCTGCCACAAAGGTCTTCTGGTCAAACAAATCCCAAATAGGGCCTTTTGAATACACACTTCTCTGCCGATTCTTGAAACATCTATATCTGCTCTGTATCGTGTGTGAGTTTTAATGGATTTTCTTTTTTCATCCAACTTTATTTCTTATTGCTATAAAAGTTATTTTTAGTAGGTACATGTGTTTGAGTAGCTATGGTTGTTTTTTTGTTTTTTTCTTAAACTGTGAAATTTATAACAACCAGCCTAGTAGGACTTTTCAATCTACTGAGTAGGTAGGTGCTTGCCTTTTGGTCTTCCTTTCTTTTTTCTTTCGTTGTTCGAGATTTTTCCTTGTCTAAGGTGTTAAGTCTTCTAGCAAATTGTCTGTTGGTCACAGCAATATGGTTTTTCTTTACTAGTGTGTGTGTGTGTGTGTGTGTGTGTGTATGTATGTATATATATATATATATATATATATATATATATATATATATATATATATATATATATATATAGTAAAAGTAACAAATCCATTGGTATGTAATCCAAGTGGATTCTAGTAATATAAAAGATTAAAACTGATCCACAAAAAGAGCTCAATGTATTTATTATTACAGAGTAAGTATTTAATAATCAATAAAATCCTAAATCACCTCATATGGGGAATTGTCTATTTTGGCAGGTGAAGATATTGGTCGTCTGTCTTATCAACTCTGGTGTGGATTGAGTTTGTTAGACATTTTATGACGGTTGTCTTCAAGTATAGAATCCAGAGGTTAGCAGTGAATATTTCGGAGACAGTAGGAAAGCGTAGTTCAGGTTAGCTGTGGATATCGCAGCAAAGTAGCAGAGCATAGTACTTCCTTCTGTCATCTTTGCCTGACAAGTTGGCACTGGTCATTCAGGTAGGGTAAACAAAAATGGCCACCTTTATACATGATGGATAGAATGTTCTGCGGTTTCTGATTGGTTAACCTTCTATTGGTAGACTATAAAGTGAGTCGTGTCATTTGAACTGGCTCACTAGTTACATAATATATACAAAAAACTGTAACAGAGTTTGTGTCATATATGTATATATATATATATATATATATATATATATATATATTAGGGAGAGAGATACAGAGTGTGTGTAAATAATAAAGTACTGCATTTAAAATGAAAAACGTAAGAAAAATCAAAATAAGATAAAAAGAAGGAAATTTTTCATTAACACATCAAACAAGGAAAATGTTCTTTATGACAGTGAATCACCCACAGAAACAATTGATAAATGTTGTTCCAGCCCAAATCTAAAATGTCTAGATAGTGTTGTCATCTGAGTTTACAGGTCTTTCTTCATTGCTGAAAACATTCCAGATGCTTCGACTATGCAAAACAACTTTGCAAACAATGATCATTCAAGTAACATGGTGTACATTGCTCACATGTCATAAGAGAGTTATTGGAATAAAAAAAAAATAATTAAATCAATGGTTTAGGTGAGTAAGATCAATAATTTCTTTTCTTTTTATTTTATTCATTTACTTATTTTATTTATTTTTTTTACAGAGCAGTCCCCTGGATATCACACCTCTGATTCAATCAGGACTACTTCTACCCTGGTTTGGGTAATGAAACCACAAAACACAACACAAGAAAAAAAAATGTTAATTTTTCAAACCCTAATAAATCATATAGTTATAAAGGGTTTATTGAACTTTTCAGAAATTTTTTGGTAATAAATAGAATATTTTTGTGGGTCCTTTTCTAAATTTTGTAAAAATATCTCTCAGTCTGGCATTGAATTAAAATATATATCCACTCAAAATTTGAATTAAAATGAAATAGATATCTGTGTAACAATAGTTAATTTCCCTTACTATCTGGTAAAAAGCACTGGTTAACAGGAAAAATGTATAAGCCAGCCTTTTGAAGATATTTAAACTGAATATATTTTCTAATAGATTTAAATTTGATCATCTCGCTGTCAGCAAGTGAACTAGTAATGGTAAAATATAGAGAAATGATATATAAGTATACATGAATCATCAGTTAAATATTAATCAGTTTTTTTCCCTAAATATACCTTGCCAAATTATAGGTGCAGTGGTGCTTATTATATCTCAGGAAATATGGCAATTTTAATGGTAATATTATTCCTTTGACAGTGTTCTTAAGGTAGACATTTTGAAAAATTCAACAGTTATCATCAACAGATTTATATCCCTCTCTGAAAATTCTTAAAATGTAATGCTGTTTTCTCTTCTCGGATTCAGTTCAATTCTTTCATTCAAGTGCCTCCTGAGATTTACTCACACACACACACTCTCTCTCTCTCATTCATCGCAGACTCTTTCAGCAACAGCATATATTACTCTAATTGTTTATAACAGTAAAAAAATCAGGTGGATTTTTATCGTTACCTGATACACAGAAATAAACATTGCTAGCAAAATCTGCTTGAAAAGTAGACAAACTTGTAATTTCTTATTTTATTTTCTTTATTTCAAAATTAAAACAAAATGCTTATATTTTATTGAAAATTTTGTCATCTTAAATTTTAAAAACATAAAAAATTCTAAGGTAAAACTCCAAGTAGAACTTGTTTTATAAAGACCTATGAGCTTTAACAATCTTTCTCCCTGCTTGAGTATGTATGTATGTATATATACACACACGCACATACATGCT
>OZ010588.1:85048429-85058429 GCA_963932145.1 Acanthosepion lycidas | reverse complement strand
AAAAGAAGGTTAAATTTGAAAAAAGAAAAATAGAAAATGAACAAAGGGAGAGAAAAAAAGATAGAGAGGGAAAAAGAGAGTGGAAAAGAGATAAAACAAAAGGGGGAGAAGGAGAAAACAAAAGGGGGGAGAAGGAGAAAACAAAAGGGGGGAGAAGGAGAAAACAAAAGGGAGGAGAAGGAGAAAACAAAAGGGGGGAGAAGGAGAAAACAAAAGGGGGGAGAAGGAGAAAACAAAAGAGGGGAGAAGGAGAAAAGGAAAAAGGAGGGTAGAAAATGAAAAAGGGGAGAGAAAAAGAAGAGGAAATAGAGCGAGAGAAAAAGAAGAGGAAATAGAGCGAGAGAAAAACAAGAGGAAATAGAGCGAGAGAAAAACAAGAGGAAATAGAGCGAGAGAAAAACAAGAGGAAATAGAGCGAGAGAAAAACAAGAGGAAATAGAGCGAGAGAAAAACAAGAGGAAATAGAGCGAGAGAAAAACAAGAGGAAATAGAGCGAGAGAAAAACAAGAGGAAATAGAGCGAGAGAAAAACAAGAGGAAATAGAGCGAGAGAAAAACAAGAGGAAATAGAGCGAGAGAAAAACAAGAGGAAATAGAGCGAGAGAAAAAGTAAAGCATAGTGATCGAGAGAAAACAAAGAAATGAGAAATGAAGGAAAGAGAGTGAGAGAAAAAGAAAAGGAAAGCAAGTGAGAGAATAAGTGGCAATGTACCTTGATTCTGCTAAAAATAATAGAAAATGGAAGAAAGAATATTTTTGAAAAATAAAAGCTAAAAATGAAGTGGTCAAAAATAAAATTGAAAATTCTTAACATCATTATCTTTTCAATTAGTTTAGCATAATCTGGTATAAGTATTTGGAAGTAGAAACACTTTCAAGTAGTCTTCCTGTTTTGAAAATATTGAAGTATTCAAAATCATGGCTTTAATCTGGATTTCAACGCTGATCACTGACATGCATTGAAAATATACAACTAATATCTGAAAAAAAAAAAAAATTTAATGCTATGTCTCTCTTGGATGTAGGCATCATGATTCTCCACAGCTTCCTTTTCTTTATTATTTGTGAATTGCCATGCATTCTTGGGAAATATAGTGGACTGGTTTCCCATTGCTTTCTCCACAATTTTGAATTCAGAATTTTCCTTCTCTATGATTGATTGCCACCTAAGTCTAGAGAGTCCAGTCTACCCTGCTAGACTAAGGACATTAGTGAAAAAGTAAATGCAACAGACTAGCCCGGAATTTGAATTTGGCCCTCTAATTCCACTTTCTGTACTGATAACCATTACACTAATTGTAAAAATAAAAGAATTTCTCTTGCTTCTAAAATCATGTTCAGAATTGATGAAGGAGACTGGAAACAAAAATTCACATTGCTATTTGTCAGCCTAGTAAGTTCATCTGGATTTACTCTGTTCAAAATTCTTAATGACCACTATAACCTTAAGCAATTCCATATTTTCTTATGCTTAAATAATACAAAAAATTTAAGGTAAAAAGGGGTTTGTCTTATACATCAAATACATTTTCAGAAATTTTTTTTACTCAGCTTTATTTGAAACAGCAAGATTGCAAATACACTCAATTTTGCTCAAAAGATAAAGTCTGTATTTTGATTTTTTTGTTTTCTCTCTTCATTCTTAATGAAATACAATTTTTTTTATTTTCATAGTTTATTAATACATAGAAATATAATAAAGAAAAGTATGATAGATTTATTAACACCTTAAAATATATTACAAAGTATATCTAGATAGCACCTTTTCTCAAAAAATAAGTTTAGAAATTTTTTGAAAAATAAGTTTCTTGAAATTAGAAGAAACATGCAATGGCTAAACATCTGGTTCATTTCTATTCTTTAATATCATGAAAAATTAAATATTTTAGTGAAATATATATATGACATTGAGATTTTAATGGATAATATGGTAAAATTAAAAAGAAACAAATATTTACATAGGTATGGTTGTACATTGAGCTTCCGAAACACATTGTCCTATTATACACAAGAAAATACAGTAAAAACAGATTTTGTGCTTGTTCAAATACTTATGGAGTCATACCCTAGAAAAAGTACTTCTCATAGGTATTTGAATTAACAAAGTGACTTTATTCTCACATTCAATACCTCAAAAAACAAGCTAGTAACATTCCATCATTACTAAGCAGATCTCAAATTTTTGTCTATGCAATGAATGAGTGTTCTCTCAAGGAAGCCCATTGCTTTTGAATACATATTGGGACTTGAGATCACCCTAGACCTCAATATGATTCATCGCTAAAGATTTAAAAAAATGGTTGATTTCCTGTACTATTCCATTCCTGCTACCTATTGTGTATTACCACATCAATTAAAGATGAAAGGTTCTTGGGCTTAAAATCCCTTCTTGGTTGGTTTATAAACTTTTCAGCTTCACCTTGTGTGTGTGTGTGTGTGTGTGTGTATATATATATATATATATAATGTAAATATGGTTTTTGGATATTATTAAAAATGTGCCAAGCATACACATCCCTACAAGTTTCACACTGATAAAACTGATCAGACAATTAAAATATATGCAACATTGTCTGAAAGATATTGACCAATGTATTAAAAAAAGAAAAAAAAACAACCGTAGTCTGTTTAGCTGAATTGTATTTCAGTTAAATGATTGTTTATATTGTGTGTGTGTGTGTGTGTGTGTGTGAATATATCTCATCTTAGTACTTATTGAAAATTATAGGATCAGATTATCTATGCATACTGCCTAGGATCAAATTTATCACTCCCCAGGCTTCTACCTAGGATTATTGTCATATCTTTGTGCTCTTTCTAATTATGTATTTGTAAATTAATTATACCCTGCTTATGAAGCAAGTGAAAGTTGGCAGAGTAGATATGTCACTTGCCTGTTGGACATTTATATCATGACAGGGTTCAATTTTTTATTTTTATTGTCTTTTTGATTTAACATAACATAAAAAGTTATGGACAAAGTAACATTCAGAAAAAGTAACATTTTTCATTATCATATATTCAAGTTCTGTGTTCATTGAAAGCAAGAGATTTTAAGGAAATATTTCCAAACAATTTTCTCTTACCATTCCAAAACCAATGAAAAATATGTCCCTCTATTGGAGCTTCTTTTCATCACATAATAAAAGTCATTAAGTTTGAGCACAGCTACTACCATTCAAAAGGAGAAGAAAATAGAGAAAGCAGAAGCACTGAAAATTGATCAATTAAATATGATATACACCTGATTACTGAAGCCATACAATATATTTTGCTATCTTCAATAACCAACTTCCTCTTGTCCCCATCTCTATTTGCTGAAAATAATTGGTCTCTGACAAGTGAAAAATATTCATGGATTTGTCCTTGATATATCAAAGAGCTTCTTTAATATGAAGCATGTGTTTTAACAGAGGACAGAAAGTGCAACACCGAATTCTGAAGGCTATTTGGAATAGCGAAAGATGCCTTTCAAAAGCTAAGCAAAGTATTAAGAAACAGGAAAATTTAATTAGAAATGAAGAAAATACTACAGACTAATGTAATATCAGTCCTTCTGTATAGCTGGACAATCTCCCCACAGAGGAAGAAAAGACTTGAGACAACAGAAGTATGGTTCTATAGAAAGATGCTGAGAATACTATGGAGTGAACATATGAGCAATGATAAAGTTTTAAAGAAAATGGAAACAAAATGATATTTATACTTAACATCAGAAAGAGTTGAAATTTCTAGGGAACATTATGAAGAAAGCAGGTGTGGAAAATTTGACACTCACATGGCATATTGATGGTAAGGACAGAGGAAAATAGTACATGACCTACCTAATGAGCTTGCATAAATTGATGGCAGAACAGATAAAAAGATAAAATTTACTAAGGGCTACAAAGGACAGAAAATTGTTGAGAGCCATAATCATTAATGATCTGAAGGGGCATGACACATAGGAGAAGAATCATTCAAGGAACATAGGTTCCTACTTAGCACAATGGTAAGCAAGTTTGTCTCAAAGACCACTTTGTTAATGTGAGTTAATTGGAGGCACCCTTACTGGGTGCTTCCAATTATAGCTGTGGGCTAAGCTTTGTATAACTATCCCACCAATCATGTGGGATCATCCATTTTGAGAGATCAATATAATAATTCATTAATACACCTCTAATCTAATAACAATGCACATTTCATACCTTTAAAGCATTAGGACTTTTAGAAACTTAAATATTTCTCATATCAAATTCTATTATAAATGTCAATAAGCTTCTAAACTTTACAATATTTAATATATAGTAATGGCATTCATAAAATTAGTCCTTTCCAAAACAGGTTTTCAGGAAATTAAACTTAAAGTCCATTGAATGTTATAGATTTTTTTCTAATACTGAGGAGAGTTTACTTCCAAACCTTTTGTTTATAGTAGTGTGGAAAGTTAACAGCTTGATTATATTCTGGTTTTCTCTTCTAGTTACACATGTTTGTTGTTGGTGCTGTGGAAAGTGTTTAAATGATGTGTTTTTATTATTTGGTAAAGATCTTCATTTGTGATTTTGTAGTGCCAGTCTATAAGGTGTGATGAAATATTGTCTACATTAACATTTATAGGACAAATTTGTTTGAAACTATTTTTAACCATAGTTCTGAGAAAAAGATTATACAAATTATGAATGAATTGGTGGTCATTTACACAAAAGTTTTGGAATGATGAAACTATTTAAGAACAAGACCCAAGTTTTCAGGTCAATATTTGTTTTTTTTTAGTATCTTACCATATTGGACAAAAGTACCTCTAAAGTAACATATCCTGTGTTCAACTTCCTTATGTCCAATACTAAATTTGTTATAACTGATCCAGATGCCAAGGTAGGTAAGGTAAAGTGCTTAGAATTTCAACATTCTGAATTTTTATGATGGATTTCATATAAGATCCCTTAATATTCTAATTCCAGATCATAGTTTCTGTTTTTGAAAGGTTTATCTGAAATCCTACTTTTCAGAATACTTTGTATAGGATGATTTTGTTAAAGATCATTCATATATGAACTATGAACACCTGTGTCATCAATAGTTTTATGAAAAGTTCAGTTTTGAGTGGGGCTGAACAGTCGTCAGGAATCTTTAAAAAAAATGTTTACAGATGTATAGTGAAATTGTAATTTTATCTGGATTAAAAGAGGTTGTGGACCATCAGTTCTTAGAAATTTAGTGGTCTGCTTGTTTCCCTTGAAAATCAGCATTCAATGTTATGATTTTTTTTTCTTACTTAGGTCTAAAAACACAGACCAATGACCTAAATCAATGATCACAAAATGCATAAATATATCAACTATCAAATCAGGTCAACATTTACTTGAATTTTTTATACAAGCTATTGTCAAGCATTTTTAAACCAAGGGAACATTTTTTTGTTTTGTTTAGGGAGGAGTGCATTTTTGTGTACTTTTTTTTACCCATTTTGTGTTGAAGCTGGTGTGTTCCCTGATCTTCTTCAAGTGAAAGTTTGTTTAGTCCTGAGTTTGTTTACATGAAGAAAGCCAAAGAATGAACTTGCTGAAACATTGGGAAAGAAAGAGAAAAAACATTAGTAGAAAAAAATTAACATATATAAGATGCAATATATATTGTGCAAGTGTAATACTTTCCACAAAGCACATAGATATTACACTGATCTTAGGCAGAGAGTTAAGTAGCAACACATTGATCCAAGGCAGCGCTCTTGTCATTTTATGGGTACTCTTCCAGTATTATTATATATAAAAATAAAAATTGGATTATTGACTAAGAGAATTACATTACTGTCACCAATGTTAGTAGTTGGTTTGAAAACAAGTACTATCATTCAAACCCAGGGAAAACCTAAGAGCTTAAATACTCACATTAGACAGATAGGCAAGGAATCACCACTTGGGAGACAGAAGCAACACAATCTTTCTTGTTCTGTTCCATCCATTTATCCAAGGTTTACACAAAGGTAACCTTTATGAATATGAACATTATCTATTATATTATAAAATTATATATAGGATAGCATTATTATTAGGATGTTTGGAAAGTAATTACATATTTCACCACTACAAATGAGTCAACCAACAAATATAAAAACCAAGGTTGAATGGTAGGAAACTGTCTAGAATTAGTTTATCATTTCTTCTATCGAACAGTGTATCATTTGAAGTTCAGTGTTTTAGAGTTTAATTTGGAAAAACCTGCAAAGAGGGAATTTGAGTTCCTTATGAGCTTTTATTTGAGAACAAAACACAATGTTCCACCATCAGATGCTGTCTTTTAAGTGGGAAAACCAACCTTTAAATTTTGCATTACATTTTTACAGTTGATGAAAAATGGGTTTTGCAGGTCAACAGAAAATGAAAAAGACCATGTTATCACAAAATGAGAAATCAGTGCCAACACCCAAACCAAATCGCTTTGTGTCTGAAGAAATATGAAAAATGTTCTCCATTATGAACTCTTGGAACATGGAAGGATCATCACTGTAGAAGTTTATTGCCAACAACTTGATCATATAAACAAAGCATTATGACAAAAGTATATCGCTTTGGTAAAGAGAAAATGCAAGGGTACATTCTGAAAAAAAAACAAAAAAAAAAACAAGAAAAATAATATTTTTAGGATGGGAGATTCCAACAGATTCTCCATATTCACCAGATTTAATGCATACAGATTTTCATTTGTTTCTATCACATTTCATAAGTGACAGAATATTCAGAAGCAAAGAAGTTGAAAACAGTCTTTCAAACTTTCGGAAGCAGGGTACTCATATTTCTTTAAATGTTGGCTGCAGTGATTGAAAATGAAGGTGATTATATTTTTGATAAATAATATTTAAATAAATTTAATATACATTTTTTTCATATATTTTGGCAGAACAATTTCCAAACAACCTAATGTATATGTAAAGTTCACATTGACTTTCAGTATGCGACAAAGACTGCATATCAAAAATGACTAAAGCACATTTTAGGTCAATAATTGCAAAATTCAAATCATACTATTTTTTCTGTTACTAGTTTCTGAGTGCAGAAAATGACTAAAGTTAAGCAGGGTGGTAAGTAGTAAAGTCAGGGGATCATGGTAAGAAAGCAAAAATTTTGCCTTCAAATACCAGGTTCAAATGTAGTGGGTATTAAAATACAACCATTCTTTTTCATTTTTCTTATAGCACCAGAATATGTATATGTGATGTCACAACATATGGAATTTGAGTGGAATATATTCAGTCATTATGTATATCTTAGGAACCAATTATCCGGCTTTGATATCATCAATCAGAGAGAGCCTTACTACTCATTTATGATCAAGTACTTTTTCATGGGTTACTCAATTGAGTTTGAATATTGTGTTACCATCAGATTGATAATGACTGAGTAAGCAGTATCTTGCAGGGTTTTAGGCAAAACATTACATTATTGAGGTCAGTCTGTCCTTGCTACAGTCCAGGTTTAGCTCCCTAGAAATTCTAGCTTTTTCACACCACTAAATCAGCTGTTAAAGTGCTATGAATGAGATTAAAGAGAATGTGATGATGTAGCTAATGGTTTTGAAAGTTGAAAGGATACTGAGAAAAATGAGGTCCTAAGGAGATTACTTTGAAGATTATTTAGGTGTCACTGCCCTAGGTAGGCTATTTAGCACTTTGAATGAGTCCTAAACTTATAACTATGTATACAATGATTATTTTTATGCCTAAATCCCAGTGAACAATAATGAAAATGAGCTTAATTTATGTGTGATATTGGATTCACCTCAGATGATGGCAGAATAGACTTTGCAGTTGGTGTCTTTCAGAGAAGCCAGGTGGAGAAATTAGAATCCATTACAGAATTAATTATTTAAATATTTGCTTTGGCACCAAGACAAGAATAAATATCAAATTCACAATGACTTACAAAGCTGACATTCACCAAAAGTTGCCTTTTACGTTTTATGAGATAAGTTGTCTTTTTATGGTGCATACCATTAATAATTTATAACACAGCAAATTGTTTAATTTGCTATTCTACAACTTTATTTTGTAAACAGGACTTAAATAATCCAATAATATCCTGTCTATGTTTATTGATTGATTTGTTGGTTGGTCTTTTGAGATCAATGACATGCTATTCAGGGCCCTTCATGTTTTCTTTAAGACAAAAGAAGTTACTTGGCAGTGCTTATTTTTTCTCAAAATAACACAAGACAAATAGTACTTGATGAGTTTGTATCTGTTAATGGTTAGTCATATGATCAAGGAGTTAATTGGAATGTCCTTCTGAGTTCTTTATAGTATCTTTAACGCAAAAGGACTTAGCAGGAGATAGAATTATTATATTACATTGTACCTACCAATTAGTAGGGAATCAGATCTCAAAGATCTTTGGAGGTGACATAATAAATCTTTTTTTTATTTTATTTTTTTATTACTCAGCCTTAGATGAGATCATGGAATCTACAATCCTGCACCACAGTTAACTGCAAACTTCATGATCATTTCAATGGCTGTATAGTACATGCCTTGCTTGGACTACATACCCAGTATTCCAAGGTGGGGGATTTGAATTTAGAGTTATCCTTCTCCTAGACTAGATGCCGACCATGGCTGGAAATCCCAGTACACCCTACTATTTAGTTAATAGTTGTTGGGTGAAGAGATGAATCCATACCTTTCTCAAGGATATTGGTGCATATTTGTGAATGAAATAAACTTAACCTGAATTTGAACTCAGTTCAATTCATCTTTCCAAGCTGCTAACCATTACACTATCTGGGCATACACTGATAGGTCACTTATAGCATCTTTAGGGCAAAAGATGTTACTTAGTGATACCCAAACCTCAGCAACATGTGACTGGTAGTACTGGTACCATTTGATTGTTGGTCCCATAATATAGGTGATTATTAGGGTACTATTCAGGGCCCTTCATATTATCTTTACAAAATTAGTTATTTGGCAGTGCCTACCTCCTCTTTAAGTAACACAAGAGATTAGATGATAGCAGTATTAGAAAAAAATCCAGACCTTTTAAATAGAAAAGATAATATAGGATCTAAAGAAAGCATTGTATATAAAATGCAGTTTAGAATAATCCTGATTTTCTAAGGCTGAAGAGATTTTCTGAAGCCCTTGATATATAATAATAAAACATAACTAAATAACAACTTCCAATTGCAAGCAAAACTTAACCCTATCTTGTAGCCATGATATTTAATTACTTAGCCTATTGATTATTTTATTACAAGCTATTTGCATTTATGTCTGCTAGAACCTTGCTTGATGGATTTGTGATACAAACAATCCATCAGTCAAAAGAATACATTCTACCAAGGTCACTGAACTTCAACACAATGGTATAATATAATGATATAGAAAGTAAATGTACAATTTAATGTTTACATTTGCTTCTTAAGTTAACAATAATTATAACACACAATGAATGGTATGAAGATGCATGCCATACAAGAATATTTATCAGCAAGTAGATCGTATTGATTTGAATATATTGCTATAACAACATCCTCAGTATATTGATCAGAACATACAAAAGTATTGATCTATAGTAGAATGTGTACAGTAATATGAATGGATCCAATACACGATGATAAATACACGGACATAGAACAAAAAAGTGTCCGACATAATTCCCTCTGTTGATGTGGAATATTTTAAAGAACACTAAGTCTGTAACTTACTTAATTTAATACATATAAAGCATGTAACTATTACATACACATAAGAGCCTTTGAGGTGGCTGACTTTGTACAAGATATAAAATATTTCTCTCTATATGCGTGTGTGTGTTTTGTGTGTGTGTGTGTGTGTATGTGTGAATAAAGTATATTTAGGTAGCAAATATTTTATTGTATTTTTCCAATTTTCAAAAAATTGTTGAGTATTATACTTAAAGTTGTGGATAAACTGTCCAAAGTACATATTGTGTTATTGTTTTGTTTCAAATACTTTCAACTATTGTAGTCATTTTTAAGAACCAATGTGGTGTCTGTGTTGTTGT
>OZ010588.1:84948429-85043429 GCA_963932145.1 Acanthosepion lycidas | reverse complement strand
AACAGATTAATGGACCAGATCTTCCCTTCAGTTAGAGAGAAAACCAACTGCTTCTAAATCAACATCTCACTTACTCTAATCATCTCTCTCTCTCTCTCTCATCACTGTCTGATGACTATCCTGCTGCTCCACTACCCATCTCTACTTCACAACATGCAAATTTCTGCTCTCTAGCTCACCAACACACTGTCAGCTGCCAATAGGTGGCTCAGAACTGACTGACTGTCACTTTGACTATATAAACCTACAACTGGAATTCCTTAACTTCCAGCTAAGTGGTATTTGATTCCAAAAGTTTTCATTCCTTTTGCTTCACTCCCTGACTTCTTTGAAGATCTTACCTTTAAACTTTACTACTGGTCATAAAACACCATACCCTTCAAGCCCAGAGTCGACTTGGCTTACCAGGCTAGTTTAAGTGGAGGCCCATTGTGTCACAGTATTGTATTTCATATTACTAGTGTAACAAAAAGAAACAGAAATATGATGAAAAAAAAGTCACAAATTAATAATAATGTCAATGCTTCATGTAAGGACTTCAATAACAACAAATCAGAGTTAATAGAATTTGTGTATATTTATAGGAATTTCAAGTCAGACTTAAATTAATTGAAGTTTAATTAAATTAAACTGAATTAAAAGGTAAATACCTATTTGTAGGAAGCCTTAAGGAAAATAGAGACAAGAAAACTTCAAAACAGAAAGAGAGAGTTGAAATTTCTGAGACATAATGAGTTAAGAGAAACTAGGGAATTTAACATTCACGGGACATAATGAAGACAAGAGAATTGGCGGGGGAGGCAGTTAATGATTAATCTAATTAAAGAGTTTGTGTAAATGAATGGCAGAAGAGAGATAAAGAGGGATGGTGAAGTGTCATAAATTACTTAAAGCAACAAAAATTTGGAATTTATGGTAAAGCCACAACCATGCCCTGAAAAGACATAGCATATATTAGGTTGGTGCAAAAATAATGATGTAATAATGTCGTTTTTGACGTTAAAAAATACGTCAAAAAACGACATTATTACGTCATTATTTTTGCACCAACCTAATAAAATAAGAAAACCCACCAATTGTATTTTAGTATTATTAACAACAGCATCATTGACATTTTCACCAATATTTGTAATAAACATTGAAGGGACTGGTATATGCATTCCCAGGCATAGAGATTTTGATACTTAGTAGTAACGTGGTATCAGTAGCAATAGTAGGAATAGGGTTAAAATTATGAGAATAATTTTTAAGGTTTCATAAAAATATAAAAATAGATATTTATCACATTTATAAATACATGTCTTTACCTATAATTTCTGCTTCCATGTGACCCCTTAGAAGTAAAGAAATTACCATGTGTTCTATAGCTATTGCTGGTCAAAGAGGCAACATGGTAATTATCTGCTCCCTACTAAGTCTGAAAATTTCCTCTAAGACACCATGTGTCTCTTTATCAGTTCTTTGTTTCAAATTGTTGTTTCTTTTAGAAAAGTGTTTTCCTGGTTTGTGTATTTCTTTGTGATGGAATATCCTGTCACCTCCATGAGTGACTACACTATAAATAGTAACTGCCTATAAGTATCTGTAAGTCAATGGGCTACAAAGACTAGCTGGGATCTGTTACTCAGCTCTGAGCTGTTGCTGAACTCTCTGGCTTTGGGCAGAGTGGAACCTGAACAATGCTATGCCAAAGGGCAGAGTCTCGTCCGGGGAGGTAGATAGACCCAAACCCATTTATGCAGGGTTTATGGGGAATTTTTTGGCTCATCCTATGGGCTCGGATTGCCCCACATTAAATTTGGCCTTGTGCCACATCCTACTCTGTGGGGAGGTTGGTAAATATTACTAGCTGGGATCTGTTGAGTTCAACTCAGACTTATGCAAAAACTACCAACCTTCCAATAGTAGCACTCACTACTGGATTGACTTGTGATAACCTTGTGCATAACTTACCTTTATTCTTATTGTACTGGTTTTGTACAATAAGCCTCTACTTATTTTATCCACCTTGTTTTTCAAGTATATATTCCTATTAACACAGAATATAACACTTTGAAATGCAATTTGCTTATTCCTTTCCACTTTTAAGTGATATATTTGTTATTTATTTCTAGTTTTCCATGCATGTCCTAAATGAAAGTATAACATCAGTATGAAGCATGAACCTTTTTCATTGAGACCAGTGGTCAGTTACAATATTAACAAGATGATAAAAAAAGTGTCAATCACTTAGCAGCTTGAGTAAAGAAGACTATAACACCATCTAGCAGAAATTTGTATTGTTCTTAAAGGGTGAAATAATTTTTGTAAGAATTCCCAAAAGAGAAAAATCTATTAGATATTTATAGTCTATTTTGATAGTTTGCAGTGGATGAAAAATCCATAAATAAGCTTTTAGATGATACAACTTTCAGATTTTGCAATATTATATAGACCAAACTACACTGTATTAAGCTAAGCCTTGTGTATATCTATATCTGCTCCATCTTCTTATTATACACTTATATATCCTACACCTCATTTGGTAACACACTACCTTTTGCAGCTCCTGAACCTTGTATTGTTGAAAATTAGTAATAAAAAAAATAAAAAAAATTCTGAAGTGAGTCATTCATTGCTATTTTGTAAATCTTTTTAGACTTCCATCTTCATTTATCACAATGTTTGGCTCAAATACACTGGAGAGGAACTACAAAATTAAGAATGCTAGATTATAAAGAAAGAAAATTATTTTACTATTAAACCAGTATCAAATTTAAAAAAATTCAAACTAAGTGAATAAGAGCCAAAAATGTACATAGAACTGAATGTGAGTAAGGGAGAAAATCATTCATAAGATAACTTAAGAATAGTTTGACAGATCATGAAATTATACAGAAAGATTTATCATCCAGAAGTAAAAATTTTGAAATTTCTATTTTATCTTTTGACAGATGGAATCAACTTTGAAATTAAATAACTTAGATTTGAATTTCAAATGTCCTTTATCTTTCAAAAGTAAAAACTTGAACACTTTAAAAAAGTGGGTCAGCTAAGAACTTTACAGCATACCCTCGTATAAAATATGATGTAGATGGCTGCTTTGGTATACCAGATACTGTAATCATGGATGAGTGGGCAGTGTAGTAGATAACAGCTCAGAATTGGAAATCAAAGAGAGCCAAGTTCCAGTTGGGTTTGCTATATTTACTCACGTGTAAATACCTTTGGAAAAGGTATGAATCCACCTCCTCTTCTCTCTATTTCTTATTAGTAGGACTTGTATTAATAAATCTTTATTATTTCAAAAAATTCTTAGACTCTAAAAATTTTCTGATTTAAATAATTTGAAAAGGATTGAAAAGCCATAAAAAAAACAAAAAATAAAAATATAAAATAATATGTAAATACTTTTTAAGTCAACCAATTTATAAATGCTTTTCAATGAGATATGATAAAATTGGCAAACTCATTTTTGTACAGTTGGGAATATCATTCAGTATTTTATTAAAGATATACAAAGAAACTGTAATAGTTGTATGTAAATTAAATATTTTCATTTTAATTGTTTTTTCTTTACAGTTCTTGAAAGTTTCAGCAACTCACATTTTTACTAAAATATATGAATTTTATAAAATTGTTTTTTTTTTTTTTTTTTTTTTTTTTTTTTACAGTGAGGTTCACCTTGTATAAGGACTAGAGGCCACTCAAGTCAGAGGGTAACAGAGTAAGAGGCACAGTTTATGCAGATAGGTGGGGAAAATAATGGTTAATGCAAGACTTGAAGAGGTTAAGATTGTAGTGATCAGGGGGAAACTACCTCTTGGGACTTGGTTCCACAGGGCAGTGGTTCATGGGAAGAAGTTGTTTGAGTGGAACTTACTTCTCACCAATGGAATACACAAGGAGTGAGGGGGATTTGTTACAATCTGAATGGCATGGTGAGTATTAGCCGTGAATGTTAGAACTGGTGGAACCAAGGAATGCAGTTTATCCAAGCATTTTCCATAGAAGTAAAGATAGTGCAGTGAGAAGCTTGCTGCATCCTGTCTATGAGAGAGAGATTGCAGATATTTTTGGGAGACTGGAAAGTAAGGACTGAGCAGCCAGCTCCTGCCCGAATATTACAGCAGTACTCCATTTTAGGCCTGATCAGGTGCTTGTAAAGGTAGAGGGCAGCATAAATAGTCAGGTACTTACTGGAGCAGTACAAGAAATCAACCATTTTGCCTGCACCTTTAGCTATGGATCATATGTACAAGTTCCACTTGAGGTCTGGGGTGAGACCCAATAGTCACTCATGGTATGGGGCCTCCCTGAGTAGACATCTATTCATCATCACTGGTGGCAGTTTGGGGTCTGATCCTGTGATGACTGAATGTAACTAGTTTGGTTTTTGAGGCAAATGCATGTATCGAATTTAACAAGCCAGTTTTTCCCCCACCGAGATGTTAGAGCTAGATCAGATGACAGATCAGTTGCCACTGGTCATTATGAGTTTTGAAGGTGCACTCATATGAAAAGAAACTTGTTCTGAACTGAGCAAATAGTAAACAGAAATGAAGTTTTCGGAACAGTTATTGAGCTATGAGTTGAAAATATGGATTAAATCCAACACAATGATTGAATAAGGAACAAATAGGAAAATCTTTATAAACTTAAGATGTTAAATGGAATAATGTGGAGTGGTTCAATTTTTACCTTAAATTCTACATTGTTTTGTTTTCATTGGTTTTGTAGACATCCTGTATATATTTTATGGTAAAAGTGTGTATGCATGTATGAATTTTAAAATTCTGTTTTGTTTTCCTTGGTTCTGTGGGCATCACATGTATACTTTATAGCATAAGAATAGATAGGTTTGCCTATTGTCCAGTTCACATTCCTCCCTGGATTTTTGAACAGGAGTAGAGGTTTATCTCCTGTTTAGTTTAGCTTTCCAGTTCCTTCTAAAGTCTTTTCATTCTCTTTCAATCTCAGTAGCCCCTTGCATTTTAATGACATTATCTTGCTTGGGGTGGATTAAAAAAAATGTTCCAATTATTTGTCTTGATATTCTCTACAGAGATGGAGAAGTTTCATATGCCTGTCTGCATTGTATACCACCAAATAGAGTAATCACCATAGAGATCCTTCCTTGCCCCCCATTAGAATGTCTGACAGTCAACTTCTTGAGAGCAACTCTCTGCGTCTGCTCGGTCTCACGTTGACTGCTGACCTGAGATGGAACAAATACATTGAGTCCATTGCTTCGTCCACCGTGAGGAAAGTTGGCTCTCTGTGCCATGCCAGGAAATTTTTCTCCCTGGAATCAATACTTCAAATATACAAATCAACCATTCACCCTTGCATGGAGTATTGCTGACATATATGGTCTGGGGCACCTTCTGTTTACCTCAGAGTTTTTGACAAGATCCAGAGACAGATATGTAATATAATTGGCCCTAATCTGGCATCTCGTCTACAGTTGCTCTCTCACAGACGCGCCGTCACCTCTCTCTGTCTTTTTTTACAAGTACTTTCTGATGAGCTGCTTTCACTGGTTCTCAGACTTCACGAATTCAAGCGCCCTATGAGGCTGGTATCCCGCTCTCACCTTTTCACTGTAGAAACTTTTAAATATAGTTGTCTCTTCTACTCCAATAGCTTCATACCTCGCACTTCTCCCCTGTGGAACACCCTTCCCTATTACTGTTTCTCTGAGAGCTATAATCTCCAACTATTCGAATGTAATGTCAATCGACATCTCCAGTTACCTTGATCTATCCACTATCCCTCTCCTCATCCTTTCCTCTATCACTCCTAACTCCTATCTGCTTAAATGCTTAAAAAAAAAGTTATATCTACAATGTCACCCATTTCTTTCCATATAGAATCACTGCATTTCCTCCATATTTTAAATGTAAAGAGAAAGTTTAACTTTTCTCTATAAATTGCTTCTTTCTGGAACAAACCCCCACAGAGATGCTTTATATAAATTACATTGATAGTATGTATATTTGAGAAAAAAAAGAAAGGATGGCAAATATGACTTTAGTTTTACAAAAAAAAACTTGCTTTTTTTGGAGAGCAATCCTTCATTTATTTTTCATGGGGATGCTTTATATAAATTACATTGATAGTATGTATATTTGAGAAAAAAAAAAAAAAAGTAAAGTAATCCTTCATTTGTTTTTCACAGAGTTCTGGAATTTGCTGAACAGAAATAAAATCAAACCAAGTTCAAATTCTAGTTAAAGTAATTTGTGCTCACTGTTTTAGTTTTCATTTTTAGCAGAACAAAAAAAAAGAGAACTTGGACAGCAGAGATCCCCAAAGCTTTGAAAATAAAAACATTTGTATTCATAAATTCAAATATCAAAATTTAGACAAATTTGGAACATTTTATTTACTATTATCATGAAAGTAAGAGCCATAAAAGGTATTCTTATTCCTTTGTGACTTCTATGTGCTGTATCCCTTCAGGATGTAGACAATAATGGCTCTCCACAATTTTCTGTCCTTTGTATCTCTTGATAAATTTTGTCTTTTTATTGTCTCTCCTAAACTATGTTCTGCCATACATTTACTCAAGATCACTAAGTTATGTGTTATTTTCCTCTGACCTTTCAATCTGTTCTGTGAGTATCATATTTTCAAAGCCATTTTTCCCTATTATATGTTCTAGAAATTTCAACTTTCTGATGTTAATTATAATTTACCTTTTTGTTTCCATTTTTGCTAAAATTTCATCCTTGCTCACATTTTTGATATCCTCAGCATCCTTCTGTATAATCATATTTCTGTTGCTTCAAGTCCCTTCTACATCTGCCATATATGAGGACGGATATTATGTACACCAGCTTATAAAAGTCCAGTTTACATACAGAACATTTTTTATTTGACTCAATTGAATTACCACCCCCACATACAGGTAGCAGCTACTGAAAGATAGGGGTGATGTTAAATAATTAGAATAAGATTAAGAGTATGGAGAGATATCCAATGGCCAGATGAGAGAAAGAGATGGAGGATGCTGAATGATAGAGAGAGAAATAGTGATGGAGAAAGTGAGTGAAAGAGAGAAATATAAAAAAAACTGAGAGAAAAATGGAGGGAGATGTTATACAATGGTGGGGGGGTGGAGAGAGAAACAAAGATGTCAAATGGGACAGAAAGAAAGAGAAAGACTGAAAGTGGGGAGATATCAACCAAGAGACACTTAAATAAAATTATCATGTGCTTGATGGTTAAAATAAAAATTAATTAAATTGAAATAAATTATACTGAATGAAAAATTTAAATTCTAAAATAACATGAAATTTTAAAAATAAAATAAGATTAAAATTATGAGGTGTTTAATAATTACAGTGTTTGGAATGTTAAAGGCTTATGACCATATCATATTGAAACACTGATTCTCATCTGAAAACCAAAGTTAAGCAATGTTGAAACTGGTCATGGGTGACTGCTCAGGAATACCAGCTGCTGTTAGCTTAAATGTATGGATGGTGTAAATGGTAATTGTTCAGAATGAGAAATCAGAGAACTGAATTTAAATTCCATTCAGGTTTGTTACATTCACTTACATGCAAATACCCTTGAGAAAGGTATGAATCAACCGCTTCTCCTCCCAGCTATGGAGTAAATAGTATGCGGTGAGATCTCATCAATTTACAGTTGAGCTAGCTAGATGTAACCATAACTTCTATGCTAACAGTTTATCTCACACTTCATGCTTTCAGAACTCTCTTCCAGTTCCATGCTTTCCGACCAACTTTAATCTGCAAAAATTTAAATGCAAGTCAATTGCTATCTACTGTTCTCCTGATTGTTCTTTTCTCTTTCTCCTCATTACCAATGTTTCTGTTCCTAATACCTCCACACCCTGTAACCCTTTGCATGCTAGTGGCCGTACTGCCTTGCTTGGGGTGATGCCGATTTAAAAAAAAAAAGAAAAAAAAACAAGGGGATTTACATCAGAAAAATCATTATTATCACAAAAAATTCTTATAATCCCAAAATGTTTCAGCTTTAAATAACCTTAAAAGAGTTGACAAGCCATAAAATACAAATTAATCAATATGGAATGTTAAAAATTGGCTATGTAAAAAAAACAAATTATTTTAGCATTTTACTGTTCTTTTTTTGTCTAAAAAGTAGTTTGGAAAATGTAAATAAAACCTTAATGACTGAATAAATGTGTATGCTTACAAAGATGTCATCAACTTTATGTTTATAAAAAGTATAAATATTATAGTTTCAAATATGAACACACGAGAACAAATTATGTCAGTATATCACCAAGCCCAAAATAAAGCTTTAAAATACTCAAAAGAATCTCCAACCATACAGTGATATATTCTGAGATTACTCCAGTTGAGATGATTTGCTTGCAAGAAGACATGATTAAGATTGGCATTAAGCCAATAATGTAGACAGAGTTTTCACAAATAGATAAAGAGTTATGATATCTTCTTAAAAAATAACATTAAAATAACAACTCCAGAAGTCAGTTTTTAGTTCAACAAGGCACAGGTTGTCTTTTGTCTTACAAGTTCTTCAAGTTATGAATAGATTTTATAGTACCAGATACCTCAGCATATAAGATATAACTTAAGTGAAAAAAAAAAAAAAAAAAAAAAAAATCTCTCGAAAGCTAGAGGTCGACTAATACACCAAGCATGAAGTTGCAGATATATAGCAGAAGCAAAAATAAAGCTATAGTACATACAAGAGAAGTGATATTATCAGTAGGCCTGCTACTATATGGTAGCCTACTTAATTCTAACATGTTAAGTATTGCAGATTGTATGTGTGATCCAAGTTCGATATGCTACTTCCTAAATATTTTATGTCTGTTGACAAGACAAATTTGAATAAAAATAAATCTTAGTTCCTTATTTAGATCTAAAATGATAGGTCTACTCACACTTCCACAAACAGAATGAAAGTATAACAGACATCTGAGAGACAGAGATGGTAAATCAGACATAATATTACTTTAACTAAAACTCTAACCAATAACTAAAGATTTTACATTTTATATTTATAGTAAGAAAGATAATACAGAAACAAAGAGTAAGTAGTGGAAATTATTGGAATTGTATTTTAATCTACATAAAAATGAAACATGGACATTTGATAAAATGAGTATACTTCTGTTTAACAAACTGTCACCAAAAGGATTTCTTTAGATTAAATAATGTTTTTATTGATGGAATTGTGTGATCAACTGATATGTTATTTATGGCTTATCAACCCTTTGTGGGTTATTTCAAGCCAGAGCACTGGATTTCTAAAGAATTAATACATCTATTTTTAATGCAATGATTTTTTTATTACTTCAAACATTTTAGTGGATACCCATGCTTGAATAGATACATTCTTATTTTTTAAGCAATGTGTATTGTCTCCCCCAGCCTGCACACTCAAGAAAACTTAAAGAAAATGTGCTTTCCAGCAGATGGTGGTCTCTCGTAGTAAAAAGAATGCAGGTTCATACCCTGTGTGAGAGAAATTTATTTATCAAATTTTCTTAAGTGTGGTCAACATAATACACAGTTTTAGAAAAAAGGGGAACCTACTCAAACACAAGTATCCACTATCCACTAAAAACAGTATTTAAAGTCATAAAAAAGTATTTGGGATTGTAAGAATAATCCTACTAGTTTTGTGAGATAATTTTCTAGATACAAATCCTACTATTTAACCTATAGTTAGGGAGAGAAGAGATCATATATTTCCCAACAATATTTGCACATAAGTGAATGTGATAAATTCAACACTGAATTTTTACACACACACACACACACACATACATATATTCAAACATGTTTCTTTAAGTCATATGGATATATTGTGCCTACTTATTTTTGTACCGATCCTTTATAGTTGCCTAATCAGTTTCTTGATGCTAAGATGAAGTTCCTCAAGGAAGGCACTGTAGTTTGTTTTTTTTAACCCCAAATACTTTCGATCTTTTCTTCAGAAGTAAATTACAAAGAAACTTATTGTAACTGCAATAAAATCTGCATTCTGTTGTGATGGTGATTTTTAAAAATACACGCAAACACGTTCTGTTATAGTTATTTAAAATTCTTAATTTATCCATTGTAGTTATGGAATTTTTGGCAAAACAAGTGTTTCAATGTAAGGGAGCTGACCAGAAACTGGTAGAAATGTAAAATGCCATTAAATGTTATATGCACTTTAATATGTTGCTGCTGTAATTGTAATAAATATATATATGTGTGTGTGTGTATATATGAGAAAGAGCAAAATACAAATTTGCTACAGTGTGAGAAACATTGAAAATGCAGGGATGCTTAAGTTTAAGTTAAAATTTTGAATTTCTCGCTTCCAACGTATCTAAATGTAGAGCCTAGTCAACCCCATTCAGCTTCCTACTGCTTCTGTTTTTAACACTATTGTTTTTAAATATGTCACACTGTAATAGTTTTGTTAAGAAAGGCAATATGCTGTAGTTACATGATTGTATTTTATTCCCTACCCCTACATATACATGATCCCATCAATAAAAACATTATTCTGAAGAAGTCCTTTTGACAGATGAAATGTGTCAGAATGTTTTCCATTTTGTCAATCAATTATTAACCATTATTCTGATATATAGAGTTTAGATATCATATTCTTTCATAAAATTATTACCATAACCAAAATTATTCTTATAAAATATATTTCTTTATTCATATTATTTACATGCAGGTGTTGTAATAATAACAACAAAGATGAAGACAATAGTCCACATGTAAATCAATGTAAATATTCTTTTATAACAAATTATATTTTGAACTGCTGCAGTAAAGTCAAATATGAACAGTTGATGATATGTTTATATTTCTTACAATTGGCAGGCTCTGTTTAACAAACTGTTACAAATTAGCAGGTTAACAAAGATAAAATTATGATAACCAAAACCATTCTTTCATATAAAATTTTTAGTTAGATAGAAATAGTGTTGCCTCATGAGATGAGGGGGGGGGTCAACTCATTCAGTGAAGAAGTATAAATTTGAATCAACACTTCAGAATAATAGGGATTTGCTTTTACATTTGTAACTTTGGACATCTCAAAAGCTTTCAACAGGGTTTGGCATGCAGGTCTTCTCCACAAGCTGAAAAATTATGGTGTCTCCAGACAAATTTTTGAACTAATTCAGTCTTTTCTATCAAATCATTAAATTCTGAATGGCTACTCGTCTAAAACTTTTTGTACAAATGCAGGTGTAATCCAGGGGCAACATCCTTGATCCGACTTGGTTTTTAATTTTCATTAATGACCTTCACAATGGCATCGGCTCTCAACTTGGTATCTATGCTGATAACACAACCATTTACTCCGGTCTTGACAGTAAGTTTGATCAATTCAATATGGCCAAATTGGCAGCTGATGTCCAAAACAATCTTCAGTCAGTTGTTAACTGGAGAAAAAGATGGCTTGTTAATTTTAACGCTACCAAAACTAAATTCTCCATTAATCCTCTGATGCCACCACTCCACTTTCCACCAGCATGGTTGATGCTAACCTCCAGGAAAGTGACTCATTGTGCCTTCAAAGACTAACATTCTTTGCTGGTATGAAATAGAAAGACTATTGAATCCATTGCTAGGTAAGCTGCTAATAAAGTTGGTTCACTGTGTTATGCAAGACAATTCTTCTCTCCAGAATCTATTTTACATATCTATAAGTCTACTATTTATCCATGCTTAGAATAGTGCTGCCAGATATGGTCTGGTGCACCTGCTATTTATCTAGAGCTTCTTGATAAAATCCAAAGAAGAATCTGCAATATTATTGGTTCTGATCTGGCAGCTTGACTTCAGTTACCTTCCCACCACTGTAAGGTTGCCTCCCTGTGTCTTTCCTATAAATACACTCATGGTAATTGTTCAGATGAGGTATTCATTATGATACCTAGACATTTTTAATTTGAGTGCAATACTAGACTGGCATAGAGATATCATCAATTTACAGTTCAGTTGGCTAGATGTAACCATAAATCCTATGCTAACAGTTTCTTTTCTCACACTTCTTGCTTGTGGAACTCCCTTCTGGCTCCATGCTTTCCAGCTAACTTTAATCTTCAAAAATTTAAATGCAATGTCAACCATTATCTACTGATCTCCTGATTACTCTTTTGTTCTTGCTCCTTAGTAATGTTTCTAACTCTTCCACACCCAATAATTCCTTGTGTCTTAGTGGCTTTACTGCCTTGTATAGGGTGAACTCTATTAAAAAAACAAAACAAAAAAACAATCATCAAATTATGCACTAAAATACACAGTGTATTTCTAATTACTGATTTTCTAAAAATACTGTATTTCTTACTAGGGACACTAAAAAATCACCTTATACCAGGATGGTTAGTTCTGGGTAGACCTTTAATTAGAGGTTATGTGTCAAAGATTGATACCTGTTTGATACACTCATTTTCTGGTGCCTCCAGAATTAAATATATTTGATTATAAAAGAATAGATTCTTATTACAAATCAAAATAATTTTCAAATGTAAAAGACAATCAAATGTGTTATAATTACAGTTTTTTTTATTTAAAATTGATTTGACTTGTTTAGTATAAATATATAAGTTTGAATTAGCAATCTGTAGGTAACTATAGTCACTGAATAGATTTTACTGTGCTTGAATTTCATGGTTGTGTGGTCATGTCCTGCTATGGCAACATGAAAACAACCTTACTAAATTAATCTACTGTAGTCAAGAGGCTGCTATATACAGCAGAAGAGAAGTAGTTCTTGTGAATAATGCAACAAAGTTAATGCAGTGTCTGGGCACAGTATTTAGACACTGCCTCAGAATTCCTTTTGTATTTTTCATCACCAACTACTGCACAGGTCACCTCACATCAACAATTATTCCCTTTTGTAAAGAAGCTTTCCTAAGAATTTGCAAACAAGAATTTTATGCATACAATATTCTCCTTTTATTACCTCAGATAAAGCTACAGGTTTAACAAATTTTTTTTCTTTCTTACAACTCAGTAGAAATATAACTTATTTAAATTGCAATAACGAGTAATTTGGTAGTTTTCTAAGCCCTTTTATTACATTATGTTTTGGTCAAAGAAAGCCTCAATCTAAAAACATTTTTTTATTAAAATATTAGCATATATCAAAAGTAGTTTAAATTTTTTCCAGACCTTTTCTCCAAAGATTATTTCATGTACACTTCTAAAGACTATCCATTTAAGTGGAGTGATTTGTTCCTTATGGATGTGTGTTGTGGTGCAATGGATATCAGCTTAGAATGAGAAATCAGGGTGACAAGTTCAAATTCCAGCTGAGTTTGTTACATTCACTTATGCACAAATACTCTTTGGAAAGGTATGAATCCATTTATTTCCCCAGCTATGGGTTAAATAGCAGGACATATTGGATCCTGTAGTCTTGGTCGGCAACTAGTCTACCACAGAAAGAAATGGCAATCTACTGCAGGAAAATCTTCTGTCTTGTCAATAATGAATCAAAAGAGACAATATTGCACATATCACACATGGCACTTACCGACTGACTTATCCCTTAAAATAAAACTCAGAAGTGGACAACTATCAGTTGACAATTATGATGCTTTAAAAGACAACATAGTAGAACCTGGCCAACAACATTTCACAATCTTCAGAAGAGCCAGCATCATCAAGATGATTTGTCGGTTTTTATGGATTATCAAACAGTGGAATAATGGATAGGAGCTTGGATTGAGGGATTGGAGAACTGAGTTCTAATTCCAGTCAAATCCATTGCATTCTTCACATGCTAATAAGAAATGGTATGAATCCTCCTCTTCTGCCCCCAGCTATGGATAAATAGCAGGATATACTGGGTTCTATAGCCTTGGATGGCAACTGGTCTACCGTAGAAAGAAATGGCAAACTGTCACAGAAAAAAAATCTACCTCGTCAGTCATGTATCGAAAGATACTTGATTGCTTAAGCATGTATCATACATGGCACATAACTGTCTGACTTATGGATTATTTGAAGTTGAAAAATATTTAACAAGGATCATTAAAAATACCATATACAGAGCATTACACAAGTTTTCAGTAGCACTTGAGACATTCTCTTTGATGAAATAAGGAAAATACTTTTGGATCAAAATCATACAGTCTTGTGGGGAATACTTATTTTCCACCCTGCAATCTCTTTTCAACAGGCAGAAACAAATTGCTACTCTGTTGCTATTTCCATGGCAAATTTTCAAATGAGCTCCATTTTTTAGTTCCATCAGTTCAGACTTATTCAGCTAGGACATATCTGATCAGCATTGTATGGTGATTAATGAACAATGCTGATCAGAAGTAAATAAAAAGAATATTGTATGTCTTGTGCATGTAAAATTCTCCAGAATCTCTTTCCTCATTATGTGTTAAAAATTTCAACTTTCTCTTTCTGATTTTAAGTCGCCTTTTCATTACCATTTTCCTTAAAACTTCCTTGTTGCTCAAATGGTATTCTCAGCCTCCTTTTGAAAAACCATATTTTCTTGTCTGAGTCCATCCTTCAAATCTATAAATCAACCCTCCATCCTTGCATGGAATATTTCTGTCATATATGGACTGGTACCTCTGCTGTACATCTTGAGATCCTCAACAAAATCCAGTGATAAATATGTGATAGGTCCTGATCTGGCATCTAGTCTATAGTCGCTTTCTCACAGACATGCCATAGCATCCCTTTGTCTCTTCTACAAGTATTTTCACAGCAACTGTTTCGACAAGCTACTTTTGCTGGTTCACAGACAGCATGAATTTAAGTGAGCTACCAGGCTGGCATCTCGGTCCTGCCCTTTCACTGTCAAAATGGTTAAATGTAACTGTCTCTTCTACTCAAACAGCTTCTTCTCTCACACTCCCCATCTGTGGAACTCCCTTCCCCTTGCTCGTTTCCCAGATGACTATAATCTTCAAATATTCAAGTGTAATGTCAATCAATATCTGATACCCTGAGCTTGTTCCCAGTCCTTCTCTGTACCCTTTCATCAAACATGATTCTTTAATCTTTTTTTCAATCCTCTGTAATCCCTTGCATGCTAGTGGCACTCTTGCCTTGCTTGGGGTGAATTGTTTTAAAAAGAAAAAAAAAATTCTGTTGCTTCAATCCTTTACTTATTTGTGAGGAAATTGTCCAGCACTCCCTAGCATATAGTAAGACTGATATTATGTATAGCATCAGCACAGTTTTCTTTATTTCTAACAAAATTTTCCTGTTTCTTAATACTTTGCTTAGTTTTTGGAAGGTCTCTTTTACCATTCCAGTGTGACTTTAAATTTCTGAATTACATTTTTCTTTATCTGTTAATGCAGTTCCCAGAAACTTAAATTTATGCAATTGCTTAAAGCATCTCATAATGAGCAGGAAGCACAACTGACATGCATTTAAAATATGGAGGTAAGGAGAAAGTTTAACTTTTTCCTCATGAAGTGCCACTTTTCTGGAAGAGATATCACATGGATGCTTCTCTTAACATTACAATCTTAACCTAATCAAGTTAGTTGTTACCTAACCTCTTTATCATCATAATCTTTACTTTCTACCACACACTATATTCATTACTAGCAGTAGAGCCCAACGTTGCCCGGGGATGTAACAGTAAGAGATAGATCAAATATCAACCATCCTAAAGACTGAAAAATAAAATTAAAGTGTTGTGGTAGGATCCACCTAATTTGCATAGTGGAGTACCGACCATATAAATATGGTTGGTACCGGGAAGAGAGGGTAGGAATCGGAGGGATCCAACCAGAGACTCTGCCCGACTGCGACTGAGTCAACACACATTCCAGGAACGGTCTTTCCAGAAATATACAAAAGACTATATGTAAATATTGTGTACACTTTCTTGTTTCAATACATTTTGTTCTAAGTATATTTTGTGTTGCATTATTATTCCATGCATTAGTCAAGTTTCAATACAAAGATTATTGTTTAAGGTTGACGGACACGCATGTCTTAATTATTTTTTTTTTTTTTTTTTTTTTTTTTTTTTTTACAAATTGGTCAAACCCAAACTCAAACAAAAACATTGTTTTCAATTGTTATGAGTCTACAGATTGAATAGAATTTTATTATAAACAATTGTCTTGTAAATGGAATTTTTAGAGCATTCTGAATGTAAAAATAAAGAAAAAAGTGTGCAAGACAATAAGAAACACTACCTGCCAAAAAAAAAAAAAAAGGTGAAGTTTTGTCGAAATTGGTTGAAAAATGTAGAAAATCCGATCACATATATAAACGAACACACACAAACAAACAACCTGGGTTTTATAATAAGTATAACTCGATAACTCGATATTAATTAATAAGTATAACTTGATATGAGTTGTCCCCCTTTCATTAATGCCTCTTAATTGTGTTTTCAAATTGATTTCATGCAAAAACAATTGTGTTTTTCCAATTTTGGGCACTGTCAGAACCACCGCAAGGTAATTTTATGTAGTCCTGTGAAGTTTTGAAATCGGTTGAAAAATGTAGGAAATCCGATCCAATATATAAACGTACAGACACACACAATCTGTGTTTTATAATAAGAAGATGACCATTATAACTAACCCTCCACCTTGAGTGACTCAAGTCTTGTATTGGATGAAATTTAGTATATAAAAAAAAGAAAAAAAAAGCACCCTAATAGCCATAAAGATATGTAGAAAAGAGAGCATATCTCAAGAGAAGAAACTGCATGTGCCAAACATAATTTAAAGGTGCAGAGGTTTGCACAGGTAAACTAATGACTAATTAGCATATATGATGCTTGATTAGCTTCTATTGATTTCTGGGTAATTCGATCATTCAAGATAGAAGAAAGCTTAATGTTTGTGGCAGTGTGCACTTGAAATAGGTGAAGTTGTGAATAGAAACTACTATATAAATATATAAAGTGGCTGAAGAGAATAAAACAATTTGATGTGTAAAAGTTCCCAGCACTTTCTAAAAAAAAAAAAAAAAAAAACTATAAACAGATACACAGCAGAAAACTAGTTTATTTAATAAAAAAATGCCGGAATCTATGATATAAAACAGTTGAAAAGAATAAAATAAGTGAGGAGAATGTGTTTCAGGCTTAATCATTATTTGCATGAATAAAAATCTTATAAAGAGATACAAACACTGTAGTGCATCTGTTTATTTTTTTATTGTTTTAATAGATAATATTTTGGTTCAATGAAGAAATCTGATTTGCTTAGCATAGAAAATAAGCCAGAGGTCATAAATGTTCATTAGATCTATGAATCTAATTTATGAAATGAAATGTCAGGTTTCTTCAAGATTTATCAAGCTGTTCTTAATAAGCTAAGTCCAGTATCCGAATGGAGGGATTGTCAGTATTATACAC
Organism: Acanthosepion lycidas; assembly: GCA_963932145.1. Classification (NCBI taxonomy): domain Eukaryota; kingdom Metazoa; phylum Mollusca; class Cephalopoda; order Sepiida; family Sepiidae; genus Acanthosepion; species Acanthosepion lycidas. The sequence continues at coordinate 85,026,101 of OZ010588.1, read as the reverse complement.
TAATTTATCCAAACTATTCAGCTTGTGTATCTTCCAAGCTTCTCATATCAACACTCATAATTTTGAATCACTCTTCTTCCAATCCATGCGAGTAGACTGTCTCCATTCTATTGTTCATGCTATGGGATATATTGTATCCATTCTTGTTTTTGTGATACTGCTTCAGTTAATTATGCAGAATCAAAATATATAGATTTCACTTCCTGACCTAAGGATTGACTTCATAGCCACAAGGTAAACAGCAACACTTAATGCTGATATCCATTAGGCAATTGTAGGTCAGTCAGGTGGTGCAAATTTTATACCTTTAAATCTAATATATGTTCTTCCTCCCACCTCAAAATTTTACATATAGTATTCACTTCTATACTCAGCCTACTGTAGAGGTTATCAGATCCTAGTATTTAACAAGAAAATGTCTTTCTTGTCAATGCACTTAATTCAATGGTGATTATTAATTATTATTCTCATTGCCAGACCCATGCCAGGGTGTGGTTATAGAGTCACTGTGCAGCTGAGCACCTAACCATTTCCTTCCCCATAACAGTATTGAAAGCTGGAGAGGCATTCATTTATGCAGAGCATTTCTTCAGAAAGTAAACCTGGTGGAGCTCATCCCTCTCCAGGTCAAGCCACAGCTAATGTCCTCCAACATGAAGGCTTGCTTCAATTATGGACACAGGATCAATGATTCCATTGGAGGAATCCTTTTACATTAGCTATTGACTTCTAGTAAAACCTCCACTCAGTATTGCCATATTGTCATCACTGCACTGGCTGTATATACAGTGGTGGAACCCAGTTTATTGTGCTAAATGACCATTGACTTTACAAGATGGTTCATCCATGTTTTGAAAGGTGTTGTTTTTTTATGCTGCTTGTATGTCTATCTAGTTACTCTCCTCACCAGAAAAGCTGGTGAAGAGAGTAACTAGACTAGTGGAGGAGTCAGTTTAGTCACCCAATGACCTGACCATACAGCAGATAGTAACATTTGTAGAGTAACCAGACATTAAAAAACGTTTATGCAAACATTTTATGACAAAATTATTCTTTTTTTAAATTGTTCATCTCTCTTATGACTTAAACTTTGCATTTCATTTTTATTGTTGGCAACTTTGACAATTTTCAGTTGATGATGGAAAAAAAAAAAGATGAAAATAATTACTGTAATTTTCTAGCACATCAAATAAGTGTTTTAGATCATGTTTTACCTAGAATAATCAGAATTCAAAAATTATTTGACTTACTCAAGACATATATGTTAGCTCTAGCATTGGTTATTTCTCACCTAGACAATAAGTTATAAAGAAATGGAAAAAGTCATTTAAAATTCCAAGGGGAAAAACTGTTATTTTAAATCTTGTTATCTCAGAAACACAAAAGAAGAGTATTTTTAACAGTTTATAGAATAATGAAAATATTTAATGTGAGAAATTTAGAGACTGCAGGGAAGTCCAGAGAGTGTACAAACTGAAAAATAGAGCTCAAAATGAAGATAAGCTGAATAATACACCATCTGAAACAATGTAAAATCAAAATTTGAGAGTAAATATAAATGGTTTTAAAAAATTCTAATATCTGGGTGCCTTCTTTAGAGTGATGTTTAACAAACTAAATTCACAAACCTTTATTTTATGAGTTTGATTTTCCACTATAGTAGCCTTGTGCCAAATTAGGCTAAACTTTGTAAATACTTATACAGGTGCTTTCTTTAGAGGGAAGCTCTATAAGATCTATTTATTAGGTAGAATTTTTTTACGGTCTCTGTGGACAAACTGATTCATTGGTAAAATGATTTGGATATCTGCAGAAGAATTTTTCATTCTCTGATGATTTCAAAGGTTGCCTGCCTATCGGAAATTTTTTGATATTAGATGCTCACTTGCAACTTTCGTTAGGTCAACGAATACTCATTATCACTTCTGAAATGCTTGTTGTAGACGAGACTTTGTAACACAGGTACTGGTAGTAATAACACCTTCAATAATACTCACACTAATAATACTTGTACAAATAGTAAACACCGAATGGTAATTTGTGTAATGATCAGTAAAGAGAAATAGTATAGTGGATAATATAGAGAATAGCTTAGATGTCACACTAATTCCTATTTATACGTTCCCTTTCTGATCACATGACCTACTTATTTAATAATGGAATCACCAGTGTTTGCTCACTGATGATTACAGTGTTGGCAATGACACTTTATTCCTATACAACAGGAAGTGTGTTTGATAATAGTTTTATGTTATTTGAATTGTTAAGTGAAGTACTTTTATTATACATTTTTGGCCTTTTTGTTTTTCATAATATTGCTTTTCATTACAATATTTTTGATTAAATACCTTCTGTCAAAGTAAGCAGCATGATGAGGTTTCATTGACTAAATTGATTAAAGCACTGCTAGAATATGGAATGTAAGTTCAGGCTTCATGCAAAGCTATTCCAGTGCCACTTACCTGAACAGTTAAAGAGCATGTTGAACATTTTGACAAAAAGTTGTAAAAAGACAAAGAAAACTAATAAAAATTAATAAGTATTTTTGGAAAAAAAAAATCTCAATTTTTGGAACTACTGAAAAATGTATTCTTTTACTATTTCAAACTGAATTTACATTTTCTTCTTGTTTTAACTTAGAAAATTAATTAGATTTCCAGAAAAAAAAATTTTCATTTATAGGATATGAAGGAGGTGGAGGAATCAATTTTAAAATTCCAAATTAACTCAGAAATCATTGTGACATAATCATGTTTTAATAAAATTTTGCCTTCAAGCATGTCTTTTCTATAGTATAGAAAAGATCAAAAAATGTGTTCTGTTGATTGAAGAGAGCAAATTCTGACAATTTTCAAATATATATTACCAGTGCAAGGAATAAAAATACAAATTGATGTTTACCAGAGTTGGTGCACATTGAATTTTCAATGATGATAGTTAATAGCTTCATAATATGTACATATCCAGTATAACATGCCAGTATGTAAAGTCTCAAATGCCAGCAGTTATGTCATCTAGTGCATAGGTTCAGGGCAGAAAATAATGACAAAAAAGTGGTTTAAAATTTAACAAGAACAATCATTGATTTTCACTGGTATGTTAGTTGGGGAAACAGATTCATCATCAAAGTGAGTTGAAAAATCAGCATTCGCTGACATTACACGACAGATGTTGATGCGCATATAGTCAATATGTGTCATTGCATTGGGTCACAAATTGCTGTAATAGAGTCTCTTGTGTAAAAACAAGGCAGGAAATTATGTGAAAACAGGTTTCAAAATTAGAAAGAACAATTTACAGAAAATTGTGGATTCATGTCTTTCCCACTAGCATAAGCAGTTTCATCCAAAATTCAAACTTGTTTTGCCAATACTGTTTTTCATATTGTTATTTTTAAGTAATGACCTAGTAAGATTTAATTATATTATTTAAAATTTGCTATAATTATTGGAAAAGAGTGCTCAATATTGAAGATAGAGCATTTTAAAATATAGACAGTGTGGACATAGAAATCAACACTGCATCATGACAGTTTCACACCATAAGCATTTTTCAAACTATTTATTAATTATATATTAAATGACGTTACACATTATGAAATGGACAAAGCCCAACAATTATTTTTTAAGACATTTTTTATGTTTATACATTCTTTTTTCATAGATACAAATATTTAAGTAAATGCTCTGTTTATAATAAACAGTATTAACAACATTTACTGGCCTGAATGTCCAAGAAATTTTCATAGAAAATATACGTCCTCCGTATAAACATAAAAAATGTCTTTAAAAAAATAATTGTCAGACTGTCCATTTCATAATGTGTGACATCATTTGTTTACATTTGGATACGCATTGAGCAGATATGAATGTATAAGAGAAAATCATGGAGAATTGTGTTTAAAAGCAATAAAATCGACCTTGCTAAGTGAATGCCCCTCTGTGGCCCAATCGGTTAAGGCACGTCAGGCTATATGATGGTTCTGTATAGGACACAGGTTTGATTCCTCTCGGAGGACGCATATTTTCTATGAAAATTTCTCGGACATTCAAGACGGTAAATGTTGTTAATACTGTTTATTATAAACAGAGCATTTACTTAAATATTTGTATCTATAAAAAAAGAATGTATAAACATAAAAAAATGTCTTAAAAAATATTAATAAATATACATTTTATTCTTCATTGGTAGCACAACTGAGTTTCATGCATGATGCAATTGTCAGGTGATTGATATACATGTGGTTAAAAGTTAGCGTTCTAACCATGAGATCCAGTTTCAAATCACTATAGTTTATTTTTATAGTAGGTGACTATTTGATAATATCAGTTTGGGGAGATGATCTAAACATGAGGCACCTTTAGGAAGTGCCTAAAAACCATTGCAGAAATTGAACCAAGCCTTGTAAATGAAACTGGGTAGACAAAACTGTTCAGAAGCCGTCAATGGTTGTGCTTATTTTTAACATACTAGCCTTGTTCAACTACTGATAATGTTAGATTATGTGCTCTCTCTGACCAAAAAACTGTAACCAAGATCCATATAGAATAATTGCTGTTGGCTTTGTGGTAATACAAGTATAATTTAGCAGGTGTCTCCATCAGGGATTAGTTACCTAGTAAATGGTCATACTAAAAAATGAACAGCCATCCATTAAAAATATGACAGCAATATTTAAGAAATTTTGTATATAAATTGTACTTTAAAAAAAAAAAAAAAATTACACCCCAAACAAGGCAATAAAGCCACTAAGATGCATGGGGTTACTGAGTGTGAGAGTATATGAGAAAAAATAAAAACACTATTAAAAAGAGAGAACAATAAAAGAACAGGGATTAAGACAGAAGATAATGATTAATATTGCATTTAACCTGGAGGTTAGCATCAGCCATGCTGATGTAAGCCAAATTGGGTCCTCTAAGACAATTAAAAGATTATATGATTATACTTATATTAGGTTGGTGCAAAAATAATGTCGTTTTTTGACGTATTTTTTAACATCAAAAAATGACATTAATACGTCATTATTTTTGCACCAACCTAATATAAATTATTAAAAACATTATACCAATATCCATTTTTTCTTTACACTCAATACATTCTGAACATTTAATTAAAATAACATTTTTTCTACCATTAATTATGGCATGTATTGATTAAATTTAACCTAAAATTCTATTTCTTCATTATCACCAGAAGAGTCCACTGTATAGGGCTGGGCAATGTATTTATCACTCTTCTGATGATATTGAAATGTTAAATCCCCCAAAATCATATATATATATACATATATATATATATATATATATATAGACATACATTGTTATATATATCTGAATATATATGTATAACGATGTTTATATATGTGAAGCTGAATTTGCTTTGTAACTGCATGCTATTTCAATAAAATTTACATATATTTTCAACTCAAATATATCAGAAAAAGAATTTTACATAATAAGAACAAAATTTACACTAGTGAGAGATAACACGATTCATATGAAACCGCTTAATACTTGATATTCAGTAATTGCATCATTATCAAAATTAGATTTTTAGCTACTTTTAACTCAATTTATTTTTATAGTTTATATGCTCTACATTGTAACCAACAATACGGAAACAATATTTGATAAGTAAACCATGCACCCATAAAAGAAAATACAAAGCAATTTGTTTTTTTAATTGTCATTATATATATATATATATATATATATATATATATATATATACACACACACACCCCATTCTAATGAATTCTTATCCAATTTTACTTTATATATAAACATGGCATTCCATTGAATTATCATCCAATATATATATATATATATATATATACACACACACATATATATATATATATATATATGAACTTTATGAAAATGGTAGTTTCAAAACAAATTCAGCTTTACTTACATAAACACAACCATACGTTCAATTACTTTATAACTATTAGAAATTTGCTTTGCACTCACACACGAACTTGCAATAGAACTGTTTTCTGTTTCTTTGAAAGATTCATTTTCTTGTTGTTTTTATTTTTCTTTAAATTTGTTTTTCACTTCCCTTTCCACTACACTCCCATACTACTTTCCTGGTTTTTCTATTCACATCCTCCTTGCCTTTAAGTGGCGTCAGTTACCAAAACCATTGATCTCAAATTTTTCCTCATTTTTCTCTCTTTTTATTGATGAAAGAAAGCATCTTAGAGAGACAAATAACCATCCAGACAATTTGATACTGATGACACTTTTATATCATCACCTGCTACTTTCACCTTCATACCCCTTGTCAACTGACAAGAGAGGAGAGAATTAGGGTCAAATGAAATGCTGTCAGCACAACACAATATCTTCAATGCAGAAGGCAATGTTGAGGTCTAATTACTACCAACTGATAATTAAAAAATTTAAATGAAAGTGCTGCTACTACATTAACACTCTTCATATTACAATTGAAGAAACAAAGCGTAAGTAATGGTTGCTGTGAAAATTGCGAGCTTTTTTTTTTTTTTTACTAAAACAAAAGGTATACAAGTAAATCTGGGATTTTAAAAATTAGGATTTTATTAAGGGCTAAAAAATTTTTTTTTAAATAAATAAAAAACTAAAAGAATCCTGAAATGGTAATTCCAGATGGTAAGTGATTTCGATATAATAGTTTAAGTTTTCTGTATTTCTCACAGGAAACATGATTATTATTATTAGTAATTTATTAATCTTTCTTTTGTCTTTTCTATTGTTTACATGTAGTAAAGTGGTCATGTCAACAATAATGATAATATGAGTCTTTAATCTTCATTCCTTAACATTTAATTTTATTTACTCCAATGTTTCATCAGTTACTTATTCTTGACCAGTTCTGTATCAGAAACATGATCCTTACATTCATATCTACAGTTTGTGTGAGACTAACCCACTTCTCTAAAGTGGTTGCTTATATATCCAGTTAACATTATAATTCCCATGCTTGCAAAACTAGTTGCAGGTGTTGATGTGCTTCCTATATTCAGCAGCTGGAAGTGACCCCAGGTGGAGCCCCCGGTGCACCTGACTTCCTTGATGATCTTGTATGAATTGTACACAATGTTTATTCTGTTATCATACTACAAACATAATAGTAATAACATCATAGTTATAATTTATAAAATAAAAACTTATTCTTTTTATTAGTCTTTCTTTCATTTTATTTTTGTTACTTGTTAACACCTTGTTTTTGTAAAAGATGTAACAGATATAAGTAGCGCAAATTTCTTTGTTGCTTACTTTTTAATTTCCAAAAAACTTTGCCATTGATCCAATGTCATTATTAATTTTTTTTTTTTTTTTTTACTAGTCCCTCTTTAATGTTAATTATAATAGTAACTGAAATAAAGATGAACGTAAAAATAAATAATAATAAGGACAATGTTAAACCTAAGACCTTTAAACAACTGAAAACTACTATATCTACTACTATAAGGAGTAAACAAGTAGTAAGAGAAAATTTATTTTATGAATTCAGAAAAAGAATAAAATCTGACAAAACAACTGAAGAGAATATCAATTCATTTTTGTTGATTCCTTCAGAGGATTCCAAGGAATCTTTTAATGCAAAATTTTGTTTTATAATAGAAATTACTATAACAGGAAACAATTTTAGGTAAAGCATTAATTGTCCTTGTGGCTAAGGTTTTTGTGTTTGTCTCATTATACCAAGGTTCCTTGCTTGAACTGAATTTAAAAGCAAGATTTTTGAATGCTGAATTTTGTTTTGGTAACTGTATATTTTGTTTAAAAAATAAAAAGAGAGAAAGCTAGCATACTTGATGGAAACTATCATTATTGACATTTGTATACATGTTATTTAAATAACAATTTCAGACATTACTAGGAAATTTCTCATTGTTACCAAAAATCTTGGAGACATCAGGAAGTATTGTATAAAAAATGTCCTCTTAACAACATGGATGAATGGCAAGGTTTTGGAGGAATTAAAAGGTGAATAAAAAATGTTCAGAAACTGCTTTCATTCATGCATTGAAAATTAAGCTGAATTTCATGAAAATTGTTGGTGAGAAATATTGACAGATAACTGATTTGTTACCACTTCAAAAAATTATTTTATTATGAGACATTCTTTATAAAGCAAAAAAAAAAAAAAAAAAAAAAAAAAAATCTAAAGTCACCCGCTCTAATCAATTAATCCAGACTGAGGAGAAAAAATATCAATCTAAAAAATATTGTAAAATACAAAATCTAATTTTGCCAGTGCAAAAAAAAAAAAAAATGCATGCATACATACATATTTATGTTTTTTTGCTGAGGCAGGACCGGGATTAATTTTGCACAATTCTTGTACAGGATTCTGCCTGGTTGTTCCTCCCCAACTCAGATACTCTTGTTAGTCCAAGTACACAGTTTATTTTGTTTTTGTTTTTTTATTGAGACCACCATCTCTTGGAAGGTTGCCATTCAAGACTTGAGACTATACTATACTATATATATATATATATATATATATATATATATATATGTGTGTGTGTGCGTGTTTGTATGTTGGCTTCTATAAGAAGCTCATCCACCCTTTAACAGGTTTTGTTTTTCATTCTGTGAGGGTGATATGCCAACCTCTTCACCAGGAGAAAAGCTAGTGGGGAAGCTGGTTTAGATACCATCCATGCAGTAGATTGTACTTGGTTGCATGTAACCGGTAGCAGGCATAAGCCTGGCCTGACATTGCTCAATTTTTATAACTAAAGAAAAACAATGAAGAACTCAAAAAAAAAAAAAAAAAAAAAAAAAAAAAGAAACAAATCTTTCCCCAAATGATCAAAGCCATATGATGGACATTTTTAAAGGGAAGCTTAAATACTTTGCTCAGTAAAAAAAGAACAAAAAGAAAAATGAAAACTGATCTGAAAATATCAAAGAAGCAAATAGAACTGGCTTAATCCCGGATCAGAATTAATCTTGGTATTGGTTTTTGGATCATTGCTCCTTTTAGAAACAACACAGGAATGAGTCAATCTCTGGTCTAATGACATACCGACTTACACCTGCAGCCAATGGCAAAATCATTAATCCTACTTCAGTTCAATGAGTAACCCGATCTGTTAGCATTTATTCTTCAGGGTCAATGTATAGAATACAAATCAATCAACAAAATTGATCTAGTAAATCTGAAGGTGTTCAGCACAATCATTTACAAGCTTTCATTACAAGAAGCAGAATAAAAGATTTAGAAAAATATCAGCTGCCTATGTAGAATGGAACTCTTAAATTCTCCAAACTGATTAATATGTAATTTTATAACATTACAAAAACATCACATTATCCTATGACCTAGTAGATTGTCAGGGGTTCTTTATGACATTTTTGTGGGGGACAATATTTGGCAGTGCATTTATTGAACACAGAACAAAAAGACAAAAATTTAGATACAAAAAATACAGATTCAAAGATGGTTATACAGAAATATATTTTACCCTTCTTCCTTTCTAAACTTACAACATGTATGTTAATCTGCTGTGACACAGCAAAGGAAGTAGCCAAGTAAAAATTATCAAGAGACACACCTAAGACAATAAATGGAACTGAAAGAGGCTGACAACTCAAATCAAACAATCAAGAAATAGTATTAAGAATTACTAACTGAATGGATTCTTGATAAAAGGAGGTAACACCAGATCCTAGGCCTTTATTTGTAGGCTGTTTAACTGATCAGTGGCCAGTGTAAATGGCCACAGAGCAGATCCACATTTTACTATGAGAAGATGGGCAGAATACATGCTAGTGAAGTAGACTAAAGTTTAATATCCACTTTTTGGAAGGTGAATAAAAATAATTTATTCCTTACTTAATGTTCAGAAGAGGTCTTCATTCCCTTTTACATGCATTTGACTTTTATTACTAATTGGTTTTGATTGATTGATTTGGGTTTTTTATGGCTTATCCTTTTACAGGTTATTTAAAGCCAGAAAATATTTTTAGATTGTAAGAATTTTTTTGAGGTAATAATGACTTACTGATACAAGACCTACTAATTAATCCATAGCTAGGAACAGAAAAGGTCAATTCATACCTTTCCAATGGTTTTTTGCGCATAAGTTAATATAATGAAACTGATTAGAATTGAAGTCATTATCCATTACATCACCTACACATCCAAGCTTACAGCACCTGATATTCCCAACCAGTCACCCATCTAAGTATTGACCAGTCTTGATGTTACTTAACTTCAGTGGTCGTATGAAAACTGATGTTTTAATGAGATATTGCTGTAAAATATTGCTAATAAGATACTAGCAACAACCACAACCATTGTACAGAGAAACCAAAATATGTATCAAGTGCATGTAGACAGAACCAATCTTTCCAGACCATTGTGACTACTATCACATGGTATGAAACTATTGAAAGGCCAAGCTATTGCATATTAAAGCAAGACCTTCAATATCCAACCAGCTACACTCCCATTCCAAGTTACATGTGATATATTATGCTTGGTTATAGTTTATTAGAAGCATTGAGTAATCCCTAGCCTATTGGGATAGGTGGATTCATTCCTTTCCCAAGGATGCTAGTGTAAAGTGAATACAAACTACTTGAGACAGAAATTAACCATGGTTCAATGCTGTATTTCCTCATAATATTTATTACAATAAATAAATAAAAAAACAACTTCAGTTGAGAAAAACAAAGTATTTAATGTAGAAAATGTAGATGTTATACATTACCAGAGATTTTAGATGGTAGATATTACACCTACCATACCAGACATCTTCTAGGACACCTTTATGTGGTGTAATGGTTAGCAAGCTTGGCTTGCTAGATCAGTTACTACTGAAAAGTGAGTTCAATCCTCACTGGATGCCCTATACTTTCGGCCTTGTGCCACATAGAAGCTACGCTTCAGAAATATGAAACTTTTTGGCTCTAGTGTCATCAGCTGTGTTATAGTTTCTTAGCCACATTCAAACTGAATCACTGCAGTCCCAAATATCCAATGAAGATCTATCAAATTTATGGCTAGAAGATTTGCTACATTTTTAACTTCAGGAGGATTTCTTTTGTTAGAATAAATTATGTTAATCACAGAAAACCCTATTTTTGCCTCCACAGAACCTACAACAATGGTATTAATTATATTTTTAGCTATTCTATATGAGCAATTAATATATAAGATTATTTTTGAATAATCCAACAACTGGTTTGCTAAGCTTTCATAATTTAAAAAATCAGTTCATGTGTGTGTGTGTGTGTGTGTGTGTGTGTGTGTATGTATGTATGTAACATAAGATCAAAGTTTAAAAAAATTTGTTTGATCTGAATAGCAAATTCTATAACTACTATAAAGAGAAAGTATCAGAAAAAAATCATATTAGTGTTATAAATAATAAAGAGTGGTCTCCCATTGTTTTGTTACTCATCTTTGAAAAAGCTATTTCTGTTTACTGGGACTATAAAAGGACACTATACACAAACCTTGAATTCACAGTTGAATAAAGCTTTCTTAAAGCCTACACCTGTGTACATTTGTCATTACAATTAGTTACAGTAATACAAGCAGTATTGCAGAGCACCTAATATTCATCATCTTCATAATCATCAGAACAATGAAACAGATGCAGTTGTAGGTTCACTGCAATATGTCTTGATTAAAGTAGACATGGAGGGAATATCCTTTTCCAAATCGCCACTACTATTTCTTTTGCTACAATAATAATGGAAATATTAATAATATATTATTGCAGTATTATTAATAATAATAGTAGTAATAAAAAGAAAAAAAATGACCAAGTATAAAATGAAGCTTAATTGGCCAAAGGTAAGTAGAATGCTTTAAGGGTCATATATTGCACAGGACTGATGCACTGTTCAGTTAATCTCCACTACAAATAATATAAAAGCAAACTGAAATGGTCAGGATTTTAAGACTACAAAATATAGTTTTTAGCATAAACATTTGAAGAACATGTATTTGGAAAAACCTTTAATAAATAGATTATAAAAGTTGAACAACAATAAATTAATAACTTATTAAAAAATCAATGTTACTCTCAAGAGACATTTGAATCAAATCAGGAAATGCCTGTCGGATGATGCTGACAGCAATCCTCCTGAAGAAAAAGAAGTAATGGATGTCATTTACAATACTTTTGACATGTCAATACCTCAAGCAGCCCCGGAGCAATGCTGTTTAAAGAGGAAACAGAAAATGATGGACTTTATTGTCGTTAACCCAATGAAAAAAAGATAGAGACTCCTGTGGAGTTAATACATAGAATTAGGGAAGTTATGGTAATTTACCCATGCACGCATGGACTCTCCCAGTTATAAATAGGAGCAGTACTGCCTTTTAGTGAGTGTAGTTTCCAGCAGTCAGCTCTGACATGTTTTGTATTACTATTTCTGTTAATATATTTGTTTAACTAAATTCTTCTCTTTGTGTCTTTTATTAATGGCCCCAACAAGGCCACAACATGAAGATAATTAGAGGTAGCTAATGTTGCTGTTAAGAGAGAAGCACTTATTCAAATCATACTATAAAATTTATAGGCAGACAAACATTTTACAGTATATTGTCATTTGTAAGTTATTTATGGAGGCCATTTTTGTACCTACTACACTGAGAACTGGGGCCGGTCAGGATAATGTATTTACATAAAATAAAATATGATAAAAACAATACAGATGAAGATATTAGTCCAAATAATTCACAGAATAATAATTATCATTCCTTTTTTAGACAACACTAGTATAGTCAGAAAATGAATTTGTTAAAATATGATCAATATAACAAAAATAATGATACTCATAATGATACTAGAGTGCTTAAAGCAGTTTAAAATCAGTTTAAAATTGTGATTTTCAATTATAACATCTTCAAATTACAACAAAGAGTAAGTAAACTTTTTTTAAAAAAGAAACATCATTTCACCCCAAACAAGGCAATAAAGCTACTAAGCAGCAGGAATTACTGAGTTTTAGAGTATGAGAAACAAAAACACTATTGATGAGAGAGAATAACAAAATAGTAAGTTAAGAAAATAATAGGTAATGATTGACATCTGGTTCAGATTTCGGCTTTTAAACTTGACTTTACAAATAATGTTATTTTCTGAAAAAAATAAAGTTGATATTGGATTTTTTATGTCTTACAGGTTTTTAGATATTTGCAAGTATAACTAAAGGAGAAATAAGATAGCTAACCGGGGGAGTGGGGTAGAAATGGGTATAAAATACCTTTCCCCAAGCAACCTGTCTTGTAAATGCCAATTTCAAAATATGCATACACAAACAAAAATTTTTAGGATTTATATATTTTCTTAATTCTTGAAACCATCTGAAATAATGCAGAAAGAAAAAAAATCATGTATGTGAGATCTTAGAGAATTGATTAAACATCAATTCTCATAGTATTTTAAAGTTCCACTTACTAAATATCATATCAATATTAAGTCTAATTAACTTATATTTAAAGACTTCTATTTCATTTCTCTATTACAATGAAATCATTTCCTTTTAGTAAAGACAATTTTTAATGATGAAAAATTATTTACAGTTGAATCTTAAATCAACTGATACAATGGGTTTATCTGTGATGTAAAGCACTCTCTTGGTACAATCTATTAAAACCTATGAGATAAAAATATCTGGAGCATGCAGATGATTGCAAGAGAATGCTTAAACAGATCATGTAAGGACATTAAAGAAACTAGATTCTCGTTTCAAAAAATGGGACAGCATCTTTTGTCCAAATTTCTATGACAAGATGTTACAAGTAGATAGTAATCATTACAGATAAGTTTCTTTTTCTGTGTTATCTTTGTGATAATGTTTTTTTTATTCTGTACACTGACTTTTCTGTTTGAATTTCTGATACAAGGTGTTCTTATACACTGATACTTTCAGTTCAATTTTTTTTCTTGTTTTTCTGACAGTTAATTTTTTTTCAGTTAATTTTATCTTGTTTTCTTTCTACCTGAAATCCTAAGTTATTGTTACTCGTATATAATGATTATTCTGAGCTAATTTCCTCTTCTTTCTTGTTTTTATCCCAATGTTTAAATTGCTGCAAGAAAAGTCAAAGGTTACAGCAATCATCATATCATTGATAAAGATAAAGATAACATTGTAAAAAAAAAAAAAAAAAAAGTCTTTTTTGTAAAGCACGGTTGTCACTTTGGTAGAAGCCTTTCTCTCACACCTATCTTATCAACTGCCTTCATGTAGCATTCTGAAAATATGAACTAGTATTCCTTGATGAGAAATGCCTTCTGTCTGTGGCAGAATGTGCAACTCATACCTGAAGAATTTTAGTCACTGTGCATTTTTAGAGGCTGATGCAATTCTATAAATAGCCCAGGCTGCTGAGAGATGGGTATTTTTATTGAGTCACCATCTCTAGAATGGTTGCCAAGTAAGGCTATAGAACCTAGTCTGTCCTGTTATTTAACCCATAGCTGGATGAAGAAGAAATGGGTCCATACAATTTCCAAGAGTATTTGTGTGAAAATGTAACAAACTCGGGTAGAATTTGAACTTGGCTCACCAATTTCTTATTACAAGCCACTACCCATTACTCGTCATGCACAACCTCAGTATTCCTAACTACAAGTTAAACCCTAAAGTATATCACAGCTTGCCAGAACTCCCACTCTTTAATGAAAATGTAAGTGTTCACCTTGAGAGCCATCATTTAACTGAGCAAATGATACAAACTGGTTTAATTTTAAGTTGAATGAAAAAGTCATAAGAATGTTTTTTGACCAATCAGAAAAAAAGACCCAAATCTGTTTCTGAGCCAATCTGACAATATAAACTGCCATCAATTTGCGTCAGTGGAAGAAGGTTTATTCAAGCTTCATGGTCACATGCCTGTCCTTCACCCATTCTGGGCAGACAGTTGCTGAAGTCATCTACACACTGATCCTGACAACCAAAGATAACCACAGAGGTGTCATGTGTGATGTGAATAGCAGCAGTAAAGGCTGTGGCGTAATGAAAATCTCTACTCCTCAAGTGATAAAGCTCAAAAAGAGTTATATTCTTTCTCTATAACTATGATGTTATACCAACTCCTACAGAATCCCAAGATAAACTCTAATCATTTCTGTATATTACCCAAAGCAAAAATGTAAATAAATTCTCATTTATTTTAACAAGGCCTTACTTCCAATCTTGCATGTTATCATGCATTTCCTTCCTGTGAAATGGAGTTTGTACCCTAGACAACATACTCAAACAAGGCCCATTCTTTAAGCTAAAATTATAGTCAAGATCTATTACCATGAACAACTAATACATTGAGTGTATCATGAAAAAGATCCATTTTGTGTTCATATATTCTTTTGTTTCAATTCCTTGATGTTTAACTTATATATTTCTTGGGACTCTTCTCTAGTCTATTTTGTAAATTCCTGCATCAAGTTTAAGGTCGCTATTATTTTGTCTTAATAAAATCTCTTATTGCTTTTGAAGTAGTTGTAAAAAACTTTATATTAAAATTTATTTGTGTGCATAAACACACTGAAGTATTTGTGTACTCAAATACACACATTGTTTTGCACACATCTAGGTATGCACAAAAATATTTGCTTACCGTCACAAAGTTTAGTTTCCTAGAAATCAATAAAATCAATAAAATTTAAATGGGATTAATTAGTTTTCTTCTTTTCCAAGATTCAACAAATGAATTATTCTTTTAAATGAAATTTGAAAGACTGAAACTTTTCAATGTTTCTCATTTTTCTCATTTTATCTTCCACTCAAAGATGAAATTATTTTCCCATGTGATTTGTTTTCTTGCAAAAATCAATTAAATACGCACACTTCACTGCCTTAATTGAAACAGCACAAATGAGCCAAGCTGGGTATAATGAAAGGAAAAAAATTCAAAACAAAACTGAATAAAAACATAACATAAAGCAAAAATAAGTTCTTTATGATCTGCTGGTATCATGGTCAGAAAAGGGAATATAGTAGAGATATAATATTAACAACAGGACCACAATATTCTGATAGTGAATATGTTAGTACCAAATATAATGTAGTTCAATGATCAGCTATGTGCCGTAATCCTTCAGGATGTTGGCAATCATGGCTCTCCACAATTTCCTGTCCTTTGTAGCTCTTAATAATTTTTGTCTTTTTGCCATCTCTCCCAAAGCATGCTCAAGCCCACAATTTCAGTTGGAAATTGCTTTCCTCTTTTTCTTAACTTTGATCTGTCCTGTGAGTATCATATTTTCTAAGCCCTCTTTCCTCATGTACCCCCAAAATTTCAATCATCTCTTCCTGATGTAAGTATAAGTGTATTGCCATTGTCTCTAGAACTTCACTGTTGTTCACATGTTTGGTCCACGGAATTTTCAGCATCCTCCTATAGAACTACATTTCTGTTGCTTCAAGTCTCTTCTTTATCTGCGAGGAGATCGTGTAGCATTAACTGCCATATAGGCAAACTGATACTAAATAACAATTCAGTAGTCTTGTTTTGAACAATATTTTTGTGTTTTTTAATACTTTGCTCAGTTTTGAAAGGTATCTTTTGCTATCCAATGTACCTTAAAATGATAATTATTGTATAACAACAACAATAATATTAATAATAATATTATATATATATATATATAAAATACATACACACACAGTGTGTATGTATATATATATATATATATATACATACACACACAGTATATAAATTATTTAAAAATTATAACATAAATATGTTATAAAATCACTACAATATATATATATATATATATATAAAATACATACACACACACACAGAGTAGAATGGTATCTAATAGCTAGTGTTAGGTTCCAATGATACTAAATATTGCAGGATCAATGAAGATAGATAATATAGCATGAGAATGTATAAGTACCAAACATCCCAATCATGTCATCTTGTGTATAGTGCTAATGCCGGGAATGATGAGAAGTTAAGCTAAAAACCTGAAAAACAATCATTATTTCCAATCTGTACATCTGCACAATTATCTCATCATCATGTTTGACTAAAGAAAATAAAATCAATCAACTGTTTATATCTCTGAGAAAGTATTGTAACTATTTGCACTATTTACATCATCGGGTCTGTTGTCTTCATCTTTATTGCCATATTCACATTTTGGATGTTGCATGCTCCATCCCTCTTGAAGCAAACACTTTATTTAGTCTCTAAGGACACATGTCCAGTAGATAAAAATGTTGGTTGAGTTATCCAAAAAGTGACTTGACCAAAAGAGTTGCGAGTTCAATATCTAGCCACAGCACAGGGAACAAAAACTCGGAAAGTAGAGTTACTAAAGGTAATTAACTGAAATTGAGATATCAAAAAAAAAAAAAAAAAGCCATGGTATGTATAATTAGAACAATCTACTCTGTGGACTAAAAGAGTTTGGCTTGGAATTCCAACTAATAGTAGAAAATATTTGTAGAAAAGACAGAGGGAAGCCAAGTCACATTAGTTAGAAAGTGACTGAAGTCAAGACACCTGGTCAGGATCGACTACATTACAGACTCTTTTTTGGATTTAGTCAAGACTGTCAAGATATACAGCAAGAAAACCAGAACAGATATGGCAACATAATTCAATACACAGAGAAATGATAGATTTATAAATGTGCAAGATGGATTCTGACAAGAAAAATCATTGGGGCATGACATAGTGAACAAACTTTCCTTGCAGTAGATGTAGCAATTGATTTAATATAGTCACTCCACTTCATATCAGTAGAAAAAGAGATGCCAAAAGGTGTAGAGTGTAGCTCTCCTGGAGTTTAGTATCAGCCTTGCTGATGGTAGGCAGAAAAGATTCAATACACAAAAATAATTTATGACCTTCACACACAAATTTTATATATATATATATATATATATATATATATATATATAATGCAAGACCCTTTGGTAAAGCAAATCAAGTCCTCTCGGTCACTGTGTGTTTATATAAAAATAAATACACTTAAAATTCACCTTCTTCCCTGCCGTGTGCCAATGGCTTAGGGGTAAAATATCCAACTGATGCCAATTCAGCCAGGTTTTGATCCTAGCTAGAGGCAACCAGATGTCTAGCCACACTGATTAGCTGTGATACAGTGAAACAGTGTCTGTGGATAACAAAATATATATATATATATATATATATATATATATATATATAAAATGTATGTGTGTGTATGTATGTACACAAACAAGTCTGGATTACACTCAATAAGTATGTAGCTTGACAGATATTTACTGAATTATTATTTGAAATTTTCACTATATATTGTTTAATTAGTAGAGAAGCATTGAATTAAGTGCATTAACAAATAAGGAGATAATGAAAAATGTTTATGTAAAATAAATGCAAAGATATTTTATGTGTGTATTTTATATGTACATATTTCAATGTTTGTGTATATTGAGTGAATATATTTTATGTCATTGTTATTTATTATGTCATTTAATTATTTTAAACAGTTTATGTCATCATAAAAATAACATTTTTTTTTTATAGACAAAAAAATATATGAGCTGTAACTAAACTTAGTTGACTCAAAAAGTCTGAAGATTGAATGTGAAAAAGATCCATGAAACTAAGTACAAATTAAGTTAACTATTTTATAACATATATATATATATATATATAAATTTAGTATCTTGTCCTTTGTACTGCCTGAAGATAGTGTGAGAGCTGTACAACTAGCTATGTGTCCACATAAAACTAAGTCACAGAAATCCAGTAATATCTGTTTTTGCAAATAACACACACACACACATTATATATATATATATATATATATATATATATATATATATATATATACACACACACACACTTGTGAGTATATATATTTAGACATTGAAATTAATGTCTATCAGCCTAGAGATCAAAAGTCATATTAAAGAAAGTGTCAAGGATATTTTCTTTAATAAAACTCGATTTCTAGCCTGGATGACATTAATTTCAATATAACTGTAGATTCTATACTAACAGTTTCTTCTATCACACTTCTCATTTAGTGGAAAGCTCTTCCAACTTATTGCTTTCCAGTCATCTTTGATCTTCAAAAATTTAAATGCAATGTTAATCATTATCTTAATTCCTGTTTGTTTATTCTCCTCTCTCCTTAATAGTAGTTTTTCTCATATTCTCTAACACTCAGTAACCCCTTGCATCCTAGTGGCTTTATTGCTTTGTTGGGGCTGAAATGGTTAAAACAAACCTTATGAATGATAAGCCTATATCGAAATAAACATTTTTTTTTAAATTTACATTATGAACGAGAAGCCTATATAGAAATAAATGATTTGTTTTTTTTATTGTTTACATTATGTACCCAAGTAAGAAATCCAAACATTATATTTTATTCATACTTAGATATCATAGATTGAGAAAGGGAGAGATAAATGGATTTAAAGAGAGGTAAAGATAACAAGATGTTATTTAATATATCAACAATATATATACATATATAAACACATACCATGTGCACAAATTTGCCTTCATACACATATTTTCTCACAAACACACACACACAGGCCTATGCAACCAAAAGCTCTCTCACAAACACTGTTGCCTCAAAGATTGTTGGGATGATGCCAGATATGACCGCAAAGACGAAAGATCGCATTTGTGCCTATTGAAAGACGACTATTATAGATCACTGAGGTGCCAGGTTTCATTTAGATTAAAGAACAACAACAACAACTGTGTTATTACTACAGTTGTGCTTTATATACAGATTACAAGATGTAAAATCGATATTACAACTGAACATTTGCTTTCCAAAGAGGGAAGAGGATTTACACTTTTTGTTTTTCAGGGCACAAAACAAAAGAGAAAAAATATGTACAAGATGAAGAGATTTTGCCCAGAAACAGTCAACAGAATTGTGGAGTGCTCTTACAATTCAGAATCAACCCATGTCTTATGAACAGGTGAATACTATAAGAGGCTGATCCAAAGTAACTCAAGTAAAAGAAATCCAAGAGAATAGTCAAGATTAAAAGAGCGATGCATTATCTGCAGATGTTCATGTATTTTGAAGTACAAAACAAATTACAAATAAACCGTTTCCTTATTTTTCTTATTTTAAATAAAACCAGAGAAAAACGTACATGAAACTAACTTTAAAAACTAATAATATAATTTAGGTCAAAATTTTTAAATTAGAAATAATTATTATTATAGGTCTCATCATTTTATGGTTGAACTAGCTAGATGTAACTGTAAGTTCTGTTTTAATAGTCACTTTTCTCACACTTCTCACCTGTGTAACTATCTTCCCTGCCACCTAGAGTCTTTAAATTTAAATGCAATGCCAATCGCATCTTCTGTCCTTCTGAATCCTGTTCTTTTGTCCTTTCTCCTTACTAAAGTTTTCTCATGCTCTTTTTCTTCCAATAACACCTTGCATTATAATTCATGTGTGTATATGTGACAAACAATGAACAGACTTTTTACTAGACAGAAATAAAAATACCCATTAGATGCACACATTATCGACTGATTCCTGCGTAGAATTATGATACACATGAATTATACGCACAAACGCTGCTGAACAAGACAAATATATATGAGGTCTACTTAACCAATGAAAAGCAACCAATACAAAAATAAAAATACCCCATTTTTTTTCTTTTTTCCCCCATGTTTCATTTTCTGATGAAGCTTTAATAAAAGTGAAACCTGTTAAATTCATAAATGTTTCTTATTTTGTCACTTATCCTCTCATATATATAAGAAATTATCTCCTATAAGCAGTCACAAAATCAATCTCTGTTTACAAAGAACATGAATTAAAACACTGATCTGTGTCAAGTCTGCAGTTGAAAAGACTGTACGTGATACTGATGAAACCTGAACTGCATGTGCTTTATTGAAGAGGAAAGTGGATGTGACATAAAATACACACAGGCATCAATAAAGTTGCAAGATATCAATTTGTTGAAGAGCAAAACATTTTTTCAGAATTGTCTGCCCTTTAAATGTCAGCAGATCACAGATGAAACAGTTTATTACAATTACTTTGTGACAGGTTCTTTTCAAATAATGCTAAGCAAAGGATGAGTTTTGGAAGGATGTATTGAAACATGCCTAATTCTGGAACATCCAGAAATAAGTGTGTTAAACAGACACTAATGCAGCGACATAGTATGTCCAAACTCTTGTATGCAATAATTATTATTGAATTTGAAATAACATAGATTGGTGTATAGTCTACATATTTTGTTTTAATTATTTCACCCCAAGCAGAGTAATAAAGCCATTAAGGCACAAGGGGTTACTGGGTGTGAAAGAATAAGTAAAAGAAAAACATTATTAAGGAATGAGAACAATAAAAGAAGAGGAATCAAGAAGACAGTAGATAATGATTGACATTACATTTAAATTTTCGAAGATCAAAGGTGACTGACAAGAAAGAAGCCAGAAGAAAGTTCCACAATTGAGAAGTGCAAAAGAAACTGTTAGCATAGAACTTATGGTTACATCTAGCCAATTCAACTGTAAATGATGAGACCTTGCTGACAATCTAGTACTGTGCTTAAATTCATAAAGTTTAGGTACCACAGTGGAAAGTTCATCAGAACAATTATTGGGTTGGTGCATAATTATCAGGCGTTTTTTAAACAATATTTATTATGAAAAAAGAAACAACTCAACAATAACATTTTTAAATGATTATTCCAGAGTTTATGATTATCAATATGTATTTTTATAACCTAAAAATAGAATAATACTTTTATTAAAGAAAAAAGTAAACAAAACAGCAATTTTTATTAACAAATAACTCGCCTACAAAAACGCCTGATAATTATGCACCAACCCAATATCATGAAAGTATTTATATAAAAAGGTAAAAAGGGTCAGGGAAGCTAAGTTATCACAGTGGAAAAATTAATGAAACTGAGATGCCAGATCAGGACCAATAATATTGCAGATTCTTTGGATTTAACAAGAAACTCTAAATATATAGCAGAGGCACCAGACCATATATAGCTACAATATTCATTGCATGGACAAATACTGATGATGATATCAATGTGTAGAGTTAAATTTATATTTAATTCTTTTATCTCCACAGGGTGTACCATACATTTGGCCTTGTGCCATATGTAATCTATGCCTAGTAAATCATTATATTTAATTCTTTAAGATGGTATAAAGACTTAATATCTAAATAATCCATTACCTTGTTTATCATGTCTATATCTTTGATCGTAAGTCACCAGAATTCTTTAGATGTTTCTGAAATGATAGTACCAAGTACTGCGGTTACAATTTTTGTGATAGCTCTAGCAATTTTCTGAGTGGTATAACCAATTCTAGAGACTATTGGTCACATTGGAACATTAATTTTATGTGTCTTTGGTAGACCACATGTGGGGTAATATTCTATGAAGGAAAAATATATTTGATTGTTTTTAATTAATTTTTATAAGATTTTAAAAACCTTGTTTATAATTGTCATTTTTTTTTTCATAGGTTTTATTATATGCTAGTATTTTTATTAACACTTATTATCTGCTAGTAACAGTCATTTTTTGTAGTATGCATCAGTGCTTATGATTACTATGCCTCAACATTTGTCAGAAGGTGATTTGGTTAGTATTTGCTACTTTATTTAGAGTATTAATATATCTTTTTGTTGAAGTGATGTTATTGAAATGAATTACATTCATTTTTATGATAAATGATTGGTATGAAATATCTGAACAAAGTCTGCAAGACAGAAGTGGTAAATCTCATTGATTTGTTCTTGGATATTTATATGAATTTATTGTTTGTTTTTTTTAATCATTTCACCCCAAGCAAGATGGAATGCCACTAGTATATGGGTGGCAACAGAGAGTGAAAGTGAGAGAAGACTGGGTATAGATGGAATTGAGGAAAAAATAAAAGATGAGTGGGATTCAAGAAGAGAAAAGATGGCAGTCAACATTGGATTTAAATATTTGAAGACTAGTATTCAAGGAAGTAAGTACACAGAAGGGAGTTTCATGAGTGGGAAGTGTGAGAAAAGAAACTGTTGGAGTACAAGTGCTAGTTATATTTTACTATTTCAACAGTAAAAGAGTTGGACCTAGATGCCAATCTAGTGGCGTGCTTAAATTCATATAGTTGGGACACCAGGGAAAAAAGCTTGTCAGAGCAATTGCCATGAAAATATTTGTAGAAAAGACAGAGGGAAGCCACATCACATCTGTGACAAAGAGACTGAAGTTGAGATGCTAAGTCAGGATCAGTTACATTGTAGATCCTTTACTGGATTTTGTCAAGAATCTTAAGATGAATAGCAGGAGCATCAGACCAGATATGGCAATGGTATTCAATGCATGGGCAAATGGTAGATGGGCTCTGATGAGAAAAGACTTCTGGCATGACACAGTAACCCATCCTTCCTTGCAGTAGATGCAGCTATTGATTCAATGTAGTCATTCCACTTCAAGTTAGTTGAAAACATGAAGCCAAGGAGATGCAGTGTGTTGCTTTCCAGGAGTTTAGCATCAGCCATGCTGATTGCAGGCAAAACAGTTTCTCTATGGTAGTTAAAAAGAGCAGTTTCATTTTGAAGGCATTCTGCCCCAGTTAACCATCTTTTCCAAGAGTAGCAATCTTGAAATTCTCCTTTATTTAGAATGAATTAAAAAAAAAAAGTAAAGTGTTCAGCACTGATTTGATAACAATAATCATTTGATAATAATATCAGTGATTATAATAATGGTCTTTCTCTGTCATTATGTGAAAATGGTTTTCTTGTCTATTTCAAGAAACCAATGAGTTTTTCCCTCTAAAATCAGACCAACTTGCCATTAGACCAAGTTAGGCATAATAAATGTACTGAGACTAGCTAAATTTTTCAAATTTTTGTATCATGAAACATTTGAAATGATGGAGAAAGTGTATGATAAACTCAAGTCTTAGTCATTATATGACTGGTTCAATTTCTGGTGAGTCTCATTATTGATTAATTTTATTTTTTAAGGCTTATCAACCCTTTCTGGGTTATTTGAAGCCAAACCATTTCAGATTATGTGAATTTTTTTTTTTTTTTAAATCACAATGACTTTTCCATATACAAGTCCTACTATTTAACCCATAGCTATGGGGAAGATATGGATACATACCTTTTCCAAGGGTATTTGTATGTAAGCAAATGCAAGGAACCCAATAGAAATTCAAACTCAAAGCCACTATCCATTACACCGTCTGCACATCCAGTAATTCATGTTACCAACAATATTTAATAAGCTAGATTAGTGTATATGCATGTGTACAAGGATATAAACTGATTTCAAATTTTGGTTGAAGTTGCTTTTGTTCACTCAGCACTAATGCTTTTGCAAAAGACATGAACCTACTTTTCCCTGCACATTGTCCCATCAATTATCTTGCAAAGAAAGTATGCACTTGGGTAAATCACTCTCTCAAAAGTAGCAGCAAAAAGCCATTGCCACCATAGTCAACTTTGATAAGAGTATAATCATAAAAATGTGAAAAATAAAATCAATACCAGATTTGGAAAAAAAAAAGATACTGAGTTGGACAAAACATTTGTTTGTATTGTTAGATAGCATTAGGAGTGTTTAGTTTTACTTAACTTCATTCAAAAGGAGCACACATTCCTTTTTTTTTTTTTTGGCTCTTGTAGAGGAAGAAGATAGCAGGTGGAATCAGGTACTTACTCGAGCAGTACAGGGAACTGACCATTTTCCCGGCATCTTTAGCAATTGTATGTATGTGTTTCAGTTGAGATCTGGGCTGAGTTTGTCCCAATAGGCACTCAAGGCATGTGGCCTCCCTTGGGAAACCTGGGTTTGATCTATCGGCAATGGTGGAATGTCACTAGTTTATGTTACAATAAAAGTAAATATTAAAACTAATTATTTTCCTCCTAGGTCTACTCTGCATGAAAAGGTAGATGCAAGATAAGAAACAGCAGTATCAAAAAGAGAATTTTAATCACATTATCAGATACTTGTTTTGTTTTTCTTTTAATAAAAATTCTATATAATCGAGCATCGTCCCAAGTTAAAAAAAACTTTTATTTTATAAATATATATCTATTTTATAGTATAAACACAATGAATTTATAATTTTGGTCAAGCAACATCATCTATTTTAACAATGAGATATTCCATTGTCATGGTAACATCACTCAATGCCTAGTAGCAAATGTGACTGTTATAACAACAGAATATATCATTCATTAGTAGATGAGTTGTTAATACATTATATTTTATTTCTTTTGTTTGTTTTCTTTAGATTTTTACCATTAATGATTTAAAAAGTTAAATCCTATGGAGAAATTACAACCAATGAAATTGCAATTCTTTTCCTTCTTGCATTTAACAACTCAAGTCTTTGGCAATTCCAACCATGGAAAGATTAACAATCAAACAATGTGTTAATTGTTATTGAAGCCTATTATGTAAATGGATCTTCAAACAGATATGCAATGAGAAATTTCCAGGTCTCATCAAAGCAGCAAAGTCAATTGACCACCACAATTGAGCAATTTGATGCCTTTAAATTTCTTCCTTTGGGGTTATCTCAAAAGTAAGGTCTATGCCAACAACAATTCAACAGCTGAAGGATGAGATAATAAGGCATACTGATGAGATCGAGAAGCAACTATGCAGAGACGTCATCAAAAATTTTGACCATTGAGTGGAGGTGTTGTCGAAGAGATCCTTGATAAAATCCAAAGAAGAATCTGCAATGTCATTGGTCTTGACCTCGCATCTCAACTTCAGTAATTTTCCCACTGCTGTAAGGTGTGCCTTTCTTCTTTACTTTCATGGTAATTGTTCTGATGAGTCTTCCTCTTTGGGACCTAGACTATGACTTTAAGCACATTACTAGATTAGCAGCAAGATCTCATCATTTTACAATTAAAATGACTAGATGTAACTAGTTCTATAATAAGAGTTTCTTTTCTCACTTGTGGAACTCTTGGCTTTTTGCTTTCCAATCAACTTTGATCTTCAAAAATTTAAATTCAATGTCAATCGTTATCCTCCATCTTTTCTGTTCTTTTATTGTTTTTGCTTATTAATGTTTTTCATACATTCATACAGTATTAGGTCAGACAGTTTTTATTTATGTCTGACAATTGCTACATGCATGAAAGATAATTATTCTTATATATATATATATATATATATACACACATACATACATATATAAAAGGTTAATGGTTAGTGTTGAATCTGGCCAAGAAACAGTAGTATTAAAAAGTTCTCAATACCGATGTGAAAAAATAAAAGTAAAAATAACATGTAGAGCTTTTAACTTTAAAAATCAGATCAATTGATACCTGGTTTTCAACCTTATGGTATCCTCAGGCAATTTTTATCAATTGACCTCCCAACGCTTTATTTAAAAATAACAAAGAAAAAAATTAATGAACGCTATATTGTTTTTTAAAAATAAATAAACACGATGTTGGGTGTAATAGAAAGGAGAGAAAAAAAGAAAGAGGAAGAGTAGCAAGGGTATTATAAATGTATCAGCAAGTGGGGGGGGTAATTGAAATGTACATTTTTTTTTTTTATCCAGCCTCATATGTGCTTAAGAGGAATTTTTAATATGTATTCAAGGACTCAAGACTTCAGATTTCTGGTTCAAAAGTTCTGTTCTTTGGATCCAGAAATGTCATTATTGCTAATTTTTCCTGTTGGCAGGGGTTGCAAGTATTGTTGTGGTTGTTATAAGGCCTTGCTTTTTGTTTTTTTTTCATTTTTCATCTTACAATCAGATCCCTACTATGTTTTTCTTTTAAATTCCACACATGGTTAGCTAGTTTGGTAGAGCACCTAAGACTTACTTACCTATGATTGTACCATCTACATTTGAAAGTACCTTCAGCTCATCCTATGTAAGTTTTATTCTGGCCATTAATATCTGTTACTTCTCATTTATAGATTATTGCTTCAGTTTCACAAGCTCTATCTAATGGACATCTATTTTTATTTCTACAGTTCATAAATTATTAGGTTGGTGCAAAAATAATGTCGTTTTCTCACATAGTAACATATGTGAGAAAACGACATTATTTTTGCACCAACCTAATAACTATATTTTGCTGTGAATGAGTTTTGAAATTTCTGGCATTTTGTCTAATTATTATTGTTTCTAAATTACTAGTGCAGCTGTAGCTTACTTTAACTGTGTTTTTATTGAATATCTTATGTAATTATGAATTTTTTGGGAAGTGTTTAGTAAGTAACTTGAAAAATAATTTTCCTATTTTACATTTTACCTCTAAGTTAAAAGTGGGGTTAAACCAAATATTTTTTCTTTTCCTCAAATTATTCTTCATATATTGTTTAATTTGAGGTTTAAATTCTAGTTTGCTTTTTTTCCCCTCTAACCTTAAGTTCTTCTCATAATTTTTAAGGATAAAATGAAAGACTATTTTACAAGAGTTTCTGGATAACCTAGACTCACTCTATTCCTTTAGAGATGTGCTTTATTATGTTCATAGAGTGGTTAGATCTAATATTCACATATACACTATCTTTGATATTAAGCATTTTTACCCATAAATATATATATAAAACTATATTTTTATCATATATGATATAAATATTTTGTTAAATTCTGATCTCTTACCCTTTGTCGACTTTCGTGTGTTAGCAGCCATCAGATGGTGCAGTAAGGATACATTTGCTATTGAATTAGAAGGAAGAGTTGTGACAGTTTATTTTATATTTACCTTTGAATCTCAAACTTGCAAAACTTTACCCTTCTTAGATATCATGCTACATAGAATTAATAAGTAATAAATTAGTAAGTTTACAGAAAATTTACCAATGAGAATGACCTTATTTATTTCTATTCTCATCACTGCAACAGAATAAAATCTCGAATAATTATAGGAATCTATTTAAGAGCACTAAGAATCTGCAGCCCCCAATATTTACCTTAAGAAATATACATAGAAAACACCTTTAAAAACCACCAATATCCACATTATTTCATCAATAATGCTAAGAGAAATACATACAAGATATACAACTACAAAAAAGATTACATTAATAACAACAATAAACTAGATAAAAACAGACATATAATACTATCTAACATATAATACCCCCTAACATCTGTCCAAAACAATTTATCCAATCTAAAGATCAAAATAAGTACACTCACATCCCAAACTATTATAGATACCAAAATATCCACAACAATAATAATTCTGAAGTGTGTGTGTGTATATATATATATATATATATATATATATATATATATATATATATATATATATATATATATATCTAAGAAATATAGTTTTAATATGTGCTATATTTATGGGATAAAGTGCTCAATATCAGAGATAAAGCATATGTAAATATAAATATAAAAGTGAACATTGACGTTAACACCCAGAGGCGACAGGCTGTTTTCATACTGGACATAATCGTCGAGCCACCTTGAAATACTAAAGAGTAAATTTATTCAATAAAATCACCATTGGTTTCAACCATGGCCTCCAGATGACTTCAGAATCTCCTGCAACTATTCTGGACAGTCTCCTTGTTTAAGTTGGTCAATGCTGCCATAATCCTTGCTTTCAGTTCATCTTTGGTGTTACAAGGAGTTTTGTTGGTCTCTTGCTCAACTGTGCCCCCACGCATAATAATCAAGGAGCTTACATTCTGGGGAGTTAGTAAAGGGTGATGGGGTCACAGAAATTGTCTGACAGCCATGACTGGGTTCTCCTTGTTGTGTGGCATGGTGCAGAGTCCTGTTGCCAGGCATAGGGTCTTCCAGCAGCCACATTCTTGACCCAGGGCAGCACTACCTCCACAAGGCACTTAATGTAGGCCTCCATGTTGAGTCTGAGATCCTCACCAACAAACTTGGGAGTTCTTTTCTTATCAGAATAATCAAAGTGAGTTTTCCAACCTGTCATACTTTCATAATAACCATTAGACTCATCCAACTCTTTCTGAATCCTCTGCCACACTCCTCAGATTGACACCCAAACACTCTGAAAGCTTCCAGTTAGAATGCCAAGCAGAGTGAATTATGTCATGGTGCTCTTTTCTTCACAGAAGGTGCCCATCTGGCCCTACTATATTGTGTTGTTAACAAAATAGAAAACAAACAATGTGTATGTGCAATATTAAATATATAAAGTGTGTGCATGTGTGTGAAGTGGGATTAATAAATCTGTAGCCCGATACCAATTCCCATTGTAGGATCAATCTGTAGAATTTATATTCAGCACTAAATTAAGCACATTGACAAAGGAGATTATGATGAAAAAAGATTGTGCAAAATAAATGCTTTTTCATCATTAGATTATAGATTTATTGATGTACCTATGTATGTACAACATTTGAAAAATCTTTAATCAATGGTATAAATACAGCATCTTGTCTATCATGTCAAGTGACCTGCTGGAAATATCAACAATCTCTCTGAAGAAGAAGGCATTTAATATCTTTGGATGGCATTTCCAATTGATCACCTTTCAGTTGACCGAGTACTTGACCCAGTTTATTATTCCTGTAACAAGCTGAAACTTAGGATTTAATGCAAAATATCTTAATCTTCTATCTTTAAAAAGCTAGCCTTAAATAAATATTGACATAATTTTACAAAATTAAACATTCATTTTCAGAGATGTATATTATTTGTTTAACAAAAATATTTATTTTATTTATTAAGTAAAAATAACAATAATTTTTTTTATTTTTTACATTAACATTATTGAGCAACATTTTTATAACCCTGTTGGTTGGGATGAAGATATCTCCATGCAGAGGGGCACTGTACCCATAAAAAAGTGGCCACCTATTTTTCCATACCTATATTTGCCTTTATTAACTTACATGCAAGTTGCACCTGTCTATATTTTTGAATCTCATGCAAATTGGATTTATGCCTACCTTTTTTTTTCTTTTCTTTTTTGTGACTCTTGCACAAACTGAACCTATGTCAATAAAGACCACTATACTAGGAAAGTTTGAGTGTTAAAATTAGAGCATTTAAACACTACTTTGATTAACCAAAATGATTTGTTGCTCCATCATGATACAACAAAGATCATACCTTAAAGAAAAACCTCAGCTCAAGAAAAATAAAAAAAACATACATTTTCCCTCTTTTCCATGTTGCAGTTTTTTGTATATATTGTGTACTAGTGAGCCAGTCCAAATGACTTGACTCACTTTATAGTCCACCAATGGAAGGTTAACAAATCAGAAGACATAGAACATTCAATCTGTCATGTATAAAGGTGGCCATTTTGTCTACTCTACCCGAATGTCCAGTCCAGCTTGTCAGGCAAAGAGATAACAGAAGGACGAACTATGCTCTGCTACTTTTACCAAAATATCCACTAACCTGAACAACACTTTCCTACTGTCTTCGAAATATTCACTGCTAACCTCTAGATTCTATACTCAAAGATGACCGTCATCATGAACAACATTCCAGACCTTGCATTATCTGATTATCATCTAATTCTGGTGTTTATAAATCAATCTTGATGAAATAGTCCTTAAAATACCTGAAAGGGTGGAAATTACTTCTCTAATGGTTTTCTCTACACCAAAAGACTTTTACATAAATGTCATTATGAAATTTGGGAGCTGAAAGGAGATTATTGGTAATAATAGAGCCTACATTAATTAATAAACTAATTAAACATGAATTAGTTCTGATCCTAAATTTTGACATTGTTTATAAGATGACCTAACTTTAAAAATATTTCACTTCAACAGGATTTCAAGGTATTCTCACTCATTAACTGGCAGATATTTCTGTCACTTATAGTTGAGCCATAGAACTGTAATGACAAATTCTCTACTCAGGAATGTTATAGACATAGAAATTCCCATCATCTGCACTTATTGACTCAAATTTATTTTGATTAATGTTGGATATGCAATTGATGCAATTGTATTCTTCTTGATCAGTAACAAATGAGTTATAAAATGCATAGATTACAATCTAGAAAGTATTTAAATATTTCCGAGTTGAAAAATGGATCACCTGAGAGAGTCAATCATGCATGGTTCAGTTTCAAAACACTAAAACAAAGATCTGCTCAATGTCTATTAAATGCAAAACTCTGTTATTTTTATAACTACTACAAGTTGTCTCTACGAATTTTCCATAATAATGAAAATATGCTCCTGAACTCACGAGCCATATGCACTAACATTTAAGAAGGAGTTGATTTGTTTAGAGGAGAGCCTTCAGTAAACAGTCATCAGCAACATTTGCACATATAAAATTCATATGAGGCTTTAATATTGAAATATATTCAATAACAAGAGACAAGAACCAAAACAATAAACATAACTACAGTAAAATCAAGAGATATGAATACATGTCATTTGTAGATGTTACATTTTTTCTAAATACAAACTGAAGGTTTGTAGCAAATCTACCAGCACCATTTTGCTAACTATGTTGGCTCATTTCCTAGTAAATTTTAGTAGCAAGAATGTTTTTTTCTAATCAATCCTTTAAGGTCAGAAGCACCCAAATGTATCTGCAAGTTTCCCCATGTAGTATAGGAGCACCTGAATACACCTGCAACCAGGTAGCACTGTATTTCACTAAACAGTGTTAACACTGGTCACATGAATTATTAATCATTTCACCCCAAGCAAGGCAATAAAATCACTATGACGCAAGAGATTACTCAGTGTAAATTGATTGTTTACAGTTCATTAACCTTTTACAGGTTATTTAAAGGTAGAAAATTTTTTAAATAAGAATTTTTTTGAGATAATAATGATTTACTGATGCAAGTCCCACTAATTAACCTATAGCTGGGGGAAAAAGAGTTGGATTCCCAATGGTATTTGCACGTACATGAATATAAAGAAACTGACTGGAATGTGGAAATTGGTGAGCTGATTTCCAATTCCAAGCCATTATCCATTACACCTTCTACATATTCAAGCTTACAGCATCTGGTATTCCCAAGTAGTCACCTATCTAGGTACTGACCAGGTTAAATGTTGCTTAACCGGTGATTGTATGAGAATCAGTGTTTCAACATGATATGGTCATAAGCAAGGGACTGTGAAAGAATTTGAGATAAAACATTATTAAGGAGAGAGACCAATAAATTAACAGGTTTAAGATGATGATTGATAGTGCATTTATATTTTTGAAGAATAAAGTTGACCGACAAGTAAGACGCAAGAGAGTTCCATAAGTATGAGAGAAGAAACTGTTAGCATAGAACTTATGGTTACATCTAGCAATTTCAACTGTGAAATGATGAGACCATTTATCAATTCATACAGTCGATGTACCAACCAGAAAAGCTCATCAGAACAATTGGCAAGGAGATATTTAAAGAACAGGCACAAGAAAGCTACATTGCAATAGTGTGAAAGTGACTGGAGCCTAGATGGCAGTTCAAGACTGACAATATTGCAGATTCTTCTTTGAATCTTATCTAGATTCTCTAAATACATAGCAGAAGCACCAGACCAAATATATCAATTTATTTTACTAGCATCACATATTCAGATTTTTCAACAATGCACTTGGGACTCCAGGGATTTAATAATTGAAATATCTTAAAGGAAAATAGGATTAAGGTATGTATATTGTTATTTTTTAGACTTAAAACTTAATAGAAAATAATGCAAGTATAACTTTTAAGCACTGCAAAAACCAAGATATGTGTTATTTTTTATTATTATGGCGATTTGGAATTGAATCTTTATCACTGATGTTTGCCTGTAGGTAAAGAAAAAATTGTTCTGTTCTGCATTTGTATATTAAATGATACGCATTATTATGAATATCAGTGATTAACATCTGCTAGATTTAAACACAACATATGAAGTTTTTTGTAGCAGTTATATCTATACTTACAAAATGTTCACATACAAAGAATGGATGAAGGTAACTTGAAAAAAAAAAAAAAAAAAATACCAGTGAATAATCAATATTCAATTAACAAACAAAAATCTATAAAAGTTTTAATACATAAATGAAAGTAAATCTGAAAAACATGCTTGTAGGTAATCAATACTTGATCAATAAATAACAAAGTTTCCTATGGATATAATATGAAAGAAATTCTACATGACAGTAAATTGATAAAATTGTCATAGCAGATTTGATACATTTCTAACATCCAGTGAGAATAAAAGTAACTCCAGAAATCAAAATCTCAAAAAATTATTTTAGCAATACAAAAAGATCCATGAAAAATTGTTACTATTTCAATGTTTCTCTTCTGTGATTTTCCTTATTTTCAAAATAGAGAGAATCTCATATCTCTGATCACCCGTTTCCTTCATATTCTATTAATTAATTTTTCCCATTTAATCAATAAAGGTCACTGCTTTAATATTCTGATTCTGAAATAAGTAAATATTGAAATAATAAAATTGCTTATTTCTATTAACAGATTGCAACATCTATCAAAGAGATGAAATTTAAATTTTTATTATTGTATTATTCCAAAATTTTATCATGTCAGCAGATAGCTATTAATGTCAACAACTGAGCACAAATAGTTATTAATTTAAAAAATTAGTAATTAATGTATATTATCCATAACTACATGTACAAGAATGTCATTTTTGATAAAAGTTAAAAAATAACCATAAATATGTAAAAAATGCATATATTGTCGAAAATTCATTTTTCCACAATATAGCTATTTGTGTGATGTTATAATGCTTAGTATCTAAACAATAATAATACTGAATAATTTTTTTTAAACATTAAAGTATATTTAATCACATTTCACTAATAGCTATCACCATCTGTAAGTACTAATTACCTACAAGTTATTTAGTTTTGTTTCCACTTTTGATACAGTAAAACTATACTCATAACGTTTGTATACATGTGTCTTATTAACATTCAAAATTTCATTCAATTAGTTAAATACTTCTTTATCTCTTATTAA
This sequence comes from Acanthosepion lycidas, assembly GCA_963932145.1. Lineage (NCBI taxonomy): Eukaryota > Metazoa > Mollusca > Cephalopoda > Sepiida > Sepiidae > Acanthosepion > Acanthosepion lycidas. Next base: position 84,992,212 of record OZ010588.1, on the reverse strand, counting down.
CATTTCACTTGACTCATTCTTCAATCTTTCTAACGTGTATAAAATGACATTTACACATTTAGATTTACCCTCTGGCTTCAACAGGTGAATGTAAGAATCCTGTGGATTATACACCTGAAGAAAAATGGAGGAGGAGTTGTGTAGTAATAACATTAAGAGAACAAAGGAGGATTTCAAGAGTCCAAACAAAATTTAGAATGCTTCCACCTACTAGAATCATCCTCATACATTATGTTGAATGGTTAGATTCAATAATCATAATATTCTCCAGCTGCATTCCAAGTTACTTGGTATAATCAGTGGTTACTAATCCAACTGAAGGTTACAGAGTCATTTTTAGAGACAGTATTTTCAAACAGTCTACCATGTAGGCACTGACCAAACTTGATGTGCATGTGTGCTTTAAGGATACATGAAATTAATCTTTCAATCTATAAAAATAAAGTTGCTCTTAAATCTGTTGTGGATCTGAATCAATCCACAACAAAGAAAAAATGACAAAGATTTTTAAATACAAAAATATAAAATTTATTTGTATTTTTGTGTTTTTACAACTAAATTTTTCTCAGCATGTATAAGTGTTATCTTGTTTGTAATTATTTTTTAAAATGAAAAGAAATGTGATTTCTTCATGTGTATGCATGGGAGAAGTGAGGAAGTAAGTGTAAGTGTCATGTAGCTTGGTGAGGAAGATGGATGAATGGGTAAGGGAATCTCTTGTAAGCCACCATTGTGAACTGAGGCTATATGTATCACTATCTTCTTACTGGTTTTGTCTATCAAGAGACTTTTCTTAAATACTCTTCAAAGAGATCACAAAGCATGTTTTTTTTATTGTTGACAGGAATGCAACCCATTGGTTGAAAAACATCAAATATCTATTTTCAAAGGGTTAATTTATTAACTAGAAGGATGCATGGATCCTCCAACTCAGAAACCATATTTTTTTCTTTTGATGTTTGACCATTTTTATGTTTATTTCCATCTTCGATCCACAAATCACTATAATTAAAGTGACAGTTTTTTACATTTTTATCTCTTGTGATTTCCTTGAGATAAATTTTTATCTGGATAATATTTCACTGCTTTGAGACTAAAACTGTTACAATCCACAAGACAATCAGATTTTGTGTACTGTACAGAATTTTTCCTACTTATCCATGACATTCTGAAAACTAGTCTAAAGTTCAGGAATTAAGTCTTGTCATTATTCCATATTAATGTATGACAAAAATATTTTAATTCATAACAAACCTTCAATGCTTATTTCCTTCATGCATCTATCTATAACTATAATATTATTATTTTGTTTTAACTGAATTCACCCCAAGCAAGGCAGTAAAGCCATTAAGATACAAGGGCTTACTGGCTGTGAAAGAATTAGAAAACAAAAACATTATTGTGTGATCAAGAAGCCAGTAGATAATTTAAATTATGTTTAAGTTTTTGAAGATTAAAGTTGGCTGGAAAGCATGAAGGTGGAAGAGAGCTCCGTATAATGTAATCAGGTGAGGAATTCCTACAGGATGCTGGTACCATGCTGTCTTTGTTTAATGTTACTTGGAGAAGAGATGGACAGTGTTAAGTCCCTCCTCATACCCTGGAAATTTTCATAGTTGTCCATTTCATGTGTGACATCATTTGTCTACATTTGATACGCCATGAGGAGATATGAATGTATCTGAGAGATTCATGGATGATTGAAGTTTAAAAGCAGTAAATTCAACCTTGCTAACCAAACGATCCTCTGTGGCCGAATCAGTTAAAAGGCATGTCAGGTTATATGACAGTTCCATATAGGATACAGGTTCGAATCCTGTCGGAGGACAAATATTTTCTATGAAAATTTCTCAGACATTCAGACTGGTAAATGTTGTTTAATACTGTTTATTATAAACAGAGAATTTACTTAAATATTTGTATCTATAAAAAGAATGTATAAACATAAAATGTCTTAAAATATATATATATATGAAACTCTGGAGTTGGGATGCCAAAGGTAACCAATTAGTGACAAACTTTTACTCACATTAATATTATATAGAACATGCCTGGTCACTCATATCTGAGTATGCCTGTCTACTAGAGAGAGGACAATAAAAGAAAATGATTCAGGAAGACAGAAGATGGTGATTGACATTGCATTTAAATTTTGGGAGATTTTGGTGTATCAGAAGTAAGATTTTAGATTTTCTCAAGAATATCAAGATATATAGCAGGAGCACTAGACCAGATATGGCAGCAATATTTAATGCAAAAATGAATGATAGATTTACAAATATGCAATATGGATTCTGACAAGAAATATTGTCTGAAATAACACAGTGAATCAACTTTCTTAACAGTAGACCTAGAAATTGGCTCAATATAATCACTCCACTTTATGTCAGCAGAAAAATAGAGAAGGTACAAGGAGTTGCTTTCCTGGAGATTAGCAACAGCCATGCTGCCGGAAGACAAAAAAAGCTTCTCTAAACAATTAAAATTAAGATAGCAGTTTCTTTTTGGAGCCATTCCTTGCCCTAGTTAACACTTCCGCTGCTAACTATGGAGATCTTCGTTTTTCTTATCTTGCTCCAGCTGGCTACTTATGGAAACCTACGATTTTTGGATACCGCTGGTATGAGTGTCCTGTTGTGCCATCTATCATAAAAGCACAAAGCTTCAAAAGATATCATGTGTATAACCATTACTGATCTGGTAAGTCATTCCCAGGTATATCCATGAAAATAGAATGCTGTAAAACACACTGGTGCCAGTTTTCTGTGTAATAAAATATGTAGGTTGAAATTTGGCATTTTCTTTAAAAATGGCTGGCCAGATGGGGGCGCAGCACTGGGCAAATGAGTAGCAGTGAAAGTGTTAACAACTGAATGAAGATCATTTTCAAAAATAACTGTCAGTTTTACTTTGTCAGGTCTATTGAACTTACTATTAAGATAGGAGTAAACAGTTCTGTCATCAGAATAAATATCTAGTTGAGAAATGATAACATTGCAAAAGTTGTTGAAGATAATGAACCATATAGGTACAAAGATAGAGTGCTGAGGACCCCTGCATTAATGTGAAATGTTCTAGAGGTGTATCCATTCAACACTATCTTCATTACATAATTTGTTAAGTACAATTGGATTAAGCCAAATATTCATCCAAAGATACCATATCCCTTCAGCTAGTGAAGAAAGCCAACATGCCAAATCCTGTCAAATTCCACAGCTCAAACCTCACCATTCTTATTTTAATTGGAAAACATATTTAACAACTCTCACATGAAAACATAATAATAAATACTTAGTAAAATATGCCATCATTTTTATGGCAACGGTAAATACTAGTCAAATATTAATAATGGTTAACTTCATCTAATAAAAGATAAAATTAATATTACTGACTAGTAATTATGTAATAAGATTTGATAAACACAAGATTTTTTAATTTTACTCTGGAGCCTTGGGAAAAATGGAGAGAAAAGATTATGATTTTTTTTTTTTTAGTTTTGAGTTGTAGTTTTCTTTCAACTTAATTTTTTAGTTGCATTTTATCACCAACATTTTCAAACCATCAGTTTAATTAAGATACAAAATTATCAAATTAAAAAAAAATGATTAATGATTGACAATGCTTCTTCTAAAAATAAAAATAATATTAATAAAAGATTTGGATTCATTTTTGCATACATGTATTTGCACCTAGTTGTCCATACTTATAATGGTTTTAGTGTGGGTATTTCAGAGTGCTACAGGGGGCCCTCATTAGAGCCAGGTCACTCCAATTGATAGATGCACAGTAAGACATTGGGAAAACCATAAAAGCTATAAAGTTTTAAAAAAAAAATACAGCAAAGAAAATCTAAGGTAAACTGAAATACAGTGAAAAATGTGAAGCTCTGAATGAAAGAAGAAAAGAAAAGATAAAAAGGTAATAAGCCAAAGCCTTTTGAAAATGTCCACTTGGGTAGGTTTGTGTTTCTTCAATACCCATGAAGAAACTATGTGCTTACACTGAGCAGTTACATTTTTGTGGAAAGAGAACATAAACTGGCTTGATCAAAGCCAGTATGCTCATACCATTGCCCACAATGTGTTGTAATTTTGTGCTGGTACAACTATCAACAGCTTCTAAACAGATTTATCAACACAATTTCACACACAAAGCTAGAGTCAAACCATGGCATAGTTTTCAGGCACTTTCCAACAGTGCAACATGCCAAGATCATTTCCTTAGCCTAGTATTATCAAGAAGACATCACTGAAAAATTTACCATACTAGGATTCAAAACCAGGTTTCATGATTGAAACAATTGACAACATGACCAATATATACTCTCTCACACACACACACACACACACACACACACGTGTGTGTATGTATATATACATATATGTCTGTGTGTGTGTGTGTGTGTGTGTGTGTGTATACATATATGTCTGTGCGTGTGTGTGTATACATATATTTCTGTGTGTGTGTATGTGTGTTTACATATATGTCTGTGTGTGTGTTGCAAACTTTAATGCCTTCAAAATGAAACTGCTCTCATTTACCCACCATAGAGAACCGTCCCTGCCTCCCGTCCGAATTGCTGATGCCTAACTCCACGAGAATGCCTCCCTGTGTCTGCTTGGTCTCATGCTTTCCCCTGACCTAAGGTGGAACAACTACATTGAATCAATCACTTCCTCTACCACAAGGGAAATTGGTTCTCTGTGTCACTCCAGAAGGTTTTTCTTGCCACCCTTCAAATCTACAAATCAACCATTTGTCCTTGCATTGAGTACTGCTGTCATATATGATCTGGTGCCCCTGCTGTTCATTTCAAGGTATGTGACAAAATCCAGAGAAGGATATGCAATGTGATAGGTCCTAATCTGGCATCTCATCCACAGTCACACTCTCACAGACGTGCTGTGGCTTCCTTATATCTTTTCTACAAGTATTTTCATAGCAACTGCTCTGACAAGCTACTTTCACTGGTTCCCAAACTGCATAAATTTAAGCGTGCTACTAGGTTGTCATCTCCATCGCACCCTTTCACTGTCAAAACGGTTAAATGTAGCTGTCTCTTCTACTCCAACAGCTTCTTCTCTCGCACTTCCCACCCCTACTTGCTTCCCTGATAGCTATAATCATCAAATATTCAAATGTAATGTCAATTTTCATCTTCAGATGCCTTGACCCTGATCCCAGTCCTTCTCTAAATCCTTTCCTCAAACAACCTCTTTACTCCTGCTCTCAATTTCTGTAACCCCTTGTGGCACCCATGCCTTGCTTGTTGCGATATGCTAAAAAAAAAAAAAAAAAAAAAAAAAAGTGTGTCTGTGTGTGTGTGTGTATATATATATATATATATATAGATAATTATTTATTTAAAAATATAATTCCAACATGCTACATAAGAGTTCTTCAAGCACTATTTTTTAAAAATAATAACAAAAATACTATAGAACTTTGGATTATTTATCTAACCAGTTCTTTCCTATTTTCTATATATTTTCACACACACACACACACATATATATATATATATATATATATATATATATATATATATATATATATATACATACACACACAAAAATGCCAAGTGCCTTGCTTGTTGCAATATGCTAAAAAAAAAAAGTGTGTGTGTGTGTATATATATATATATATATATATAAAAACACACACATACACACCTGTGTACCCCATTTGTATAGTTTTTCAAAAAAATGTCAATTCAGCAGCAAATCTATTAACTTGCCACGTAATATGAAAAAGTAAATGGCATCCGCACTTCTGTAATGAATTGTAGTGGAAGAAATGAGGAGCTGTAAATGTCTATGTTGAAAGCATCTTCCGAACCATTTTTTTTTTCAGAATCCAGTCATTCTGTGCAGCACTTCTCTTCAAGTGTTGCACCCTACTTATTTATGAATGATCATTTTTCTGCTTGCCTGTCTTCCCCCATATTTCATTATTATTATTACTATTATACTAATGAATAACTAAATAAAAAGGAAAATGAAAAAAATGACTATTTTAACATGCTTCACTCTTTTCTTTTCTTCTTTTAATCAATAACATCATGTTTTCTCACTGTTGTTATCATATTCTCCATCTGTCTCGTCACACGTCAAGCATTCACCGTGGCTGTAGCCACCACCCACAACTTTGATGTTTCTGTTCACTGTTTTCATCTTTCTCCTTTCTTCATCAATACTACTGCTACTGTAGCCTGTCACAGATCCACTGCCTTCCAGTGACATCAAACGGAATCAACTCAACTCTCTCCAATGACATACATACTCAGACATATATAAACACCCACAAAAACAAAGACTTTCCCACAGATCTTATTTAAAAGACAATAACAACAACACACAAAAAGGAAGAAAAATGTAATTTATAAACACGTTTACCATTAATAACAACTGCCTTTTCTAACTGCATTACTGCCAAGGTTACTGTGACGCAAGCAATTGGCTGTAATGTTGGCCAAATACATTATTTACTTGTTGTCATGGTAACGGAAGGTTTCTTGATTGAGTTAACTTCCTTGTCACTCTATTCCAGTTAACCCACCCTCTTCATATGAAAATCTGCTTTTTTCCAGACTTGTGATTTTGACTTGAACCATGTCTTAAAAAAAAGAAATATTTACAAAGAGAACCTGAAAGGAGTATGTCTCACAGTGTCATTTCTTACGTGTATTTAAACCTTAAATGAAAGAATTTTAAAATAACCTGAAATAATTAATGATTATTATTTGAAATTATGTAATTTTTTTTTTTATAAAAAACAACTAGAAATCATAAAAAAATAATTTTAATTTATGATGCAAATTATATGATAAATACGATGCTGTTTTCTCCTGTTAGGGAAATCATTAAGAATGGATCAAGTACTAAAATTTATTATATAATAACTCAATTATATTGACTATTAATTTTATTAGGATTATTAGTCCTAACAAATTAATAGTCCATATTAATTGATGTACAACATGCTATTCATGTCTAAAGTATAGTGCTGCTAACTGCTAAGTGTTACTTATGTCTAAAGCACTAGGTACTGTTAATGTCTAAAGCACAAAGTGAAGCTCATGTTTAAAGTACAAAATGCAGCTAATGTCTCAAGTACAAAATGCAGCTAATGTCTCAAGTACAAAGTGCAAGAGAATTTAATTTCTATTTTCCAGCATTCTATATGTTTCAACAGAGGACAGATCCTAAAATTGCTGCTTTAAAGAGGTAAAACCAATACGAGAACCCTTACACCAAAAAAAATACAATATAATAATTTACATCCTATGTCATTTGCAACATGACAAATACTGCCACAAAATTTGTGAAAAATGGTTTTAATTTTGATTAATTTTTCAAAAACTATAAACCAAGTGTTAAAACTGTCAGAATAATTTGGAGACAAATACTATGTTGGAAATTAGTGGCATAAATTTCTATTGGTCATTTATTTGACTGACTTGTTAAAACAATAGGAACGATTTTGAATATTAGAATTTTTTTCAGAAAAGATAATAGTTTGACAAATGTGTTATAGAAAGCAAGGTGTCAAAAAAAGTATGGGACAGAAAGAGGATTTCAGTGATTTATGGTTTTTGAGAAGATTCATAATAATTTTAAGAGCTCAACTCGGTTATCATCAACTACTTGGGAAAAGAGCATTATTTTATATAGTGGATTCTCAAAACTCAGCCAGACTGATGTTAGTGTCCAACCAAAGATAACATAGCCAGGAGCAGAGGTGCAGTTACTTTAGTTCAGATATAAAGACCCAATCTTTTAGTTAAAAGACCAAGCCATATTATTTATTTTCTATAATGATGTTAGGTAAGTTATTTGCTGTTGCATTTCTGTTCCTTTTGCCAATATGTTTGCCAAGCATTCTTTTCTCATTACGTGTCCCAGAAATTTTAACTTTCTCTAAGTGTCCTTTTTCTTTCCATTTTCATTAAAAATTTTATTGTTGCTTACATGCTCTGTCCATGATATTCTTAGCATTCTTCTGTAGAACCACATCTCTGTTGTCTCAAGCTTCCCCTTCATCTATGAGGAAGTTGTCCAGCATTCATCAACATGTAGAAGAATTGATATTACATAGTAGTCCATTACTCTGTTTCTAATGAAATTTTCCTATTTCTTAATACTTTGCTTAGCTTTTAGATCGCATCCTTCAATATTCCAATGTATCATCAGATTAACAATATGTAATAAGGAAAAAAAGAAACACTGACAAGAAATTAAAACTATACTGAAGACTTTGGAAACTATTTCTTTGTATAAAGTAACCTATTAATAGAGAGAGAAAGAGTAAGACTACAATACAACTGGTATTTGAGCTGCCGGATCGTCAAAATGAGAGGTATGCCATAGTAGCAGGCTATATAATGGTTGACTGCTTTCATGAATCCAGTTGATTACCTTTGTAAACCCTCATCCATTGTGTACTGCATGACGATGACACATCAAGTGACTGCCACAGGTGCATCTGGTGTCATTACAACAACACAGCAGATGATATGCGTCATGTGTCACATCGGCAATGTAACAGTAGTCAAGAATTAATGGAAGTATTACAAACAGAATAGGACTTTTATATGTGCAATTACCAATATTTTTTTTAATATTTTCTAAATGACTACAGAGACATAAAATTATAAATTTAATTCCCAAACTAAAAAATGGAAGTAATATTATTCGTAACTTTTATGACAAGGTATGGATTGCTTTGTGAAGTATAGGTGTCATCAATGTAATTTTGTCATCAAGGATTTCACTGTAGCTTTCACACATCAAAAGGTCAACCACAGGCTGTTGGATTCAGCTGTGGACTTCAGCTGATTGTAAATGTAGGGTGGTAGGGACAGACAAAGATATATGAAAGTTTGGGACTGCGTATTTTGATTTTGGTTGGTGGAGGTCATGTGAACTGGCTAATTGGGAGACAGGTAGAACAACCTCTCTTTTTGCTTGCTTTTTTACCTACAGGATGCCATAGGGACAAGTATTACATTTCCCCTTCAGAACACTTCTTAATCTTCAATGGGCCATGTGTCACATGAAAACAATGCAGCATACAAATGCTCTAAGCTGATAACTAACAAACTAACCAGAAAATCTTTTCCAATGTAAATTTCTCAAACTCCTCAATAGGATTTTTACTCACACTGTACATATAGCCATTTCAACTAAAATCAGACCTACCTGCCAATCAAATACCGTGTTTAAATTCATTAAGTCTAGGTACCAATGAGAAAAGCTCATCAGAACAATTACCATGAAAATATTTATAGAAAAGGCACAGAGAAGCTACATTATGGCAGTGAGAAAGTAACTGAAGCTGAGATTCCAGGTCAGGAACTATAGACCTATGTGTAAGATAAATTGTAGTGAGAAAAATTCTCTGGTTGGCACAATACAGAGAACCAACTTTCCTAGTGGCAGTAAAAGATAGCCCAAGAAGGTGCAATGAGTCCCTCTCCTGCCATACTGATGGAAGACAAAAAATATTCTCTAAGAAAAAGAGAGCAATTTCATTTTGGAGGCATTAAAATTAACAAGTAATTTCTTTCCTTAGTTAATAACAGATTTTTGAGATCAGCTACCAATTTAACCTTATTGAGCTGACAAGAGTTACCATTCATTGATGGCTTTATCTTGTATTCAAGAATTTAATTTCTTCTTAAGATCGCTTTCTTTATATTGATGACTAAAGTTGCCATCAATTCACAGGTTCAGGACTAGAAGCTTCCAGTTTCCCCAAAACCTGTTCCTATCATCTATTCCCTATTGCCATTTAGCTTTGCAAGAGTTGGTTGAAGGTGAAAAATAATCATAGTAGAAGAAAATGTTGATGGTATGAATTTGTTTAAGGTGGACCTCAAATAACCAGGAAGTGACCCACACATTTGATTTCATGACCTTCCTCTGCAGCACATATAGAATGAGACATACAGAATCCAGTTATGAAACAGCAACAGAATGCTGCTGTCATAATTTTGGGTGACACCTCCTGATGTAGATGGTCCATTGTGATCTTGATCTGCTGGTTCAACTGTTGAGACCTGTTGTAATTGTCATCAGCTTGTTCCACTGTTGGGGCCTTTGGAGTTGGTCATTTAGTCTGGGTCCTCATCTTCAAATTCCCATCAAAGGTTACCCTACCAGGGGTTTAGAACTCCCAATGGCATCACTCTCAGTCATTGAACCACATAGGCACCACCACTACAACAAGGAATAACGATCAGAAATATGAACATGGCAACATACACACACATGTTTTACATTGGATGTCAGAGTAAATAGTTGTGTTATCAGCATGGATAAAAAGTTGAGAACTGATGTCGACAGGAAGATCATTGATGAAAATTAGGAACAATGTAGGTGCAAGAATACAGCCCTGAGGGCCACCTGTATTCATACAAAAAGATCTAGAAGAGTGGCTATTCAAGATAACTTTAATTTTGTGATTTTATAAGAAGAATTGAATCAGATCAAAAATTTGTCAACAAATATAACCTTTTCATTTGTAAAGAAGACCTGCATGCTGAACCCTGTCAAATGCCTTTAAGATATCCAAGACAATAGTTTATAATTTCATTCTTAACCTTTGTCCTTACATAAATATCAACATTTCCCTTGAAATATATCTATAATAATCAATTCTGACAATCCCAGAAATCATCAAGAGAGCTACCACAAAGAAATGGAAAAGGAAGAACCAATGAAGCCATTCCCAATCAGCATGTATACTTTGTCATATTTTGTTTAGCTAAGATAAGATTTATTTATGATAAATATTTATCAGTTTGTAATTGTGGAAATTTTTAACAAAAATCAAGAAACAATTTGCAGCTGATTCTATAAAAGCAGAAAACAAATCAAATGTTCCAAATGCAAGCAGATAAATTTGATCATGTGAAAATATTCACTTATTTGCAAGTCCTTTGTGAGAGAGAATACAGAAAAAAAAAAAAAAAAAAAGAGATGATCCTTGAACAAATGTAAAAACTGAAATATTTGTACAAAACTCTCATCAATTGGCTGAGAAATTGTAAAAAAAATAGATAATTAAAATAAAATAATTCCCCTTGCACACAAAAATAAATTAAAGAAAAAAAAACATTAATTTCAACCGAGAGATAAAGGGATGCACATGGAAAAATCTTTGCATAATCAATATATTGAGCTAAAAGGATTGTAAATGACAGTTCCATCAGCAACATTTTATATGAAATGATTTTTATTGTCAGCAAAGGGACAACTGAGTGAAACGAAGAATTTTTTTTTGTTTTCATTAAACAAAATATTTGGAAATTAATGAGAGAAAACAGTTTGTAATAAAGTATTGGTGAAGAATATTTTACAAGATCCATTTTAAAAAGAAATCCCTTTTATATTTTGGAATATAAGATATCAGTGTATAAAATGCACCATTATTTTGACAACAAAGAATTGGCAAGAAAAGCCACAATCATTTAAATTATATTTTCTGAACAAAAATTTAATTTGATACTTTAAAAATTAGTATATATATATATATATATATATATATATATATATATATATAACTGGAATGAAAAATGAAGAAACAAACAATTTTGCTTCCTCAGCCCAAGATATTTTGCCTACATCTAAGATACACAGACTGCTGAGTATCCAATAAAAATTGAAATACCAATTAGACAATTACTGACATTAATTTACTTAAGCACTAATTAGTCAAGAGCATTTCATATTTGAAGTTTCTACTACTGTTATAATAATTTATATATATTATATGACAGTTATATGATACTATTCTTATAAGTAACAGATTCAAATTAACTATAATTCCTATTTAGATATACTTAAGCATAGTTTGTGCGTGTGTGTTTCTTTGTGTTTATATAATTCATATGTTTGGTGTATAGGATGCAAGCAGATTTTGACATCAAATTTTGGGCTAAAAATGAGTCTTATACACAAAAGAAATCTGGTTCAGGCATAAAAAAAGATTGAAATTAAGTTTATATTGCTGAGACAAATGCAAAAATAAACAATAAGCCTTAATTTGTAAGTACTGAAAATTTCTCCATCTAACATCATGATATACAGGGTGTCCGCAAAGAATTGATATCATTTTGTAGTTTAATAACATGGCCAATTCTTGCTCAAATTTTAACAAAATGCGTAAAAACTGAGTTGATTGTTTGGATTTATCTCAATGAGAATCTACCAAGTAGATGGATTGGGCATGCCAATGATAATGACAATGTGCTGTTCAAATGACCACCATGTTCACCTAACTTGACACCATATGATTTTTTTTTCTATGAGGCTATATGAAAGGATATGATTATATATCCCCCTCTTCATACAAGTCTAGAAGGACTTAATCAGAAAATCACTGAGGCACTGGAGAATGTTACACAAGACATGTTTGATGGGAGCTGGACTACCAACTTGATGTGTGTCATGTCACAGGTGGTGCACATGTTGAACATTTATGAAGCTTTGTGAAATTGGTTATAAAAATCTACATCCCTTTGAATATCTTGTTCAAATTTTGATAAATAAATATTTTCTTGTTCAACATGTAGCCTATTCAATTTCGTGTTGCCTGGGACATGTAGTTACTCAGATATTCACATTTTAAATGATGTCAGTTTTTTAGGGACACCCTGTACTATGGTAAGATTATAGTCAGAGTGCTCACACTAAATATACGTCTGCACTATCTGACCCAGAGATTGAACTCACAACTATTATGTCAGCAAATTCACAAACCAATGCCACTCATTTCTTGTCTCCTGGTTGGTTTGTGAATCCCCAGACAGGATAGTGAAGACATGGCAAGCAATAACAGCAGTATTAAATAAGAACAAGATGAGATGCTACTAGACATGGACAGTGGGACAAGAATAATGTACACCCTGTAGATTAAATAAAGTGTTCAGTTCAAAATTCCTTAACGGTTACCTAGATCAACAAGCAACTGAAGAAGGCTGAAGAGTGCAATAGTCAAAACATTGTGATAACAAAGATGAAGACAGTAGTCCAAATGTAAATAACATAAAATTATATTATATTAAATTACATAATAAATATGTTGGTTTAAAACAATCTTAACTGAGACTCAGAGTTTGCATGTGTATGTCTGTGAGAAGGAATGTGTACATTTGTTGATGATATGAGAATGTGTATATGTATAGAAAACATGAACTAAAACTGTGTATACTTGTGTGGGGAGCAAGCATAGAATGTAACTGTGTGTATTTGTTTTAGAAGATTGTCTCATTACCAATATTCTGAGATTAAACAGCATGCCTGCTAGAAGGGTGGCCTTTACCTGGGCTTAAAACACTAACTGCTGGTGCTTCAGGCAAATGTGAAACAAATAAAACTATAGAAGACTCACAAAGAATCAGGCCAACTTCCTATCTTTTCTTGATGAGAGAAGTCAAGTGAAAACTATAAGAACCAAAAAGGCAAAAAGAAGAATGAAAAAGAAACAAGATGAAAACTGCATATAAGAATAATGGAAACCCCAAACAAGATCAAAGAAAAAGACAACACATCAGTCTTTTGCCAATGATGGATTTATAACAGTATATAACAATATTAGGTTTCCACTGCTGTTGGCTAAAAACAGTGAGTAAACCTACTGGGCATCTAATTACCAGCTCTGGTCAACATAACATAAAAAAAAAGAAAAATCTAAATCTAGGTTTCTTTCACATCAATGGGAAAATCAGGGATTGAATCAGGACCTGATATGTATTTCTAGAGACAACTCAGTGCCTCAGGAAGCTGATAATAGTAATTCAATTGTAGAGAAACATTTTTCTAACTATATCTTATGGGAGTATCAAAAGGATTTTCATTTTTTACATACCTTTACTCTAAATTCTTCTATTATGTACACATAAAAGTGTATCTTTCAATGATCCTAGCTCCTCTAAAGATTTTCAAGTGTTGATGGGTAGATTCTTCCACTTTTCTGTGTTTTAAAGCATTATAATTGCTAACTGATGATTATCCCCCGAGTTTTATTCCAAAGCAAAAGTCATCACTCTTAACATGTTGACTATCAAAAGTTGTAAAAACTGACTTCAAATGCCAATTTTATAATAGCCAACTTAAGCAATAAATCATTCTCATAAGTTGCTTTATAGTTTCAACTGAATTTTTAACATTGTTTTCACACTAAAGGTATCACTGCAAATAAACTTGTTGGTGGCACCTGTAGATGAAAATATATCAGAAAATGCCAAGCATGAGATAACTTATAGTTATGTCATAATATAAACTGCCAACTGGTTGGCAGGCAATGTGTTAAAGCACTTAAGCATGTTGAGTATTGAGATGTTGTTTTATTTCTTTCCATTTCAATTCTTTGAGTTTCAGTGGTTTTGAGACTAAGTTTAGCATAATAATTCCAATATCTGCCATTAAAGCAAAAGGTGCAGTAGTATTGTATACTGAATAGTATTGCTAAGGATATGGCATAAATAATAATAAGCAGCAATAATAATGCAGAAAGTGTTCAACATATAGTTAATGGTTGCACTCAGCTGGCACAAAAAGAATACAGATGATTGATTTGTTTTTTATAGTTTATCAACAATTACCAGGTTATTTAAAACCAGAATATATTTTTAGATTGTAAGTTTTTTTGGAGATAATAATTTACCGATACAAGTTCTATTAACCCATTGCTGTGGAAAAAAAAGAGTTTGATTCATATCTTTCGCAAGAGTATTGGAATTCTGCTCTCTGATTTAAAATTCTGAGCTGTTATCTATTACACCAACTACATATCCAAGCAACACCTGGTATTCCCAAGTAGTCACCCATCTAAGTACTGAACAGGATCAATATTCCTTAACTTGAATACAAATTATACCATAAAGTCATCTTCAAAATATATTGGGAACTATGCAGGAAGTATGGCCTTGAGTGCACAGAGAAGTGGTATGAGCATTCACTGCCATCAGAATAAGCAAGTAAAGCTCTTGTAGGATACAACCATCTTGACCAACATACACTTGGAAAGCAATCACCCTGATATCACATTTGTGAACAAGAGCAATCATGCTGATAGATTTTGTGATATCTTAGGGTAAGAACATTGTGAAGACCGAGCAGGTGAAAATACAGAGATACCAAAACCTGGCAGTGCAAATCAGAGAAATGTACCAAACAGCAGCTAAAGTTGTCACTTTTGTGGTTGGCACACCCAGGACTATACCCAGGTAGCATTCTGCCTTGGGGATACTTGACACCATTGGAAGTATGCAGATAGCAGCACTGCTTGGAACAGCACATGTACTGAGGAAAATGCTATGTCTCTTAGCTGCAAGTAGGAGCTTAGATGTGACCATCATCATCCAGCTGAAACATCGAACAGTTGGAGAGGATCTTAAATCAAATAATAATAATGCTACAACAAATTCATAGTCTTTGGATGTGTATATAAAATAAGCTTTTGATTAAAAATCTTTAAAATAAAAGGAAAATTGGGATCCTTTTATACTGTAAAGAAGATTTGGTTATGTGGAGAGCTTGCAACTTTAAAAATTCATTTGATACCAAAACCGCATAAGCATAACTTGTTTTGATTACAGCCCTATGCGCCATGAAACCTCTGCAGGAATAAACAATGAAACATGCTGAGAAGACAACTAAAAAAATATGAAGTGAACACAAAATTGAGTAACAGTCCGAGACAGTAATTCAAGTTTGGTATTTTATATAGTGGATATGCAGGTGGTGCCATAAATAGTGGCTTGGAATGAGAAACTGGAATGCCAAGTTCTAATTCCAGTCTGAGAATTGAGTAACAGTCTGATAAAGAAATAAACACTAACTTCTTTTGCTGAATGTAGCTATTAGCTATTCTTATGCTTCATTCTTATAAACAAAATATATATTATATATATATATATAAAATTTTGACTATTATGACAGTTTAAGTGTGGATAATATTCCAAATTATAAGATTTCATGAATTTATTTTATTTTCTAAGAATTTTTATAAAAATATATATATTTTATAATATTTATGCTAAATAGCTTCATCAGATCTATACTTGAATATCAAACGCAGCATCCAACTTGTTCAGAGATGTTTAAACTGTTCATTATATATACCCTTTTTCTCAAACCAATGATTAAAAAATGTATTCAAATAAATGAATCTGATAATTCTTCACCAGAGCAGATAGACTGGCGCTACAAAATCACAAAGAACTTCAAAAGCTACATCACTTGAAGACTTCCAACAGCAACAACAATGAAAATGGATGGCCCGTGGAACTAGAATGGAAAATAATTACATAATCAAGATGTTGATTTTCCACAATAAACAAAAGGTTAGGAAGGAAATTCCCATTAATACTAGAGGGCACAGTAAGTTAAAGGTCTTGAGAAACCTATTTTCCTTAAAAATTGTTTTAATAGAAAGATTTTTTTTTTTTTTTAAATTTCAACTGATAACATTAACTTTTCAGTCAATGAATACCAAATATTTCATGCAGGGAAATGGTTAATTACCATTCAGTATTGCACTATACTTAGCTAAGATTAGTAAATATTATAAGCCCTGAGTATTTGAAAATTAAATTAATAATTCATTCTACTATTCTATCAACTATTGTGACATGTAAGTGACTAGACACTTTATCAAGATGTGTGTAAAAGAATTAAAGAAGAAGATTTATGTTTTTCCCAAGGGCATAAGTGTAAAATGAATGTAAGAAGCCTCAGGTAGATTTCAAGTTTGTCAATTCTATTTTTTTTTTTTTTTTTTTTCTGTCTGATAACTCTTATGGCAGCAAGCATTTCTAAAGTAGAAAATATATAAGTATATAATCCACCATGAAAGAACATCCAAGTAGTTTGTTCTGAGTTCAGAAGATGGATCAAAAAGATTTGTTTTATAAAGATTGGAAAATATAAATTTTGAAAATGTACAATTTCAATTAGAAATTTCTTTACAATATCAAGAAAATTCTTTTTTTTTTTTTTAATTCCAACATTCCTAGAAAGTAAGAACAGTCTTTTTTTCTTTTGCTTCTTTTGCACAATTTCAGGAAGGAAATCTGCTTCAGACACAGCTGCTACATTTTCAGTTTTACGATTGGTTTCCATAACAACTTAAATACAGGCTCCTTTGTCAAATGGTCCTCTTGTAAGAGAGAAATCACTGAGCTCTTCTTTGCTGTGGTTCGATGAGGAATGGCATAGATCCATCAATGGTGGCAGGTGTGGTCACTTGAGATTTCAAGTGTCATTAGAAGACCAGTATTAGAAAGAGGAATTATTTATCTCATTGAGTATTTGAACCAATCAGTGCTGACATCACCTTTGCAACCTGATATCTTGTCTTACTGTCATCTATCAACCTACTCTAAAGAAGCACTTTAGGAGAGAACTCATCATCAACTATCTCATTCTCATCTGTGTGTATGTATGTGCATGTATCACATAGCACAAACCTCCTTTGCCAAAGGATATTTGTACATTAGAAAAAAAAAGATCATTAAAAATAAGACAAAATGTCTCTTGTTTTTAATAATACATATTTAAAAGAACACCTGCTGCCCAAATATACCAAATTTAAATTACTTGATTGGGCAGCTTATAATGATATTAACATGACAAAGTTTCAAAAAGTTTTGCTGAATTTTCGAAAACAAGATCAAAGTTCTTTCTTTTGAAATGAATAAGAAAATTTCAGGTTTCAAGAACTATATATATATATATATATATATATATATATATATATATATATATAAAACAATTATAACAAAAACATGTTATAAACTGCTATATAAATGCAATCATGTTTCAACACTGTGTGTGCCTCAGGCAGTGCTGCAGTTTATAACATGTCTTTCTTATAATTATTATCATTATTATTAAGCTCTACTCTGTATTGATCTCTTTTTTAAAATATAATGTCTGGACATTGGTACTAACTCTTTTACACTTGCATATAGATATATTATTAAAAGCAACAGACATTTTGTGCTGATTAATTTTACTGATCAACTTTAACAAATTATGAATAATTTTTTTCACACGAGGAGGAAATTCTATTCTATCAGAAATTAATCAACACAAAATGTCTTGATAATATTGATCTTAAGTAACATGTGATGCCTAAATACACAGAACACCAAGATTCTTGATAAAATCCAAAGAATCTGCAATGTTATTGGTCCTGACTTGGCATCTTGGCTTCAGTCGCTTTCCCCACTGCTGCAATGTAACTTCCCTATGCTTTTTCTAGAAATACTTTCATGGTAATTGTTCTGATGAGCTTTCCTCTATGGTATCTAGACTTAATGAATTTAAGTGCAGTATTAGATTGGCAGCAACATCTCATGATTTTACAATTGAAATGGCTGGATTTAACCCTAAGTTCTATACTAACAGTTTGATCTTTTGCACTTCTCACTTGTAGAACTCTTCTGGCTTTTTACTTTCCAGTGAACTTTGATTTTCAAAAATTAAAATACAATATCAATCCCTATCTTCTGCCTTCTTAATTCTTGTTCTTTTATTATTCTCTCTCCATAATGTTTTCTTTTTCTCCTTCACACCCAGTAATCCCTAGTGGCTTTATTTACTTGCTTGAAGGAAAATGATTAAAAAGCATATATATGCTTAAAATATGGATTAAATGTGACACGAATAATCAAGAGTGGTCTCCACCTTGTTTCATTACTCTCCTCTTTGAGAGAGTTATTTTTATTTATCGGGCCTATAAAAGGACACTGTACATGAACCTTGTATTCTCAGTTGAATAAACCTCTGACCATGTTAGACCTTTATTCTGAGAATCTTTGAACCATTAACTGCTGTTATCAAGTTTCGATTTATTTTTACTGTTATTTCTTACATTCTTTTGTGACTGTTTTGTAAAGTTTTGATTTTTTCCTTTTCAATTTCTTACCTTCCCCATTTTTAAAATTTTTTTTTTACTTTATTTTGTTATTATTCTTTTATTTAATTTTTGATTTTCTCTTACAGTTTATTTTCAGTTTTTGAATTTATTTTCCTCCTGTATCCCCTTCCCGGAGTTTATCTGTTTATTTTTCTTTCTAAGTGTTTTGTTCAACTTTATTTTTCTTGTTACTTTGTTCTGTGTTTTTTCTTTTAAATATCCGTAAAGTTCTGTGTTTTATTTGTTAATATTTTCTGTACATATATTTGTTTCTAAATTTTGTGCGTATTTTGTATACTCTGTCTGTTTTTCTTCCTTCCTTGTTTTTTGTTTTGTCATGGGGTTGACTGTTCTTTATCAGCAGCCATATTGTGAATTGTTGCATTCATTGTTTTGTATTTTATTTGTATAGCGTTATCTTATTTTTCCTTGTATAACGCTTCCTTTTATTGTTTAATTTGTTGCTTTCTCATCTGTTATCTTTTTAATCTTTTGTATGTCCTGTTTTGTGACTGTTTTAAATTTGTTGTTTCACCTTTAGGCAAACCTTGTCCATTTGTTCATCTGTTGTCTGTTTAATCTTTTGTTTTGCATTTTCTTTTTATTTGTTTAAATTTGTTTTGCCTTGAGGCGAACCTCGTTTCTTTGTTTTTGTCTTTCGTCTAAATAATCTTTTGTACGTCCTTCTGTCTTGTGTTTGTCATTTTTTAAATTTGTAATCTCGCTTACAGGCGAACCTTTTTTATATCGTTTTAATTTCTCTCGCCTGTCATCTAATTCTTGTACGTCTTTTGATTTTGCGTTTGTTCTTTCGACTATTTAAATTTGTTGCTTCGTTGTAAAGCGAATCTTTTATATTTAATTTTATTTTTTGTAATATTTCATTATTTTTCTCATCTGTTTAATCTTTTGTACATCCTTCTGTTTTGTGTTTTTTCTTTTTTTTAAATTTATTATCTTGTGAACTTTGTTGAGTAAAGTTTATATTGTTTGTTTTTCTATTTTTTCTTACCTATAAGCGAAACTTATTAACTATTTTTTTTCTTTTATCACCCCCCTTCCCCTTGAAAAATGGAAAAATAATGGCCAAAAAGCAGCATCAAAAATATGGAGGCCAATATTAGCCAAAAAGATAAGACCAAAAATAAGGCGGAGGTTGGGGATTTTCCCTGTTGTTGGAAGTCCCCACTGAAATTCATTATCAGTATATACTGGGTTCTTGGAGCATGCCAAGAGTTACGCACACCTTGTCATAGAAGGTGGGCTCTTGGAGGACCCCAAAGAACTAAAGAAGATTGAGAAAAGAATAGTTTTGGTCTTCATCATCGACGAGCGTATGCGCAAAATCATTCTGTGAATCTCGTATGAAGAAAGGCATTGTACCATCATATGAGGTCCCTTCTCAGATTATTAGGGAACACCTTGCAGCTTGCTTGTTGCAGTATAGTGAAATACTACATGCTTCCTGCGATAACTTGACCTGGGGATGGAGTTTTGACATCATGTTGAACCGAAAACCTTTCTCTCCATCCCCAACTGTCTGGAAGATGGGAGGCTGAAGCTGCCAATCCTTGTGGCTGGCCACAAACTGGTGTGTTGGAAGTGTGGAGAAACTGGTCACCTCTCCTCTTCCTGCACAGAGAAGGCGGCCTCTGGAAGTCAGGCTCCAAACTACCCCTCTGACCACGTCTTTGAATTCCACCATGCCTGAAATGGGCATGCCAGCTTCCGGGACCGGAGTGGTGGAACCCCTAGTTGGGTCAACATCTAAGCCACCATACCCCAATGGGCTTTTGCCCACTGCAAGTGCAGTTGTGGAGAAAGGAGAGGGGGGAATGGCAGGTTGCTGGAAGGGCCAGAGGGAAGTGCCAGACAGCAGGTCCTCAGTCCCCTGAGGTTCCTGGTATGAAAGCCATTGACAGTCCCACTCCCTCTGTAAATATTAAGGGTGACGCCACAGTCTCTCAACCTACTCTTACAGATCTGCGAAAAAAATACGACCCAGCTTTTGAAAATCCGAGAAAATTAAAAAATTAAAAGAAAGATTGGGCAGTCAACACAAACAAAAGACCTTCCCTACTAAAAAGGCTACTCCTCCACATCCTCTGCCCCACATTCACTACATTCTTCCTATCCCTCTCCTCCTCTAAGTAGAGACTCCAGTAAGCAAAAGACCTCCTCTGCTAAAAAGGCTAACCCTTCCACACCCTCTATCCCATCACATTCTTCCCATCCTGCAAACCCTTTTTAGCAGAGACTCCAGTCAGGAAAAGCCCTCTCCTTTTAAAAAGGTCATTCCCTCCACATTCTAACCAGACACATTCCTCCCATCCCTCAACCCCTCTTAGTAGAGACCCCAGACCTTTCAGACAAAAATACACACTTCTTCAAACTCCCAGTCCTTCCCCCCATTCTGAAATGCCCCCTTCTCTAAACAAAAGACAAAGGAACCCTATTCAGAACATAAAAGATAAAAGAAAAAAACACAAGCACATTTACAACATGGGTGAGGGACATATGCTGTTTTACCCCTGCCCAGGCGGAAAGAGCATGGGATTGTGGCAACAGAATAAAGAACTTAAAATACCTCCTCTCAGTCAAGCATTATGCTGACAGAGATTTAGAAAACCCATTGAATGTTCCTGAAGCCCAACGAGTATTAACGGTCATCAGAACTGAGACGGGTTCTCGTCAGGCATGGGTGATGCTCAACGAGGCAATAACATCTTATAAAATGTCCCCTCTCATTGTGATTGTTGAAGGCCTCAAGATTAAAAAATTGAAACAATTTTGTGCTGGGAGGGTCCCTATTTTTGTTCACACCTCCCTCTATAGAGCACTAAATTTGACTTTCCCTTGGGATATTGGCAGCCTCTCACAAGACAGCACCATCAAGATTGAGATGGGCCACAGGTCGATGGGAGAGGCTGTCAATATCCTTAACCTGTCCATGTTTAATTTAGGAATGCAACCATAATCAGTTTGATAATGTCTCTCTGGTTAGCTAATTTGAATGTCTGTGGCCTGATTCTGAAGTCTCGCAGATCGAGGCTCTCTTGTGACCTTCAGCATCTCAGGGTGGATGTATGTTGTGCGCAAGAGACCTGTTTTAGCAGGGGATTGGAATGCCATTCTTGACCTCAATATAGATTGTATAGTGCTAAATTCAGGTACTAACAACTGGGACGTGAAACTATTTCGGAACTTTATCGATACGTTTGACCTTGTCGATAAATACCGGAATGAACACCCTCAGGAGGTAGTGTGAACTTGGACTAATAGTGGCAGCTTGACTATTGAGGTGCATTCTAGCTACCTCGACTGAGTCTTAGGAGAGTAGCTGTGGGTCTCTTAGGGTGTCCAAGTTTCCATTATATAGTTTATTCGGATCATAGGCTAGTCTGGGTCCATGTAAACTTACTGGAAATTAAACTGCTGATTATTTGGGGAGCAAGATTTCTGGGACCAGCTGCTACTAATGATACAGAGGGAACTGATGGGGCTGTGGTGGGAAATGCCTGGTGGGATAAACTAAAATCCAAAATTAGAATGTTTGCTGCTGATTATAGTCATCAGCTCAATCTAGATAGATTAGCGGTGCAAATGGCTTGTGAGCAAATAGTTGATCAGGTGATTAAATCCCATGGTAGTGGGGATGTAGCTTTAGCTAAGGTAGAGTTGGTCTCCTTGTTTATCAAGAAGGATCAAGCTCTGGTAGTTAGGGCTAGGTTAAAAAGAATGTCTTTGAGGCAACGAATATGGCCGCTGAACTGTGTGCAGAGGAGGTTCAGTGTGCATCTCAGCAAAATATTGCATGTGTCACATTGCCGGATAAGAGGACTGACTACAAACGAGGGCATATGTGAGGCTTTTTGTGAGTACTTTCAGGAACTTTTCACCAGGGAGCCCGGTTCAACACCTATTTAGCCGACTTTCCCTGCCTTGAAGCAGCTGAAGCGGTTCGGTGCAAGGATCCCATTACAGAGTCGGAAATCTGGGAAGCGCTGAAACAGGTTGGCCTGGACAAATCTCCAGGATTAGATGGTCTTCCATACAAAGTGTACTTGAGGCAGTCACCCATTTTTGTTCCCTTGCTGGCACTGATTTTCAGCAACTGGATGAAGCAAGGGTCTATACCCCAATGCTTCACCAGGAGCGTAATCAAGTTGTTACACAATGACAAAAACAGTGGGGATGTGTTAGGTAACTTTTCTCCTTTAACTATGTGTTGTGGTAGGATCCACCTAATTTGCATAGTGGAGTACCGACCATATAAATATGGTTGGTACCGGGAAGAGAGGGAAGGAATCAAGAGATTCAACCAGAGACTCTGCCCGACTGTGACTCAGGCAACACATTCTCCAGGAACGGTCTTCCCAGGAATAGACAAAAGACTATATGTAAATATTGTGTACACTTTCTTGTTTCCATACATTTTGTTCTAAATACATTTTGTGTTGCATTATTATTCCATGCATTAGTCAAGTTTCAACACTATGTTAAACACAGAGTTAAAGACTTTGGCTAAGATCTTAGCAAACCATTTGCAGGCTGTCCTGTCTAGTCTGATTGGCTCTGAACAGACTTGTACTGTGAAGAGCAGGACTATTCAGGACAACCTTCATATGGTACGCTTGATCATCGAGCAAGTTGACAGTGAAACTGCGTTGATCAATTTAAATCGGTCCAAGGCCTTCAATAGGGTTGACCATCGGTTTCTCGAGGCTGTCCTTTTGGCAGCCGGTTTCGGGCCGTACTTATGCACATGGATCCGACTTCTGTATGTGACCCCAGTGCGCTGGTAGAGGTGAATGGAGTACGAGCAAAGTCTTTCATATTGTCTCACTCCATTCGTCAAGGTTGTCCACTTTCGCCTTTGCTTTACGCTCTTGTGTTGGAACCTTTCCTTCACAAGTTAAAGACGAATCCGGTTCTATGCAGAATTTCCCTACCTAGTACTACCACCTCAGCCATTGGAGACATTGAGGTATTATGGTGGATGTGGTGAGAAAGGTATGTAAGAATGTGTTGTTTTGGTGCAAGGAATATTGTTAGTATGATTGGGTCAGCATTTGTGGCTGGCTAAGTTAAAGTTAAGACAGAACGTCTTTTTTTCCACCTTCTCCATTTCGGTCTTGTGCCACATTTTGTTTCATTCAGAGATAAATACCCTCAGTTGAATAAAGCTTAAAGCCTACACCTGCATACTTTTGTCATTACACTGACAATGATTAATTTTGTAAATTAAATAATTCAGAGTTATGTTTCAATTTATAAATTCTATGTTTTGTTTTGTGTGGACATCACATATATATTTTATAATATCTGTTTCTGTCTAATTCTTGAAATGTTAATTCATACTTGCTTCTTATATAATCATACATAGACATACAGGAGGCAACTTTGTCCTATATTTCATACAAGTACAAATCTGTGCAAAAAGTGGATAATGACACAGAAAATTCGGATATCAGCATTGATCACTTGTAATCAATCAAAAGTGATATCTAGCCAATAAATAAATGGTATTCATCTTTGTACTGAAAACTCTTTTTGTGTCTCTAGGTTGAGAGAGATCATGTCTGAATTATTCACCATGACACTAACCTAAGTAAATTTTAATGCTTCCAAAACAAAACTGCTCTCTATTAATCATCTGAGAGAACCCATCCATCTGCATGTGTCTGATGCTAGCCTCCAGGAGGGTGACTTGTTGCGCTTTCTCAGGCTAGTGTTTTCCACTGACATGGAGTGGAAAGATATTGAATAGATTGCTAGGTCTGCTGTTAGGAAAGCTGGTTCATTGTGTCTTGCTCAACAATTTTCTCACCAGAATCTATCTTACATATCTATAAGTCTACCATCCGTCCATGCTTAGAATATTGCTGCCATATATGATCCGGTGCTCCTGCGATATATTTAGAGATTCTTGAGAAAATATAAAGAAGAATCTGCAATGTTATTGGTCCTGGCTTGGCATCTCAACTTCACTCACTGTACCACTGCCATAATGTAGCTTCCCTATGCATATCAATAATGTGCAGAAATACTTTCATGGTAAATGTTCTAATGAACTCCCTTCTGGTACCTAGACTATGAATTTAAGTGCAGTAGTAAGTTGATGTGAAGATCTCATCATTTTACAGTCAAAATGGTTAGAAGTAACTAAGTTCTATGCTAAGTTTCTTTTCTTACACTTCTCACTTGTGGAACTCTCTTCCAGATTCTTGCTTTCCAGTCAAGTTTGATCTTCAAAAATTTAAACGCAACATCCATCCTCTTAAATTCTGTTTTTATTGTTCTTGATGTTTTGATAATTTTTCTTCCTATATTTTTTTTTTTTACACTGTGTCTTAGTGGTTCTGTTGCCTTGCTTGGGGTGAAATGATTAAAGAAAAAATTACTTGTTGCTAAAAAAAAAAAAAAAAAAAAAAATAATAATGAAAACTGGACGTTAATCCATTTGTCATTTTTCAATGCATAATTAACTGCAGAAACGAAAAACTTATCAATACTTTGTAAATGAGTCTCCAGATGAAAACTGTTCACAAGAAGGAAAATCTGATTACTTAACAAAATTTCAATTATTATTTCTTAACCAGAAGCAGTGTTGAACAAACTTTGTATTCAACAATAATCTTTAAAGTCAAGTATCTTGTTTTGCTTTAAATACTAAACTTAACCCACTTAAGAATTAACCAATTCTCTTACAGACATGGACAATTTCTTTGTGCCTCAAAATCTGAAAGCAATGTGTCGTCGGCTAATCAGGAGAAGCTCCAGTGAAAATAAAAGTGAATGCACATCATTTTAAAATGAATTTTATGTCAGACAACATTTCAGAATTTAAAACAAGCAACATACAAAAAAGGGTTGAGATAAAAAGAGGTTTCTAAGAAGATTTCACAACATTCATCATTTCTTTTCTCAATTCTTCACTTTTCCATTCTTTTTTACCTTCAAGAAAAATCACGATTACTTTTTCTTTTTTCTAAATTTCTAAAATACTTCCTCTTCTATGAGTCACTTTTTTCAAGTTATGTGGAAATATAGCAAAAAGCAAGTTTGTTTTTTTTTTTAATTTGATATTTTTGTGCTTTTCTACCTTTAAGTAAGAATAAAGTAAGAATATTTTTTGTATATTTTTCTACAACTCTCTTTCTCAAAGTGTGTAAAAAGAGTACTGTCTGTAATAATATAACTGGCCCTCTCTCACTCAAAGCATGTATAGAGAGGAGATGACTGTAAAATAATACAGTTCACCCTCTCTTTCATCAGCCTGGGTTTGAAGATTGAACAGACATGACTGCATGTAGACTTATAAATTACCTATTAACTATTTTCTAAAGAACATTTAAGGGTTGTGAAATCAAGATGTTGAGGCGAGATCCAAGAAAATATATTTCACTTGCCTGCCAATGGGAAAAATTTGCAGTTTGCAAATGTAGTGGGTTTAATTCTCACGGAATTACTCTATTACTATGGCCTTGTATGAGATTAACTTAAGCTTAGGGAGGCAAGAGAACTAGAAGTCCAATCAGGATTTATTACTGGTCATCACAATCTTAATAACATAAGAAATGCAAATGACATCTTGATAAGAAAAAAAAAAACTTGTAAAATGTTTGAGAAAAATATTTGGAAAAATTGTATAAAAAATAATTATAAATAAAATTGTTACCAGATTAATCAACATTTACATAGACAAAGTTTTAATTACTAATTTATTAAACTTAGAACTGAAGTCAGAAATTTTATTTTTATAATTGGTTTTGTGGGTTAAGTTTGATAACCATATCCCTACTTTTGACAGTTCTTATTAGATGCAGAATTCAACTAGAACATTTTATTTTAATTGGTGCATTTTTACATTTATTTTTCATATCATAGCAATTAAAAGTTACAAATGGCAAGTCTTTTCTGTGACATTATGACTTCAATACAAAAGGAGGGAGAATAAAACTTTTCTAAAAAGATTTTTTAAATCAAAATGGCAGAGAGTTGGAGGGAAAGGAGAAAAAGAGTAGTTGGGATATTTTAAACTTCACCTTTGAGTTGAAATCTGTTTATTTGACTGTAATGCTGGTTTTTCTCTGCTGCAAATGCAAACAATTAGAGAAATGCAGAGAAATAAGTCATGCAACACTAATTAATCACTAAATTTAACGATGATTTCTATTATCCAATTTTTCAAATGATACACTGAATCAGGTGAAATAAAAAATATAAAATATTCAAAGAATTTCTCAGCAATTGAAGAATTGAATTGAACAAAAAATTCAAACTGTTTTTTTAACAAAAAAAAAAAAAAAAAAAAAAAAAAGAACAAAAAACAAAAAAACAAAAAAGAAAACAAAAATATTGTGTATTGAAATTATTAATTTTTCAACTCTTATTTCTTACCAGCTAATTTTAGTTGCTGCTTATCAAAACTCTCAGTTCATTATTCTTGGGTTGTCAATAAGCAACACAGATTAGAAATAAAAATAAGCCTTGTGTGACTTGAACTAATAACTGAAAATAAGGTGAAAGAAAAATGTTGAAGAATTAATAATTGACAATGCTTCTTTTAATAAATTAAGAAATATTACTCCTTCAGGTCTATATAAATATCCTTTATTTCTGCTTTGTGATAGAATCAAAGATACAGGAGAAATTTCTAGGATACATAATAAGGGAAGAGGGCTTGGAGAATTTAACACTCATGTGACATATTGAAGGTAAGAGGAAACAGTGGGGAATCTACCTAACAAGTTTGTACAAAGAGATGGTAGAGCAGGGACTGGGTGGTCTAAATATACCAAATCATTTTTCGAAAGATTTAGTATATAGACTAATGGAGACTATTTTCTTTTATATTTTTTAATACATTTACTTCAAAGTTATAAATCCTTATATTTTCCATGGTTTTATTTGTCATATAGAGAAAGTAAACACTTCTGGTTATAGGTACTAAAAGTCAGAAATAATGCAAAGATCAATGTTAACAAATGGCTTATAATAATCATCAGTTGTTTGTATGGAAGCCAATGTATTAAATTATTCAGAAAGGAATATCACATTTTTGGGGAGAATATAAAAACCCATTGAAATTGAAGAAAAGTGATTCATTTTTCAAGAACACAATGATTATGATATGCAATGACAAAAGCCCATTCTGAAACTAATTCTTTCATTTCTTGTTGCAACAATCTGAGATTCTGGATGAAATGAATTCTGATAATGTTGAATTGATCACTTCCCTAATGTAAAGGTTTTACCATAAAGAAAAGGTTTCGGTGATCAAATCAAATAGAAATATTAAAGCGTTAAACTATTTGCATTAGGCATGTACATTAAAATAACTTAATCTAATGATCTGATCTGTTAAAATTTGTTTTCCACTCTGAGCTCTAGGTAGTTTGGGGGAGGGGATGAAAGTAATAAAATAATTTACTGAAACCTGAACTTTGCCAGCCTGAATGCAAAGCTCCTTGACCAAGGAGTGTAAGGGGGTCAATTGAAGGTAAAGGAAAGGGAAAGAAATGTTTTTCTACTACAATAAATTGTTTTGATAAATATGATTTTTTAACTAATAGCTACTTGAGCTGTTTGAAATCTGAAATACTTATACTGAACACCAAAATTTGTCAGGTAAATTGGAGCCAACTTTTTGTTATAAAGATCCCTGCAATATGACCATCAATGAGAGTAATAGATGCAACTGCCAGGAGTGGTAAAGGTGATGCCGAGGAGTGAGAAAATCAATGCCATCTAAAAACCTGATCAAATGGCCATGAAAACTCACACCTCAACGAAGACTTGACAGCCAAATTGTTGTTTTCATGACAGAATTAAGTCTTGTTTTCACATCAACTATTGTAACAAAATAGTTGCTTCCCTTCAGAGAACAAGTACTGTCCTCAAAACAATGCCCTACACTGAAGACTCTGAAGGCACAAACAGTTTCTGTCACAAACTTTGACAACTCACAAGAATTATTAAGAACCTTAAGATTTTATACCTTGAAGATAAATATACCCTTATAATTGGGTTTGACTTCACTGAAACCCTTTTATTGTACGGTCTTCCTTGTAATTTGCATTGTTTTGTATATGCTGGCATTTTTCTTGTGATGTCTTGTGATATTTGATGTTGATTGTAGACTTGGTCTTTTTCCCACAACTACCATTGAGCCTTATTTTAGTTAACTGTCCAGGAATTTATTACCTGCTTTTCCAGGTGCACAAACCACCAAATTTGTGCATCCCTAATATTTAGTAAAACATGCTTTTATTTTATTTTAATAAAATTGATTTGGTTTTATATCTCTCACTGAGTACTTTTTTTTTTTTTACAGTGCACCTTGTCATTTGATCTTCATTTTCCACAATCTCTTAACCAAACCCACAAAAACATATTAGTTTTTATTTTTACTATTTTTCATAGATCTTCTGAATTTATTTTAGCAAGTGTTGGCTTTCTGTTGACAAAATCAAGAAATTTTTGCATATATCTTCAGCATTCATGGCAAGAATGATCTGCTACAATTACCATGCCTTTTTCTAAAAGATTGTTATAAATAAATACTACCATATTCCACTGAATGTTCAAAGACCTTATGAAAGCGGAATTTTGATTTTGAACATGTAGGGTAAAATTTTGTGCTTCACACAACAAAGGCAATAGTTGGTAAATATATGAAACAATGATAATTCTTTTTTTTACATTGTGTAGATAGATGTATGTTATCAACTGAATTATGTTCTAGCAGTGAATTTTGTGCTTTATTTTCTTTCTCATGAATTACAAAGAGAAAATGCTTTCCTAATAAGAACTGAGGCTTTCAAACAAAAGATAAATATAGTCATATAAAAATGTGTACACTTTTTGAGTGCTAATATTTCTACCATAGAATATGATTGAAAAAAATATATAAAACTGAAGAGATGTGAGTAATCATGTGAACAATACATAATAAAACATACTTCAGACAGATATATCTTTTCAAATATGTTCCTGTCTATCATTAAGCTCTCACCTAAAATTACATATTTGTTAAATAAAGAGAAATTGGTAAATATTATTTAAGAAAAAATTAATTATCTTATCTAAAAGAAAGTAAAAATAATAGCAAAGCACT
Source organism: Acanthosepion lycidas (assembly GCA_963932145.1). Taxonomy (NCBI): domain Eukaryota; kingdom Metazoa; phylum Mollusca; class Cephalopoda; order Sepiida; family Sepiidae; genus Acanthosepion; species Acanthosepion lycidas. The sequence continues at coordinate 84,962,160 of OZ010588.1, read as the reverse complement.
TAGAAATGACCAAAAAGATATCTCACGAGAAAATTTCTTTGTCTTGCGTCTTTTTATGTTGGTTATGAAATGATAGTGATTCACAATAAATTACAGATGTTGATGAATACAGTGACTGTTCTAGAGCTGCTGATGAGCTATTTTGCTCATATGATATCATACAATGACATTTATAACATACAAATAACTTTGGGCAATAAAAAACGTGATATTTTTCAATAAATTTCTTTAAAAAAAATTTCTGCCTGGAAGCAAAAAAAAGAAAAAAATAGACAAAATAAAAAAAATAAAAGAATATAAAAATTTAAAGTGAGAATGAATATTTTGAAAGAAGTTGGAAATTATGAATTTCCAGAGAAAATCAGGGAAAGTAATGAAAATAAAAAGTGCTGAAAGCAAAAATGTTCAACAAAACTATATAAAAATAATACTTACCAGTGCCATATTTATTTCGTTGGTGTCTGATTCTGGATATGGTGTGTATACAGCCAGTGCCACACAATTGGCAAAGATTGTCACAAGGATGAGAGCTTCAAATGCTGTGATCAGGAGTTAAGGAATCAAACATTCAAATGAAACCAAATAACAAAGAACATTAAAAGAATATATTTGACATCAAGTTCAGTGCTTTGCATTGTGTCTAAAAATTGAATGACAAAATATCACAGACTGAGGTAGTGGATTTGAGAACAATGTAATAAAAAAAAAAAAAAAAAAATCACAGGAAAAAGAAAAAAAAAACAATATTAATTTGTAATGATTTTAAAAATAGAATAAAAATTATTTGAGATCCTGAAGTGTATAATAATAATAATAACAATAATAATAATATATGGTGAAATGATGTGCCAATGACCATAGCAAAGAAGTAACATTACAAATTAAAAGAAAAAAAAACATCATAATTAGTTTTTTTTTTCAGCAGACAGAGACAATTGCTGGACCTAAGAGATGGCTTTCTAGAGAAAGAAACTGTCACTCATATTTGCAGCACAGGAGCAGTCCATCAGAATGAATGTAATCAAGACTAGAATAGGCAGATCACAAGAAGAAATCAAACACAAGATGTGTGGGCAAGCCGATGGCATAGATGGATTATAAGCAATAACATGATTCAATTGGTAAGAGAATCTATTGGAAAGTATGCAGCAAGTTTGACTTCAGGGTAAAAGAGAAGTGATATAAACATTAGCCTGAGGCATTAGAAGAAAATGATAGTCACAAAATATTACGTGATTTCTCAGTTCAAACAGATCATGTCATTGGAACATGAAGACCCCACCTTATTGTTATAGATTTATATAAAGCATCCCCATGAAAAATAAATGAAGGATTGCTCTCCAAAAAAAGCAAGTTTTTTTTTGTAAAACTAAAGTCATATTTGCCATCTTTTCTTTTTTTTCTCAAATATACATACTATCAATGTAATTTATATAAAGCATCTCTGTGGGGGTTTGTTCCAGAAAGAAGCAATTTATAGAGAAAGGTTAAACTTTCTCTTTACATTTAAAATATGGAGGAAATGCAGTGATTCTATATGGAAAGAAATGGGTGACACTGTAGATATAACTTTTTTTTTAAGCATTACACCCTGAGCAAGGCGTGAAGCCACTAGGATGCAGGGGGGGGGTCAGAATATTTGGAGCAAGAGCAGATAGGAGTGATAGAAGAAAGGATGAGGAGAGGGATAGTGGATAGATCAAGGTAACTGAAGATGTCGATTGACATTACATTTGAATAGTTGGAAATTATAGCTCTCAGGGAAACAGTAATTGGGAAGGGTGTTCCACAGGCGAGAAGTGCAAGGTATGAAGCTATTGGGGTAGAAGAGACGGCTACATTTAAAAGTTTCTACAGTGTAAGGGTGAGAGCAGGATGCCAGCCTTGTAGGGTGCTTGAATTCGTGGAGCCTGGGAACCAGTGAAAGCAGCTCATTGGAGCAATTACCATGAAAGTATTTGTAGAAAAGACAGAGAGAGGTGACGGCACATTTGTGAGAGAGTGACTGTAGGCAAGATGCCAGATCAGGGCCAATTATATTACATATCCGTCTCTGGATCATGTCAAGAACTTCGAGGTAAACAGAAGGTACCCCAGATCATATATAGCAGAAATACTCCATGCAAGGGTGAATGGTTAGATAAGGAGAATAGCAAATGTCAAATTATTGATGTTTCTGTTCAATATGATACAAGAGTGGACTCCAAAGAAACTGAAAAGAGAAAAAAAATACCAGGATCTGGTTTGGAAGCTGAAGTCGCTATGGATCATCAATGCAGAACTAAATCCTATAGTAATGGGAACATTTGGAAAACTACCTAGAAAACTGAAAAGTGCTTAGGGAGAATTGGAATTGAGACCAAGATCGTAGAGCTCCAGAAAAGTGCCATCATTTACTCTGCAAGGATTCTCCAAAATCTTCATTTGTAAGGAGTCTTGTTGATACCATACCTCAAGAACAGAATTCCACTGACCACATCAATGTGAAACACCAACATAATAATTATAATATTCCCTTATTTATTTAAATTAGTTTTTCCATTTTTATTATTTTGACCCCAATGTTTCAGCTGATGCACTACTGGACATTTTTCAATATTGCTTGAAGATCCAAGATCTTTTTTGACATTATCAGATATATCAGTTAGCTGAAAGCCACACACCATAGCATTTGAAATGTTTAAAACAACAAAGGTGAGTGTAGTAATCTGATGCACAGTTGAGTATTGGATAGCAACTTGGATTGTGGAATTGGAGAGCAGAATTCAAATTTCAGTCAAGTTTGTTACATTCACTTATGTACAAATACACATGGGAAAGGTATGTATCCATCTCTTCCACCCCCTCTCCCAGGTATGGATATACACCGGTACAGACTGGGTTCAATAGACTTGGGTGGCAACCGGTCTAGGAGAAGGACAACTCTGAATTCAAATCCACCAACTATGGGTTAAATAGCCTCACCTAACTGCATTTGGTCAAGCATGGGGAGTACTATATATCTATAAAGCTAGGATGGGTTTTCAAATCTTGAATGACTACCTTCCTAGAGATGGTATCTCAATAAAAACACTTTGGACTACTGAGAATGTCCGAGTTTGGTGTCAGGAAGACCATCTGGCCTTATAAAACATTGGCTTAAATCATTATAACAAATCCTTTGTCAAGCAGAAACCACCTTCTTTGTACATGATTAATCAGTCCTGCCTCAACAAAAGAAACATGGCATTATATGTATGTATGTATAAATGAATAATTCATGAAACAATGAAGGTCAACCAAAGCATTGACTGAAACCTAGTGATCAAAATAAAGATCACAGATTAAAAAAAATTTTTTTAAAATAAAAGCAATTTTTTAAATATTTTTTTTAAAAAAGTACATAGTGCTTATATATTTCACTTGAGGATGAAATGGAACTAATGTCTTTAATTACAAAATTAAATCCGAGGCTTTTAGCTTCCGTTTTTGAAACATGGTTAAAACTATGTAGCAAAAAAATTTTTTTAAATCAATTTATAATATATATAAGCACTATGTACTATATATATATATATATATATATATATATATATGTACTATATATATATATATATGTATGTACTATATATATATATATATATATATATATATATATGTATGTACTATATATATATATACATATAAGCACTATGTACTATATATATATATACATATAAGCACTATGTACTATATATATATATACATATATATATAAGCACTATGTACTATATATATATATATAAGCACTATGTACTATATATATATATAAGCACTATGTACTATATATATATATATATATGCACTATGTACTATATATATATAAACAAATTTCCAACAATTTTCACAGAATGTACAGCTACTTCACTGATCCTAAGCTGACCATTGACAGATGTGCTGATCGATATGTAAACCTCACAGATAAAACATTGCAAGCCTCTCACTGTATATGTATTGTATGTTTTAAATTCACTGTCAATAACTCATTCATAAATTTTCCACTCTTAAAAAAAAAAAAAAAAAAAAATCAAATTGCTCCATGTGGGGAACTACAGGATTAACCATTAGCTTTCCCATATATCCCAATAAATTTTGCCTCTTACTCTGTAACCATCTATCTTCAATAGTTCTCAAGCCTTGTACAGAGTCAACATCTTTGTAAAAAAATAAAAATAAAATAATCCTGTCATTTTTGATGGGTACTATGCTTGTATCTACATAAAAAGATACATATTATTTACATTAAATGTCCTTATCTATGTTTTTATTATTACAATATTTCATCTTGGGTTACCTTCAGGCAATTTTCAGCTAATAGGAACAAAGATGAAGATATTAGTGTGAATGTAAATAATATAAATAATGTTAGCTTTCCATCCCAGAAATTCAGACAATTTAAAAAGGTTAAATTTGAAAATTTATATACAAATGAAGTGAAAAAATGATCATTTAAAGGGTAGACTGTATTGATTTTCATGCATTTTAGAGTTTTCAATCATGAATTTCATGCAAAATAGGGAAAAATACTTGCTGAGTGAATAGTCTAAAACATGAAAAGAAAAGAAAAAAAAAAAAAAAAGAGGAAACAACACTGCAAGTCATGACAATTGCTTAATCCTTGTTCCTAGAGATTCTTGAGATATCAGAATGCCAAAGAAGAAAATCATATCATAAAGGAAACAAACAGGAATTGTGTTATCTTTTAGGCAAATTAAAGAAAACAATGTTTAGAATCAGCTCAGTTCGAATCACAGAAAAAAAATAAATAAACTGATTTGTATTTTGAAGTATTTTGCAGTCTGACAATTTTAAACCAATTTCTCTCTATTTCATGCTTTTTACAGAAAATTTAACTCCTTTGTATTATTACCAAGTTTTGTTCAGAAAACCGAGTTCCTTTAATGCTGTGAATAGTGTTATCATGTTTTGTCCAATTTATTCTATGGCTTTTGTTCAGATTTATAATTAACAAAAAATTGTGGAGATCCTGTTTTGCTTGAAAATCAGTACCGTATATACTCGTGGATAGGTCACTCCACCAGATAGGTTGCACCCCTAATTTATGGCTTAGTAATTGTTGACTCACAGATAGCTTGCACTATAATCTGGGGAGTTACACAGCCCATTTTAAAGGTAAGAATTATCAGATATCTACCTTTATTTCAAAACTTACAATTATTAATACACTTTTGCAGTTAAAATACATTTTGTCAATCATAATGTAAACAAGGAGGTAACTGTGTATACCGGTATTTTTATATTTACTGCATATTATTTTAATATAGAGTCAACTCAAAAAAAAAAAAAAAAAAAAAGAAATAACTACGGAAGAAAATGTTATGGTACATTTAGAAAATGTGTCTATTTATATATCAAGTTACAGTTTTAAAATTCATTCAGAACTAAATCCACAGCTTTAGTGCTTATGGGTATCATTTCCGATTTCTCAGAAATCATGATGACAAGGTAGTGTTTTTACATTTATGTTGAGTGAATAATTTGCACCCCTAATATTTTGCGAAATCTTTGGTAAAAAAAAAAAAAAAAAAAAAAAAAAAGTGTGACCTATCTGTGAGTATATATGGTATTCAAAATCCTTTTTTTTTTTGTTTTTACCTGAACTCAAATACTGATCACTGCTGCTTGTGAAAAATACACAACTCTTTCAGCCACCAAGCATGCCTAGTTGATATTTAAGTTTATATAAATATTACCAAAGTATTTTATCTTGATGAAAAAAAAAAAAAAAAAAAAAAAAAAAAAAATATATATTTTATATAGTGATTTTGGAACTCAATAAAGAACAATTTATCTTCATATAGTTTCTTTTTCAATTTTGAATTTTCAAAAGCAATATACTATTGTGCACTTTCTTTCAAACGTCATTTAAGGTTCATTTGGAATACTACACTGTGTTCTTTAAAAATGCAAATGAGACAAAGACTAGATAAAACATGGCCTCTGAAAACTAATGAAATTTATTTTTGTTCTCAGCGTAGCCTCCACCCTCAAAGATATTTCATCATTTTCATGTGATTTCTTGATTTTATTAAACAACACCTGTGTACCATGTGAAATGAAGCTATTGATGTTGTTTTGATAACATCAATCCATAAAATTTTTTCACTAAGTCAACCGATTTCTTCAAACATATGCTAGCGACAGGCTGCTTTTTATGCCTAATGTACCAATAGAAATATATGATTGGTCTTATTAAATTCTCTCCTTATTTCCTGCTTGACTCAAACCTTATCATATTGTTATATTTCTCTTGGGACACCTACACTTCAAGAGACCAATTATTTAGCAATCATATATTGCAGCCAGCTTTACAAATATTACATTATATCTCTCTCTCACACAAATACATACACACATTAGGCAATAGTATTTTGTACATGTCCAATAAATTATCCACCCGTTTAAATAAGAGGACTTCTTCATATCTCATTCAGAAGTCAGCTATACAAGTTATCTTTTCTTAGCAATATTATTAATCCAGGTTATAAAAATTATATCCTGACTGATGTACTACATACTACTTTGTAATTTCCAGGTGTGAAATACAAAGTTGATAACTTCAGTTTGTTAAGTCAACAGACAAAAGGAAAAGATTTAAAGTTTCTCTACAACATTAACTTCTAAGTTAACATTATTTTTTTTTAATCATTTCACCCCAAGCAAGGCAATAAAGTGACTAAGATGCAAGGAGTTACTGAGTGTGAGAGAATATGAGAGAGAAATAAAAAAAAACATTATTAAAGCAAGAGAACAATAAAAGAACAGGAATTAAGACAGAAGATAACAACTGACATTGCATTTAAATTTTGGAAGATCAAAGTTGACTGAGAACTAAGAACCCAGAAGAGTTCCGCAAGCAAGAAGTGTAAGAGAAGAGACTGTTAGCATAGACATTTCAAATGTAAAATGATGAGATTTTGCCATCACCTTTCATTGTAGAAATGCAAATAAGTTATGTTTTGTTGATTGAAAAACCAGATTTAAAAATTATCAAAAAGCAGAACTGGTAATGGTGAGAATAGCCATTTCCATTCAAGAAACATTTGGCATTCATTGGCCAAACAGAAATTTATAAAATCTGTTTCTTAAAACAGATTTTCAGGACATTAGACTTCTTGAGTCCACTGTTATTGCTCTTTCTAGTATTAATGGGAGTTTCCTTCCTAATATTTTGTTTAAAGTAGTGTGAAAAGGCAAACATTTTTATATCATTATTTTCTTTCCTACTTTCATGTGCTACTCATTTTTGTTGTTGTTGTTGTTGCTGCTGTTGGAAGTCTTCAAGTAATGTGGGTTTTGTTATTTGGTAAAGCACTTTCTGATTTAGTAGTATCAGTAGGCAAAAATAATCTTCATTGTCTATGACTTTTCTCTTAATCATTGGGTTAGTATTTGCAAAATGTTTATATGATTAAGCAAATTTTATTTTTCCAAAAATAAACATAGAACTATTATTCTATATAATAATCACATTCTGTTAATGAGTAGGTAAAAATCAGATTCTTTTGAGACATTCGGATCAAAGAAATTTTTCTCCCAGTAGCTTTTAGACATTGTCATTTTAGAAACTCCAGTCATTCAGCAAGTCATATAGGGAGTTAAAAGGGAGAATCATTGGCATTGGGTATTGAGAATTCACTGAAATTCTATCTACTGCATATATTAGATACAGATTATTATACATTGATCTGTTTAGACAATTGTCATCTTGGTTGCTAAAGTGACACTGTCTCATTTGCTATAAACTCCAGTATTCTGTAAATAACCATCTGGTTATCTCAAACTGGACCTCTTATCTAATCCATGTTGATCAATTGTTCTCATTGCACTCTCCATATTGAATGATGTCATGTTTCAATTACTTCATCTAAGTTAATTTATCCTTGTGATGCAAATTTTGATTTTTCACAGAGCCATGGTATATATTACTTTCACCAGTGAAATTTAAGCACTGCCCATGTACTGAATAAAGGGTTCAAATCAAAATTCTTAGAAGGCTGGTGAAAACAATAGACATCTGAAGATGATCAAAAACATAACAGCAAAAAACATTGTGACTATAATAAACACAATGATGATATTTGCCAAATATTCATGTATTTGAATAATTCCTCATGTAAAAAGTTCTTATAATAATAGGCAAGTACTTTAACAAATAACAGAAAATCTGAAGGCTCATTTGAATACTGAAAGATGCCTTCAAAAAACTAAAATTATTAAGAGACAGGAAGATTTCATTAGAAACAAAGAAAAAAATTACTAAATGAATGGTTTGAAGGTATTAGGACAACTGAGAAACAACCTGAAAACAATCAGAAAAATAAAGTTGATGCTGGAATTTTTTCTCTTATTTAGGAAAGTTTTCTACCAACCTAATACATTTGAAAATGAATATTTCAAGAAATCTTTTATATTTATATCCTGATGAAAAGATTTTAACTTTAGAAAATAAAATGTTAGTTATGAAACCAAAATAATATAAAATAAACCCTATATGTAAAATAATATTTAGGCATATACTCTATGTACAGTATATTTTTTCAGTGTATCTGACTAAATATAGTATTTTTATAAACACATAAATAATATTTTCATAAAGATATTATTTACATATCTGGTTGATATTGGGCTTAAAAATCTGGCACCTACAAATAATGTTAAAAATAAGTTGATACAAAAGTCTCCAGCCCCAACACCTTTTGCACATAGTTAGAGAAATTTTAGAAGCATCTTTGAAATTTACTCAGCTCTTTATTGCTTTTGCAATCAGTCAACTTCCATTGAGCATTTTAGTAACCACTTGTAATACAACAATCAGCAATATTAGGATCCCTCTTACAAATGTCCTTGAAACATAGTGAAAGGTGGCCTACCACCAGATGGTGTCTCATGGCCAGCTCACCTTACATGAGGTCTTTTGGTATATGGTTGTCAATCATTTAGTGTACATGATCTAGCAAATTGACAAAGAAGATGAATGTGTGTGAGTATATATCTTAAGTTGATCTCAGGCCTATACAGCATGTATAGCTCTCCAGAGACTGGGGGGCAACTGTCAACACACAAAAGTTTGTTACTGGAACTGGATTAAGAAATTAACTAAGAAGTTTTTACATTTTACCTTTAGATTAAGTTTATTATTCAAAATACTGAAGTAATGTTTATTTATTTTATTTGAAACTGCAATATTTTATCGTTAAACAAATCTTTTCTGGCACAAAATTTATTACATAAAATTATAAATTAATATTTTTCTCTATGCAATTTTTCAACAAAGCATAAAATTATTCTTTTACGGATAATTTATGTTTTTCTTTACCAGAACAAACAGGTATTATTTTCTTTTAAGAAAATATGTTGAATTTTTCTGTCATTCCTAAATAAATAAATAAATAGAGGGCATTGAAACCAAAGGTAATGTTTTTCACTGTGAAATTAATGAAAAATGATGCTTAAAGAATTTATCACAATGTCAAAAATTCAATAAATTTAATATTTTACAACTATTAAAAATATACTACAAAAATGTAAAGAAGACATTGTCTTGTCACTATAGTCTATTTTTTTAGATTTTTTTTTATTATTTGAAACAGTAAAATTCACACAAAAAAAGTCATTATTAACAATTTTCTCAGAGAAAGTTAATTTTTTTTCTTTATGCTATTATTTTTCATAATAATGAATATCTTGATTATAAAATTCATTTTTTAGGAATAATTTTTGTTTTCTTTACATGTGAAATATGTTGATACTTTCCTTTTAAGAAAACAAAAAAAATGAATGTAACTTTTTTGCACTACTAATTTTCCCAGATTACTATACAGAAATTTGTGCATTTGAAAAAAATTGAATAAAAATTTAATTTAATATTTTTTCTATAATATTATTCTTCACAACAAACATTGATTTAAAAAAAAAAAAAAAAAAAAAAAAAATTTACACACAGGTATTTAAAAAAAATCTATGTTGAATTTTACTAGCATTCTTCTTGTTAAAAATGTAAAACAAAAAAAATTAACCAGTTTAATATCTTTTAAAAATATAGTGTAAAAATATTAAACTGGTTAATTTTGTTTAGGGAGGAGGTGATTGATCCACAACTCCCATAAAATACGATTATCTAAAAGCTTTAACTAGGGAGGTTTAGTTTACTATATAACTTCAACATAAATGGACCCTAACCAGTGAAATAATTTTAATCCTTTGGAAATGCATAATACCTTACAGACAACAGAAAGTAACATAAGATGACAAATTTCCACTTTCATACAAACTTTAAAATTCTTAATTCTGAATACTAAACCCTCTAGACTGAGAATATAAGGTTTTAAAAGAACCATGTAACTTTTACAAAATAATAGTTTAAGTTTATATTTTTTAATTTCAGTACCCCAAAATCTTTCTCAAAATGGTAAAAAAGTGCTGTGTGTAACAGGTTGTTGTGGTAACTATGATTAACAAAATAAAGTTTGTATATTTTGTCTTCCCCAAGATCAGAAGGAGCAAGAAAGATGGTTAAAAACAATACATCAAGACAACACCCCTGACAAACCACAGACTTTGTGAAAGACATTTTCCATCTGATTATGAAACAGTGGTTATTACAAGAAAAGCATCACCCAGAAATACAACATCAATATTTGATCATTTGCCTTAACCAAAATTAACAAACAAAACTTCTGCCTCTGTGCGAAATGTGCAACATGATGAGTTGGCACAGTTTCTAGAAAAAGACAAAATCCACACTTTTGAGAAATTATATCAGATTATTGATCAACAGGATTTTGTGTCAGCAATTACATGCTATAGATCAAACAATCAGCTGTTCATCCAATTTGTTGATTTTTTTTTTTACTGGAAGTATTTCAATGTTTTAATTAAAACTTTTGAAAACTTGAGATTTGAATGTTACCATGCTTATATATATATATATATATATATATATATATATATATACACACACACCAATTTTTTTTTTCTTTTTCAAAGAGTTGAATGTCAATGTTTCAGCACTAATCAAAAATCAATGAAGCAAAGTTATCTTAGTAACTTAAAAATTGCTAAGAAAAAATTTTAAATGAGTATATTAATGTTATGTCACTACAAAGGATTGTGACAAAACATTATAATTCTAATATTCTTATCAGGGCATTTATATACTTTGTTACATCTTGGTTATTATATCACAGACTTCAGCATGATTTTAAGTTACCCAGTGTGAGAACATTATCAGCTTTGACAACTTTGAAATTTCAAAATTAGATGATTTTAATTTTCTTGGTGATATTTTAGTGAAATCACTGAAAATCTGAAAAATAGTGTATTCTTTTAGTTGATGATGTGTATGCCAAGGTTGCTCTACAATATCAAAGAGGAAACTTATTTGCTTTGGATGAAAATTTAGAAGGATTAGCAAAAACAATATTGGTCATCATGGTAAAATGTTTAATTGGTGGACCGAAAATTTTATTTAAAATAATCCCAGTTGCAAAATTAGAGCCAACCTTTTTATATGAAAAAAGTTATACATTGTTAATGCAATCAGTCAAGTAATTGCAGTTGTATTTTGCCAAAAGTTTGAAATTGTTTGGATAATTTATGATTCTTGGTTGAGTTGTCTGCACAAATACCTTATCTTCTGCATACACATACATATGGAGGTGAAAGGAGTGCATTGCCTGTGGAGCTGACCTTATAAAATAATAATATAGTGAGTAAGCTCTTCAGTGGATGCTCTGCACTTTGGCCTTGTAGCAAATTAAGGCTTAATGCCTGTCCTATGTTCTATTATTCAATTTCCATGTTTCTATAGCAAGGTCAAGTTTCTCATTTTGTCAGTATCAGGTTTCATTGATATGCATATAGCATAGCAGATATTGGTGTGGAAATTTGGATGACTGTACCAAGTTCAAATTCCAGCTAATGCTGTTGCATTCACTTTCACATAAATACCCTTGGACAGATTGTTAGAATTTTGGGGTATGTTGGTACTAGTGAGCTAGCCAAAATGAGCTGACTCATTTTATAGTTCACCAATAGAAGGGTTAACCAATCAGAAAGCTCAAAATATTCAATCCAACGTGTATAAAGGCAGCCATTTTGTTCTTTCTCCAAATATCTTCACTGCCAACCTCTGATATCAAAGACCTAAAGAATTACTTAACAGCTGCTACTTTCTCCGAATCTTCACTGCCAACCTCTGATATTGAACACATTATGTACTTCACTGGACTCTATATTCAAAGACTATGGCAAACATGGTTAACACATTTACAAGTCTATCTTCTCCCAGTGAGAAGTTAATAGCAAGGCAAACTGGGTTTTCTAGCCTTGGTTGGCAGCCAGTCTAGAAGGTTAACTGTAGATTGAAAACCAGTTGGAGCTAGCAGCTCCACCCTGTAAAAACCTAACTGCTACAGAAACCACAATAGTAAAGGTTAGTATAATGAAGCTATTGTTCTATACTCTGAAGAAGTCTACAGGCTTTTCATGTATATTATGTCCCATAAATCAGATGAGTTATGAAAAACTTAATATTTCTGGTCGACATACTTTCTAACTGCTTCCTAAGATCAATGGTGAAAAACAGCTTTGATCAGGTGAAGCCTGAGAATTTTGGCAAATATCATTTTTCTTTGAACATTGTGAACTGCTGCTACAGATTCACAAACACAGAACTGTACCAAATAATAGAAACCACATTATTTGAAGATTACCAACAACAATTAAAATGGATAGCTCATGTAACTCAAAGAGAAAACATTTAATAAAAAAGTAGGTAGTAAAAAAATTCATAGTTTAGGTGGAAACGTTAGCAGCATAGAGTTGAAGTAGACTTTAAAAAGAACCGGAAGCCCAATCCTAAACAGGAAATGGGGAGGTGTATAAACTAGATGATAGGTAAACATATCTAGAACCAGTTTAAGCGGTGAGCTTTAAGGGATGCAACCCAGAGGTATCTAGCAGGTGAAGGACCTCCAAAGATTGTAAAATATTTCTCCTTTGAATTAAAGAATAGACTGACTTGCTCATTCTTTAATCTTCTGTGACTCATCCCAGATGATGCTAGAATAAACTTTGTACTTAATGTGGTATCAGGGAAGCTAGTTGTTAACCTGGTGAATGAAGTAAGTCACCAAATGCAGATCTACATCTTATAGGATGTCAGTGGCCGACTCCTACAGGTCAATCCAGCTGTGCCTAGGATCAGTAAACATGAGAAAAAAAAAAAAAAGAACAAAACAACACACACACACGTGTGTGTGTGTGTGTGACATGTTTTGTTGAATAGTTTAGACATGTTCTGTCTACTTATTTTTGATAAAATCCTTTCATACTCATGGATAAGCTTTTCGGTATCATTATTGAATATATAAGTCTGATCAAAAAGTATCAGGACTGGTACTATAAAAAGAAAACTACAAGACATATCAATCCAGCATTTAATTTCCTTCAAAGTAGTCCCCTTCTGAAACTTTCTTTATCCAGCATTGATGGAATCATTTCTGGTACTCCTTTTTAGGATAGTGAGCAACTGCCTTGTCACATCCTCTTGGATTTCCTCAACATTTTGAAATCTTGTTTCTTTTAAGTGGAATCTTATTTTGGAAGAGGAAAAAGTTACAAGAGGCAAGATCTGGGGAATTTGGTGATTGTCATGGCACATAGAAAAAATCTGATTCTGTATAGAAA
>OZ010588.1:84933429-84943429 GCA_963932145.1 Acanthosepion lycidas | reverse complement strand
TCTTCGGGAGACTTGATAAATTAAATTAGGAAAGCTTTTAGATACATCCCTATAGAAAACAAAAATACTTGACTACGCATACAATTTGCCTCAAAAGTTACATTAATATTTAATTTCCAATATTTTTTTAAAACATTTCACTCCAAGCAAGGCAATGAAAGCCTCTAGGATGTTGTAGGGATACTCAGAGTGAAAGAAACAGAGAGGACTTATGACATTGCATTTAAATTTTGGAAGATCATAGTTGACAGGAAAGCAGGAAGCCAGAAGAGTTTCACAAGTGAGAAATGTAAGAGAACAAACTATTAGCAAAGAACTTATGGTTACAACTAACAATTTCAAAAGTGAAATTAAGAGACCTAGCTGCCAATCTAGCACTGTGCTAAAATTTGTGCAAGTTGAGGTACCAAAGAAAGCTCATTAGAACAATTACCATGAAAATATTTATAGAGAGGCAAAGGGAAACTACATTACAGTGGTGGGAAAGTGACTGAAGCTGAGATGCCAGGTCAAGACCAATAACATTGCTGATTCTTTGAATTCAGTCAAGAATCTTTAGATATAAAACAGAAATGTTCAAGTGATGTATTTTTTGTTATTTGATAAAGCCTTTTGTTATTATGTAATACCAGTGTATAGAGTCTGATGAAGGATTGTTTTTCTCAATAACCTATTGAATATATATGCATATTCTGAAGATTTTATCAATATCAGTTGCTTAATACCAGTTTTATTGTGAAAGCATTATCTTACATAATAAAATCTGACAGAAAATTCTGGCAGTAAAAGACAACATTTTGGCTTTTCTTATCACTAAAGAAACAAATATTTCATTAGAAATAAAGAGTACTGAACTGTTATGTAATTTCAGTCCACCTATCATTGAATGCTGGACAATCTCATCACAGATGAGAGACTTGAAGCAACATGTGGTTCTACAGAAGGATACTGAGAATATCATGAACTGAACATGTGAGCAACAACAAAGTTTTAGGGAAAATAGAAACAAAAAGGAGACTTATACTTAACATCAGGAAGAGATGGTTGAAAAAACTAGGGTACATAATGAAGAAAGAGGGCTTGGAAAATTTGATACTTACAGGATGGATTGAAGGTGAGAGAGACAGAAGAAAACAAAGCATAACCTACCTAACAAGCTTGATCAAATACATGAGGGAACAAGTTTTAGGAGAGATAACAAAAAGTCAAGAACTGTTAAGAGCTATAAAGGAAAGGAAATTGTGGAGAACCATAAATGCCAATGTTATGAAAGAACATGGCATATTGAAAACTCATTGATTTTAACATTATTCCTCCATTTTGATTTAATCCTTTTCTGCACTAACAGATTAAATATTAGATGCCATAGAAAGAAATGTATTAAATTTTGCAATTTTTAACTGAAAACTTGTACGTTGTGAAATAAAAATCAAGAAGAAATGGATTATTAGTTTTCAGGAATTAATACATTACTATCAAAATATATGATATGAAAAACAATTAACTGAATATCAACTCCTTTAACATTGTTGTAAATATGAATGAAGAAGTATTTCTCTTAATATAACTTATTCACAGTTACTTCTGTAGGCAAAATAGTTCTGCAATAAATTGAAATTTTTTGTGATATAAATTGATGAAAGAAACATAAACATGATAAAAAATATTCTCTTACAGTTGGTCATTGTTTCTAATATTCAATAAAAATACTTTCCTAAAAAAATCTAATCAGAACTTTCATCGAATGATACTTTCAAGATCAATCCGGTTCAATAAGATGTCAATGATCAAAACAACATTTTGTCTGTACTATTTCATTCCAAGAACCAATACAGCAAAAGATGTTTTACTACGCCTTCTCTTATGAAATAATAGAAAAGAATTCCAGTTCTCCAGACACAAAAATATCTGATATTCAAAGAAAATCCATGAGTGTATCATATATTAGTAAAGTATATACAAATATTTATATTTGTGTATCACAAAAAAATTATACAAAAACATTTAAGCTGTACTTATTAAAAAGAAAATAACTTGGATGAAAAGTTCTTGAAAGTGCAATTATTCATTCTTGCCCAAATATTAACTAACACTCTGAAGTTTTTCAAATATCACCTTAAAAATGATCCTTTTTCAAGTCGACATTCATAACCATTTTAAATGAAAAGAAAACAGTTAACTTATGACATTTAAAAATTAATATTAAATAAATTAATAAACAAAAATAAAAGAGATTGAATTTTTTTATGTACACATCTAAAGACTATAACTCTACAATATTATCTTATATATAAAGTACAGTGTATGCGCGTGTGTCCAAGCAACTCCTCCACTACCACTGGTCCAATTTCAATGAGTCATAGCACAGTCAAAAGTTAGGCACAGGGAATGATTTTCGTTGAGCTCAGATTCGGGGTTGCCAGATTATGCGAGGTAAAATTATATATTAATATATTATACTAGCCATTATTGTTGCTTTCGTGGTTCAAAGGGAGTAACTTTTATTTTCCTTTTGTATCCAAAATTTCAGTGCAAGTTTTATTATAAACTAGATTAAAAGCCAACCTGTCAGGTGGCATTTAAGCAACCTCCTGTGAAAGACTCTTGGTTTGGCTATCATCACAATAGCTAGGGAAGAGTAGATGCAATAGGCATCAATAAGCTACAGAAGAACTCAAAATTGATTGCTGCATTTAAGTATTGAATTAATGTTTAAGCTTACCTTTTAAAAATTCAATGATAATTCTTCTGCTGTCATTTAATTTAAAGACAATTTGACGTAGTGTTTTAAGACAAGGATTTTATAAATTTCAACCAAAATCTGTACTGGCTGCTCACTCAACAAATATCAAATGTTTCTTTATAGGGAAACATCTAATATTACCATTACCAAAGGACCTCTTTAAAGTGAAAACATAGGATTCATCTAAATTTTCTCTTCAAAACCAGTATTGTGCATACATTTGTGTCCATCTTTCACTGTTCTGTGGATGCTTAGCATCACCTGTTATAATCAGATAACTAGTTCAATGTCTCTTGCAAGTGGAGAAGACAAAAGAATAGAATGCATTTGTGTACATTTAGAGATGTGTCATGGAACTCTTGCTTGAATGCAGGCAGCTGTATTTCAGAGAAGGTATAATAGTCTTCTGAAGTCCCGAGATTAAATATTCTTGTGATTCCATCATTTTATCAGACTTATTTTTGTTGTTTTTAAAACAATATTTTGGCTAATATATCATTTCAAATTCTAGAGATTAAATATTCTCATTATTTCATAACTTCTAATCTTTCTCAAGAATATGTTGCATTTAATGGGCTTTAGAAACCACTTCATACTTTTCCTTTTTCTTCTTTTCAATTGACAGTCAAAGCTATGTTAAAATTTCATCAGAAGAGTTACAAATGTAATTGTAAGAACTTTGTTTATTTGTATGAAATAATCTGTTTATTACCCTTATGAAGACAATAGTAACAAAAAAAAAAAAAAAAAAATGGATGCATCTCATAAGGTAAGCTAATGAAGACATCAACCAAATTGATTTAATAGTACATTTATATTCATCTGAAAAATTTTATCACCATCAGTTGGTTAGAACCAATATCATTGTAAAAAAAAAAAAAAAAAAAAAAAAAAATTAACTTTCATTATAAAATCTAATAGTGTATTTTAAAAAAATGATTATTTGGTATCTGCAGATATACAAAATAAATACTATTCAATTGCACAAATTGAGATATATAATGTTTACAGTTACATTTAATATAAAATACTTATTCTCCAACTTTCTGCAGAAAAGGCTGGACTCTAAAATCTCAAATGAACTATGAAGAAAAAAAATCCAAGTTGAAACATAAGAAACCCAAAGAAACTACCAGTTAAAATGTTTCATATAAAAATAATAGAGATGAGGATAATTTGCAAATATTTGGTGAAACAAATCTCAAGGATATAGAAATTCTTCATTCCTGTCTGGAATTTATTTTTTATTGACTTTTCATGAAAGACACTCATTACACTTCAAAGTGTTTGCTTAAAAATTTCTGAGCAGACCTTTCTGCTCTTTAATTTACTGAGCTGTAAAGCAGTATTTAGAAGTTGAACATGTAATTTTTGGCCAATTGATACAGGTGTAAATTTCACATTTTACTGTTTAAAAAAACAAAACAAAAAAAGGCAAACATGGGTGAATATTTGCAAGTATTTTAAGGAATTTACCAAGATTTTCTCTATCTGACACAAGGCTGCAAATTACCATATTTAATAGCATACAAGACCCATAAATATGCAAGTTTCTACCTACATTTCAGTAAGGAATATTAAGAAAAGAATTATTGCATCAAATATTATCAAAGCTTCATCTATATTCCCTATTTGGTTTAATTTAAAACAAATTTATTTTCATTCATGTATTTATTACAAATTTATAAAATTCTAATGTTTGAAAAAGAAAAAAAAAAAAAAAACAAGAACAGTGGGTCTTATATGTCATCAAATATAGTATTTACTTATTGCAGGTGTATTAAGCAATTTGAGTTGATCTGTAACTTGTCATTACAAATCTACTGCAAGGGCAACATCCAAATAATACAGCATCCCAGGATTTCAAGGCACAAGTGGAATGTGTTTGTTTCAAGTTATCTTTGCTGAGAAGAGGCAGGAGAAATGTCAGATGTCTGCATAACCTTGTATCTATTGCTCTTGGAACGATTTAGTGAATATGCCTCCATAAACAGCTAATCACAACACATCCAACTCAAGCTTCCTATATTTCAGATGGGAGGAGAGCTTAAAAAAAAAAAAAAAAAAAAAAAAAAAGAGTTGTAGGTAGCCTAGGAACTGAAGATCCATCCCCCAGACAACACTTCTCTAATGCACTGAAAAGCATATGAATATAAGAATATTATAATATTTGCAGAAAAGACCAAGAAACCACAGATACCTTTTTGTTACCTACCTACACTGAAGAAATAGAAAGATTTAGAAAAATTTAAAGGAAAGAAATCAACATGAAAAATTTTCAATATAAAGCTAATTTCCATGATAGAGTACTTGAACTATGACAACAGAGCAGATCCTAGAAATTCAGTAAAGTTTGTTTCATTTTTCACAACCACTTATATATATATATATATATATATATACATACACGTGTGTGTGTGTGTGTGTGTGTGTGTGTGTGTGTGTGTGTGTGTGTGTGTGTGCACCTCCAAAGAAAAGTGATACCTAAGGCTTAAAATTAAATCTTGGTAATTTTATTTGAGTTTTAATTTCAAGCTAACAGATTAAGTTTAATATTTCCAATAAGCAAAATACTTTTCTGTATTTCAAAGCAAATTTAAATTGATTAGAATAAGTTTTTCTTTTTTTTTTTTTAAATGGCTAAAAATTACTGATTTTAGCCAGATTTATAATTCTCTCAGCACAATGTAATTCTTTACTTTAAAAAAATCTTTCAAAAATAAAATATACTTTTCAGAAAGTATATTTGAGAAAGATTATCTGATTTAAAGTTTAATCAATCTGATTTGAAACAAATATTACTTCTAGTTTAAAATATCACAAAGCATTTTTAACATGGAGGTGGATATATTTATGAAGTGTTGGCAACTATTGACAGTCCGATGTTTGGGAAATTTAAGTAAAAATTACTCACTGAATATAACATGAACCCCTTTTTTATGCAAATATTAGGTTTTGCTGAATTTTAGGAACTTTGGCTTTAAATTTACAATAGTTAGCACTTTAATTTTCTGATAATGTCATGTATGGAGATCCATATTTACAAAAATCACAATGTTTATATATACATAAAAAATTTTTTTTAATTCTTTTTAAAATACTAGTTGGATGCTGAATTGTAGTAAGCTTTCCAATTTATGATTAGTTGATATAGTTTTTACTTAATAACTGTCACAAATTAATACAGAAATTTAAGATTTCAAACTTTATAAATTATTCCAATTAAAATTTTAAAAATAAATGGAAAAATTATTATTCATCAAAAAAAATTTTTTTTTAAGACAATAGTATCCATAATATATCTTATTTATAAAAGCAATTAAGAACTTTTCTGATTAAATAATGTTTTAGTTTTATTGCATTTTTATTTTAGGATTCTGAACAGATTTTCAGTAACAGGGGTCCTGTTTTATAAACATTAAGCCATATACAAATGACAAATAAGTGGTGATGGGGGTAACAGAGGTAAAAATAATTAAAATAAATACATATATTATAGTCCCCAATCCCTCTTCTATTCAATCAATTTGAAGTCTTAACATCTACAGCAGATAAGGCTGAATGCTTTGCTCGGAAATTCTCATCCATTTCAACACTCACCTGGATTACCCACACCTGATTTATCCCCTAGAATAGATACTCTACTGAGTGATATGTGCATAACCTCATTGTTGGTCATAGACATCATTTCTAAATTAGACTCCCATAAGGCAAGTGGAGGTGACAGGATACCAGCTGTTGTCCTAAAGAAATGATCTCCTAAGCTGCCTCTAGTTCTCTCCAAGCTATACAACTATTGCCTCACTGCTTCCTGCTTTCAAGCTTGTTGAAAGTCTTCCTCTATAGTCCCTGTTTTTAAGAACCCTGGAGAGCCTTCTGACTTCTCTAACTACTGTCTTATCAGTCTCCTACTGCTTTTCAGCAATGTCTTGGAGGCTTTAATCAATGCCAAAGTGGTTAAGCATCATACCTCTCATGATCTACTTTTGATAAACAATATGGATTCTGTTTTACCATAACTAAATATGTATATGAAGCTCTTGGTAATAATAGGAAAGCTTGAGCTGTAGCTCTAGATATCTCAAAGGCATTTAACATGGTCTGGCATACTGGTCTTCTACTTAAGCTTCGGGGCTATGGTATTATAGGATGATTATTTGATTTAATCCAATAATTCCTATCAAATAATGAATTGAAGTTTGTTCTGAACAGGCTCTCTTCCAGATTCTTTCATACAAATGCGGGTGTTCCTCAAGGCTTTACCCTGAGTCCTACACTGTTTCTGAGCTTTATCAATGATCTTTATGTCATCAGTTCCCAAGTAGGCATCTATGCAGATGACACTACCATTTACTCCTGTCTCAACAGTAAATTTGGCAGTGCTGACATAGTTAACATGGCCATTGTTCTTGAAAAGAACCTTTAATCAGTGGTTAACTGGGGCAGAAAATGACTTGTAAATTTTAATGCCTGCAAAACTAAACTCTCATTTAACCACCATAGAGAAACTTCCTTGCCTAGGATCAGCATGGTTGATGCTCTCAACTATGAGAGTATCTCATTGTTCCTTCTTGACCTCATGTTTTCACCTGACTTGAGGTGAAACAACTACATTGAATCAATAGCTGCATCTACTGCAAGGAAAGTTGGGTCACTGTGTCATGCCAGAAGGTTTTTCTCGTCAGAGTTCATCTTACACATCTACAAATCTACTATTTGTTGGTGCATTGAATACTCTTGCCCTATCCGGTCTAGTGCACATGCTGTTCACCACAAGGTTCTCAACAAAATCCAAAGGATCTGCAATGTAATTGGTCCTGAATTGGCATCTTGGTTTCAGTCATTTTCTCACTGATGTGATGTGGCTTCCCTGTCTTTTCTACAAATATTTTCATGGCAACTGTTCTGATGAGCTTCCCCCCAACCTGGCACTATTACTACATGAATTTAAGCATGCTACTAGATTGGCATTTCGATCCCAATATTTTACTGTTGAAAAAAGTTAAATGTAACTGCCACTTTTTTTTTGCCTAAAATTTGTTTTAAGTTTCAGCACTTAATCTGAATGTTATGCATTGAAAATCAGAACAAAGGGATTGTCAAGGGTCAGGAATTAATGAAAAAAAATATAGAAACAATACAGCTGTTATATGTCTAAATGAGTAATAAAGTTTTCAGACTAGTAAATTTTGACCAAATATCCAAATTTCTTTCAGAATCTATTCTTGGTCAGACTAAGATCATTTCAGTAACCATTCATGGATTGTAAATACTTTGCTTATGATTTTACAATAGAAATACACAGAAAATTAAAAAGAAAGTTATTTTCAATGGTCAGGAATTAATGCTAGATTTACTGGTAGAATAGGAATATTATTTGTATAATAGAAATGCATTGCTTATAATTTTATGATAAAATGCATAAAAAAAATCAGGAAAATATAGATTGTTAGTGCTGTTACTGAAAGAGTAGGATAATTATTTTGACTAATATCCTTATTTTTGTTATTTTAATCATTACAGTTTGGTTGGTTGGTTCTTTCAGATGCAGGTCATCCAATTGTAATGGTGATAACAAAATGATCTGTTCTTGGCAGTTTTTTTTGGTGGGGGTTTTGTTTGTTTTTTTTTAAACAGGAAATATTCAGCATTCATTGACCAAGCAGCTAGTGTTACTTTCAGTTGACATTAATAAAATCTTTTTTTAAACAGTTTTTCAAGAAATTAGACTTCAAGTTTATTAATATTGCTCTTTCTTGTTTAAGGTAGTGTGGAAAGTCAACATCTTGATTATATCATTATTTTCCCTTCATGTGCTGTCCATTTTAGTTGTTGCTACTGTTGGAAGTCATCAAGTGATGTGGGTTTTGTTGTTTTGATAATGCTCTTTGTGATTGTGTAGTGCCAGTCAATATGGCCTAATAAAGGACTGTCTTCTTTTTTTAATCAGTGCACCAAGGAAATGATTGTATATATATAAATGAAAGTTTAGACCTTTCTGAACAAGTTGGATGCTATGCATGATATCCAGATGAGAATCTAGTTCTGGCAAGTAATGAGTTTCATGACATGTTCTACAGTTAATATTTTGATATTGTAGCATCTTGGACAAAGTTGGACAAAGTACCATGAGTGCAAACTATTCTGTTCAATTTCTTTATTTCTGATACTAAATTTGTTATAACCGATTCATACACGGAGATATTTTAAAATGTTCTCAATTTATTAATTCCACATTCTTAATTTTTATGAACGTCTTTTCATTTTAGTCAAGATTATTGTGTATGTCATACAGCTGAAGGAGTATTTCTCTTTTGTGCTGCCTTACACAACCTTAATATTAAAAACTGATTGAAATGAATTCTGAAATGTTAAAAACTCTAAATGCTGCTATTTTAAACTAAATCAATGGTTTTAGTGTTAAAAAATTAACCCCACCTCATATTTTTTTACTAAATTAAAAATTTGGATTTAAAAAAATTATCCTATCTCACAATTTTATATTAAATTATTAGTTTTAGTCTTAATTTGTTTATACTAATGTTCACCCAATACAAGACCCAAAAGCCACTGAAGGCAGAGGGTTACTGTGTGGTGTTGCATGAATGTAAGAAAGCACAAGAATGGAAATTTAACCCACTATTATGAATAATCAAGAGTGGTCTCCCCTAGCTATTTATGTTTACTGGGACTATAAAAGGACACTATACGCGAACATTGTATTCTGAGTTGAATAAAGCTTTCTTAAAGCTTGCACCTGCATACTTTTGTCATTACACCCATCTTACATTTTGAAAGTAAATCAAGGGTTTTGGTGTTTAAAAATTTACCCCATTTCATAATTCCATTTAGTTTTAAAGTATGAGGCAGGTTCAAATTTTAAGCACTAAAACCTCGTATTTAGTTTAAATTAAAAGCATTCTGAGTATTTTAATTTTCAAAGTTCATTAATATGGATCAATTTTTAAAAATATTTATTGAGGTATTGCAAAGTGGTGTGAGAGATTTCAAAAGAGTAAAGCTTCACTAAAAAATTCTGCAGACATTAGCTGAAATTTAGTAATCAAAGTAACATCTTCAAAAGGTGGGTAATCACAGCTCTCCACAGCTTCCTAGCATTTGTAACCAAAACAACCGATGATGAATAATTAATGGAATAATGACAGTCCTTCATCTTTAAGTAAGATTAAGTTAATCATACTGCACACCAGTTGAAATTTTCTATACAAAAATTCATGGAATAATGACAGCATGAGG
>OZ010588.1:84700929-84930929 GCA_963932145.1 Acanthosepion lycidas | reverse complement strand
TCGAAAGCAGAGAGACAGAGAAAATTGGCAACTCGAAAGCAGAGAGACAGAGAAAATTGGCAACTCGAAAGCAGAGAGACAGAGAAAATTGGCAACTCGAAAGCAGAGAGACAGAGAAAATTGGCAACTCGAAAGCAGAGAGAGAGACAGAGAAAATTGGCAACTCGAAAGCAGAGAGAGAGACAGAGAAAATTGGCAACTCGAAAGCAGAGAGAGAGACAGAGAAAATTGGCAACTCGAAAGCAGAGAGAGAGACAGAGAAAATTGGCAACTCGAAAGCAGAGAGAGAGACAGAGAAAATAGGCAACTCGAAAGCAGAGAGAGAGAAAATAGGCAACTCGAAAGCAGAGAGAGAGAAAATAGGCAACTCGAAAGGAGAGAGAGAGAAAATAGGCAACTCGAAAGGAGAGAGAGAGAAAATAGGCAACTCGAAAGGAGAGAGAGAGAAAATAGGCAACTCTAAAGGAGAGAGAGAGAAAATAGGCAACTCGAAAGGAGAGAGAGAGAAAATAGGCAACTCGAAAGGAGAGAGAGAGAAAATAGGCAACTCGAAAGGAGAGAGAGAGAAAATAGGCAACTCGAAAGGAGAGAGAGAGAAAATAGGCAACTCGAAAGGAGAGAGAGAGAAAATAGGCAACTCGAAAGGAGAGAGAGAGAAAATAGGCAACTCGAAAGGAGAGAGAGAGAAAATAGGCAACTCGAAAGGAGAGAGAGAGAAAATAGGCAACTCGAAAGGAGAGAGAGAAAATAGGCAACTCGAAAGGAGAGAAAATAGAAAGGGGAGAAAAAGTAACTGTTTAGAGAATGATATAGGTAATGAAAAGACAATGAATCACTGCCTGCAAAAGAGGTAAGCTAAAAACTAAGTATGAAGATGATATATAGGGATAATGCGTGGGAGAATAACCAAAGAAAATAATGGCAGGGTTAATTTGATAGCAGAAAATTGAACAGATGATAAAAAGGATCAGAAAAATAATTGGGGTGGGGGAGGAAATTGAAACAAAAAATGTATGAGAATGAACAGAAATGATATAGAAATAAAAGGAGAAAAAAAAAATAAAACAAAAGAACTACTAAATAAAAACACAGAAAAAAAAATCACTTGGAGGCCTGACACTGCACAATCTTCCTACCCTTATTTCCTCCCTGTGTCACTGAAAGATGAACAGTAAATACCAAAAAATGCATGAAACTAATAAAAGAAATGAAACAATAACAAGCTTTAAAAAGGAAACCTTTTAATGTAAAAGAAAAATATGAATACTACAAGTCATTAAAAGATCTGATGACACAAGGAAATCATTAAGAAAACCAATTGAAATTTCATATGACTAACCACAGCCAAACAATGAATGTTTGGAAGAATTCAAAGAAATGTCAAAAGTAGCTAGAAGTGGACTCAGATCAAAC
The DNA here is from genome assembly GCA_963932145.1 of Acanthosepion lycidas. Taxonomy (NCBI): domain Eukaryota; kingdom Metazoa; phylum Mollusca; class Cephalopoda; order Sepiida; family Sepiidae; genus Acanthosepion; species Acanthosepion lycidas. Next base: position 84,929,516 of record OZ010588.1, on the reverse strand, counting down.
AGATCATGTGACATTTATTTTATCAAGTTTCTTAGAAAATGACAATGTTTAAGTTTTGTGCATTTGCAGTTGAATTTAAAATCATTATTGAATGTTCATTATCACATCATGAAAATTCATATCTAACAACAAAATCTGATACAGAAGAAAACAATAGTGATTGACTTCACTCACAACTACAGATATAATTAAAAAATTGAACAGATGACTAAAAGCCTGAAGATTGATATCCTGCTTTTAAAGTGAATATTCATTGAAATATGATTTAAAGGATCAAGTCATGAGAAACAGCATTTGAATCTACAATTTCTTAGATGAAGCATCAAACATTAACTTTTAAGGAATAGATTGAAAGCCAAGTAATTAATAGTAAATAAAGAGAAATCTAAAATCTTTTATTTACTATGCCCCCTCAGGACATAGGCAATCATGGCTCTCCACAACTTCCTATCCTTTGTAGCTCTAAGCAATATTTGTCATTTTACTATTCCTTGTGGACCTTATTTTGTCATCCATTTACACATGCTTGTTTGGTATGTTACTCAATGTTTCTCTCTGACCTGCTTGCTTTCAATATGTCCTTTGAGTGTCAAATTTTCCAAATCCTCTCTCATTATGTGTTCCAAAAATGTTAACTGTCTTTTTCTGATTCTATGTATAAGTTACTTCTTCATCTGTGAGGAAATTGTCGAGCATTTATTGTCCTATAGGAGAGTAAAAATTACATAGAATATTTAGTACTTTTTCCTTTGTAACAAAATTTTCCAGTTTCTTAATACTTTTTTTTTTGGGATGGCATCTTTTGCTATTCCAGTGAACCTCTGGATTCGAGTGTTACATTGTGCCAAGTAATTAAATTTCTTTACTTGCCTGATTTTGATTATGAATTCACAGCTCTCATAACAAAATGAAAAAATATTTAAATTTTAATGAACATACTGATCATAAATGTCAAGATTACTCACTGAAACATTTTTCTAGCAGAATGTAAACAAGTATTAAATGGCTAACATTTGAATTATTAATATTATATTTCTTGTATCTTCACACATCATCATATGGCTAACAATTTGGCCTAAAATATTGTTTATTTAGTCATGAATTCAATCCTTACTAGTGATTCATGTTTGTGATTGTTATAAACACACACATGGTAGCACAGAAGAATAAACAAGAGTACCATCACTGAAGTGAAAGGAAAAGAAATTATGAATATAAAATTTATAAAAATATTACTAATTGTTAAGAAAATCTATTTCTTATGAAAAAAAACTTTTCTGAGTTCTAGGTCATTTGATGTGGTCAGATGACCTTACAAAGTGGAGGTCTTTCATCTGGGTATTTAAAATTTATTGGCTGGTGCCAAAATTAAGCAAGTTGGCTCACTAAGTCAATTGTTGCAGAAATCTGCTTCAAATCAGTCCAATTACTACCATTTGCTGAATGGAAATGTAAACTATACCACAAAAACCCAGCAACTCCTGAGTGAAGTTATTTTGAAGTACTTCTAACTTATCAGTAAACTTTTTTTTGCCACTGACCATAATCACTAAAATTATAATAAAAACTTTTCTTTGTTTATTATAAAACTCAATTGTTCTTCTGTCATTCTTTTTATCTTATTTCGTTTGTCACACGTGACACCAATACAGCAGATATGAGTGGAATATCTCTAAATGTGGGTGAGGGAAGAGGCTTAGAAGGAACGGTAGAGTTGGTAAGGCCTAGAGTTGATGTATGTTATGTTGGTTGACCAAAGTCATGGTGATGATGTTGAGAAAGACCTGGAGTGAATTAGTAAAGCTTGATCTCCACTGATACATAGGATACAAGTAGAATATCTCTGTACACATGATGTGAGCGTTTTGTGGAGGGTGGGTCTCAAGTGGATATGTGTATTGATTGGCCAAAGTCAGAGTGGTAACATCAGGTGTTCACAGTTGGTCCATCATCATTACTTTTGTTTCAGTTGTTTATAAGCAGCTTTCTTAAAAGCAAATCTGATAACTCCTGAGCTCATCCTTTTTCTTTGGTGACAACATCTGTGATTGATTTCTTTTATGTTGTAATTTAGATTTTTGAGGGGATTTATTTTGTGGGTCAGATGTGATACTTGGAGGCCCTGCAGAGAGGACAACTTTTTTATTTTGGGTTTTTGCTTTCTTAGTGCTCACATGTGGCCAACATGTAGAGTGAATCAGAAAGAAATCTAATTTTCAGCATAGTATAATATGATCTTTTGCTAGCTTTGCTAAAACTAAGCTTAGCAAAGCACCAAGTTCTTCATATCTATTCATGTCTTAAATGTATAAGGGCCAATACAAAATAATGTTTCCTAGTTCATTATGCTGACATCAGATACAGATGTTTGTGAACTGTCTGTAGAGGTTCAACCTTTTCACCAATAAACCATAACTTCTGTTTTGCCTTTTGCTGAGCGGTGGTTTGACTAAGCAATGTGACAAAACAAAATTGTTTCATTGAATTACTCAGTGTGGACAAAATTGAATCCATTTACACTTGCTAAATACTTATGAAGACCAAGCAGTAGATGCGATTACATATCAGGAATGGATAATGTGTTTCAGTAAAGTGGATACAAATGTGTATGAAAAAGTGAATCACATTTGCTGGTGTATACTTTTATAAGCACAACATACAGGCTGTTGTTCATTGCTAGTGAAAATGGATAGTGACCAAGTAGAACAACAGAGATTTCCCTGCCCAATAATATCATTGTGTTTTTGTATTTATTTCAGTTTCTGTGGAAATAAATAGGAGGTATTACTTTCCAAGTGTCCCTTTTATTATGGAAACTTTGATAGCTATTAATCTTCCTTTATATAATTGTTAAAAATGTGTGCTGCAGGGGTACTAGTGTATACTAGGATAAAATTAGGTGCACGATGAAAGAGCAAAATTATGTTTCAAACATTAAAATTGCACACTGAAATTCATTAAGTTCATATATAACTGTCAGCTACAACTGAAATAGACACTTGGTTCCACTTACAGTGGAAATCCCTTCCTCAAACTTGCTTCCCTAATAACTAATCTTCAAAAATTTAAACGTAACATCAATCACTCTTCCATTGTCTTGAACCCCTGTTCATCTTTTATCCTCTCTTTAATCCCCTCTATACCTAGTCTTTTCTCTTACTTTCACTGTCACCCCATGTGTATTAGTGGCACTCCTGCCTTGTTTGGGGTAAAATGCTTAGAAAAAAAAAAAAGTGTTAAATTCAGTGGTGGGTAATAAGTAAATGAAGACATTGGCAGCAGAAGGTTTGCAATGTAGTTGGCCACATGAGGTATATGTACTGACACAAATTTCTGATTTGCTTATTTGAAGAAAAATAAATATGATGCAGTGCATGCTGGCAGCTCTTTGCAATATGAAATAAACATATATGTGAGCAGATTCCTTATAATGCTTAATGAACATGCAGGAATTCAGTGGGTATTTAAGGACTCATTTGAGATGGCATTCGGGAAGGTATCAGTTAGGAAAAGATAAAGATTCCATTTGTCAGCAACTGCATTCTATGTTGAACTGTGTATTCCATGATATGTTTTTCCTAGGATGAAGTAGTTCCTTTTCTCTGTGGTGACTGTTTTTAAATAATTCTCTGTGTACTGAAGTCTCCTTGTATTTGCAATGTACAACTAGCTAACTTGCAAGTACATGTACAAAGTGTGCCAAAATATTTTCTACATGTTCTAAAGTGTGTAATGAATAAGAAAGGTTTGAGACCTGTTGCTACATTATATATATATATATGAAATCTGTCTAGTAATAAACAAGACATTTTTATTTACACATGGATTGTACAGCCCCTTGATGAAATGTTTTTGCAATCAATCAAAGGGAATCCTATAATGCATTTATTTTCCAAAAGGTTAGTCAGTCAGAAGTGAGATGTCACTGAATGTATTATGTGACCGTCACATTCACAGCATATATGCATCAAGTTTTACTTGAAACTTGAACATTTATCTGCTAAAACAAATTGAAAGATAAATAAATTTTTATACTTGGATGAGGAGGAGAATCAAAGGGTGGCCAGAAACCCATTGAAAGCTATTCACATTCTAGAAGACTGATAAATTTTGAACACATGTGAACAGCTATCAAAGAAAATCAATAATTGATAGTTCAAATATTATAAGATCTCAGGATTTTACAGATTGTTCATGAGATATCCAGCCATTCTGAATATTTCAAGTTCTCATTCTTTATGTCGAGTGCAAGGTTTTCGTTTTTTTTTTATTGCAAAATGTTTTAACACTCAGGTAGAGTCATCACTGTAACTAAAAGATAAGACCATATAAAAAGATTTCATCTCCATTTATTCATCCACTTTAAGACAATTTACAAATGGAGGATAGTCAACACTACTGCAACTCTGCCTACAAGTGGACAACCATCAAAATTATCACCAAGAAATACTCTTCACCTAGAGAGAGAGATGCAGGCTTCTCTGACAGCATCTGGAGTAAATGTATATGCATCTACAATCATAGAAATTGAATAGACATGGTATTCATTGGAAGATTGCTAGAAGGAAGCCTCTCAATGAAGAAAAAAAGTGTTTTCTGTTTAAACTTTATCACAGAACACTTGGGCAAATCAGTGGCCTTCTGAAAGTCCATTTTCTTGACAGATGAAACAATGATAGAAATGTTTGGGCACAATCAAAACTGCCATGTTTGGAGAAAAGCAAACAATGCCTATCAAGTAAAGAACCTCGTACCAATAATGAAGGATGATGGTAAAATTCTAAGATCTGGTCTGCTTTTCTGCCTCAAGATCTGGGTGACTCCATATTATCCAAGGAAACATGAATTCTTAGTCCTATCAACAATTTCTGGATCAGAATCTGCCATGAATGAGAGAGTTGAAGCATGGTAGAAAATGGGTTCTCCAAGGCGATGACTAAGCCCACCAGCAAAACTACCAAGGAATGGCTCCATACTCTGAATTAGCTTAGTCAAAGTCAGAATGTATATCTGATAGAAATTTTGTGATTAGACCTAAAACTGGCAGTTCATACCAGATGTTCCTCTAGTCTGAGTTTTGCAAGGATGAATGGGCAAAAATCCCCAACAGCAGATGTGAAAGACTGGTCAGTGGTTACAGAAGATGTTTGGGTGAAGTAATCACTGCAAAAGGAAGTGCCACAAGGTACTAACTAAAAGGGTTCACTTACTTTTGCACATGTCAAATTTTCAGTTTGGGGGAAATAAATCCCTTTTTTAAAATAAATAGTTAACAGGCTTATTTTAAATTTTTTCACTATAACCATGTTGGATGGAGGGACTTCACAAATTTTCAAGTGATTATATATATAAGTTTAGATTGCAGCACCTTGGTAAAATTCCATAGTGCCCTTAAAAAACAAACCATGTTTACAGTAATTTTTGCCTTCAACTTCAAAGAAAAAAAAAAGATTTTGGGGTTTTTGTTATTTTTTTTTTAATTTAAAATAAAAAATGTTACATTTTTCTTAATAAGGTGGTCATGGGGGTTTTCAAGAAAAAATTTGACTAGAGCACTGCATATATATTTTCAAAGAAAAGAGGTAGATGAAAGGAATTTAAACAAATGTTACAAGTTTATTTCAATCTATCAGAAATTAAATGAATATCAGATGTATAGACACATTACATAGTAATAATACATTTCATTTTAAAACAGCAATATTTAAATAGACTAGTCCCTTCAAAAAGAAAGAAATCTACATACATGTCAAAATGTCAGGGATCAGTTTGACATTGTATTTATATTGTAAACAGGGCCCCCATATAAAATAATAGAAAATTAATGTTTTTCGATTCTGACAAATTGCTTGAGTAGAGGAAGCTCTTCTGAATGTTAGGCAACAAAAATAGGTCATGAAAATATTTTATCTACAAGAAATTACTAATTAATATTCATGTCAAAAAGTAAAGGATCATTTTGATATTTACTGCACATATTTTTTTTTGTTTCAATAGTTTTGATTTTATGCTGAGAAAGCTTTATATTTTTTTTATAGTAATACAACAATCTTGTTCTCTTTTCACAACATATTCTAAGCTAAATTTTTAATGTTTGATTCCTTTTTTGAAAATGTTTCACTGCAATGTATCATTGCTAATAATTCTAGTCATCATAATCTGTTATTTGTCAATAAAAAAAATATTTCATTTTAAAGCTTTTCTTTTTACAAATAAAAAACAAATTTTGCAAATTTAAAAAAAAAAAAAAAATTGCTGGGGTGTCCTAATTTTTAAGGGGTCCACCAAGGTAATTTTTGCTTGCCCCTATCTTAGGCTAAATTCGTGTGTGTGTGTGTGTGTATATATATATATATATATATATATATATATATATATGTGTGTGTGTGTGTGTGTGAATTGGGATCAAATATGGGTTAGAGTCTGACAGGATATGAGACAAATGGGGAAGGTTTATAAAAAGTAAAACTTCTTATAAATTTAATGTTTCACTTTTTGTAGAGGTTTCCTATTTGTTGCTTTATATATATCCTGTTACTTGCTAATTTAGAAGATTGAAGTGACAAAAAATTTAAAAATTGATTATTTGATGCTATTTACTCCTGGATAATATTGAATGCCCAATTAGCTGAAATAGAGAGATCAAAGGTGAAGAAAATATCTGAAATAATTCATCAAATTTTGTCAACATTACATTTGACAATTTCAGACAATTTAAAAAAGGCTACAGAATGTGCCAATATAAAAAAAAAAATGAAGTTATGAGTTGGTACAATTAATGGAAGACTGACAATACTTCTTGGAGCTTCAGGCATACAATAAATCTTATTTGTTTTTACATGTCCTGTTTTTAATAAGGATTTAATTATAATTTTTGTGTTTCCTTTTCTTTTTTGTTAGTTTTTTTTCTTATATTGTTATAAGCACCAATTTAGTGTGAACCAACATTCTGTGACTAGAGAAAAAGGTGAAGAAACAGGTCTCTATAATACATTAGAGAATGGTCAGTTTTCATATCAAGATTTCAAGCAAAACATGAAACATTATGCTGTTAACAGCAATCATCAATTTAAGGATCAAAAGACTTTACTAATGTTTTAAATATGCTTTTTATTTATATAAAATAAGTTCACTGTTAACCCAACATGTTAATGGAGATTTTTACTAAAATGTTTAAATAAATCAGAGATTATTGACATCTATAATGCAAGTATAATGAGTTCAAGTAACTTTTACTATTCATAAAATAAAAGTGGAATGAAGAAGGGAAATGAGAATCAATCTGTTTACTTTATCATTGAATAGACAATCTAAACCAAAATCCAAGATCAAAAAGTTTTTGAATGAATGAACAAAGATGTTGACATTTAAAACAAAGACAGTATGAAAGGCTTCATATTCTAACTGACATTTAATTATCTGCCTTCCAAGCACTGAACATCCTTAGCCATTATCATAATCAGAGTGTAGGGTCATTGAATGGAAAGATGCAAGATGTTAGAGTCCAGGCATGGCTGAGATGCAGCTAGTCAAATTATGAAAGAAAAAAAATGGATAGAGTCAATTGGAAAGAATTATTTTGCTGACTTTATGATTTTAGCATTTGTCTCCAGGCCTGTATAATATTGACTATCCTGTTGAGAAGAAAAGAAAATCAAAGACAAAATTAAAAAAGAATTAAAAAGTAAAGAAGAAGGAAACAATGGGAGAGAGTAATATGGGAAAGTGAAAAACTATGTTAAGTTTAGTGTAAGTTGTTTAAAGTAGGGATACTATAGTTTAACAGTTTCAAAGTATTGATTGGAACAGACTCCATCCTATGCATGCTTCAAATGATATAAATTTGGGGGAACAATGTTTTTTTTTTAAAGTAATATTCATTCTATACCATGCCCAAAAGCCACTTGAGGTAGAGGGTTACAGTTTATGTAAGAGACACAGTTTATGTGGGCATTTGGGAAAGATAATGGTCGAACTTGAATAAGTTAAGATTGTACTGATTGGGGAAGCATTCTCTTAGGAGTAACTTTCACAAGGCAGCAGTTTGTGGGAAGAAGCTTATATCTCACTAATGGAATAATGAAGGTGGTTTGCTACAATGTGCATGACATGGCAGGTCTTAGTTGTAAAGTTTAAAACTTGTGGAACTTAGAAATATAGTCGGTCTGAACACTTTTCATGGAAATAGTGATAGAGAAGTGAGAGACTTGCAATGTTTTTGTGAGAATGGGATTGCAAGATGGAAAATAATTTGTCACACACACTTTTGGATCTTGAGACTGGAAAATGATGACTGAGCAACTCCTGCCCATATATGGTAGGAGTACTCCCTTTTTTGGCCTAATCTAGCTCTTGTAAAGGTAGAGTATAGCAGGAGTGGTATAGGGAACCAACCATTTTTTTTCTGCATCTTTAGTGATGGATCAAATGTATGAGTTCCATATAGTGTCAGAAGAAAAATCTTCAATTAGGTAGGGAGAGAATAAAAAAAGCTGCAGAATGAAAGACAATCAATAGGGGACAGAGAATGGAAGAATCAAAAGAAGTGTAAATTATATACACCCTTGTTTGCCTCCATTTTGTTTTTTTATTGACACAGGTATTTGCTATACTTAGCCTAACATAACCCCACAAGAGGGGCAGCCGCCCAGTGATTACTGAATTCACCTTGCCACAAGAGGCAGCAGCCCGGTGATTATTGAACTCTTTGATAATAATGACCAACTTGATTAATTTTTTTTTAATCATAACTCCATAGATATATTGGTTTACAGAGTATCAATAGCAGGGCAGAATCAGACTGCACTGTTCCAACCAATCATTGTGGCACAGCAGTAATGAAACCATTAAGGAAACCAAACATTCTTTAGTATTCTTGCTGTTTTGAGTGATTTTTATATTCAGAAGGTTTCCATTCTTCAGATCTCCAGTTCTTCCAGACTTTTTGTTTTTTTGAGTCATTCAAAACATTCTAACAATGACAGACACATCTTGTCCCTTTCCTGACCCACAATGCTTTCAGTTCTTGATATTTTCTCCAGCTTTTCCCCTTCTTTCAATTTTATTCTGTAGTATGCTGGAACAGCAAATTCCATTAAATTATTTTCAAAGAAAGCTTTGAGAAGAACCAATAACAAGGTTGAGGCATTTGCTCCAAATAATGAAGGAAGAAAAAGAGAAAAATCTTCATAGTAAGGTAAGACAGCAAGTATGTGTTTTGTTTGTTCAAGGTAAAAACAGGCATTGTAAAAATCCCAAAATAGAAAAGCGACATTTTACAATATCTAAAATGAACCAAAATTAGAAATTGGAAGGAGATGAGCAATCAGTTTTGAAATGACTTTTTCTTCAATATTTTCATTTCATCTGATTTTCTGCCCATTAATGTCATTTATCTTTTCTTTTTTTACAAGTATATAAAAAAAAAAATACTTGTCTTTTTTGCCAGTTATAAATTTAAGAATTAATTGGTCATTATCACAGTCATTAAACTTTAGACTATTGATACTTGACTTAGAGATGTCCTTGCATGTTGGATCTGTTGACATAGCAGTTATTTCAAATGTGAAATGAACAGAACCAAGAGAAAGAGATTAAGACCTGCACTTTGAATGTTTACAGTGCAATGCAAAAGCTTCCTGATAACATTTTACATATAAGAGCCAAACGCCCAACTGTTAGATAAGTTCTTTTTAATTCTCAGACAACAAAAGACTAAACTATCCAAATCAAAAAGAAGCATCCCAAAGAAAGTCATTATTTTGTACTATATAGATATTATTGACCCCAGTCTCCCCACTGAGATGAGATGTGACACAAGGTCGGGTTTAATGTGGAGAACCCAAGTGTGTATAGTCAAGCCAGGTACAAAAATTGCCCAGCCCCTGCAACTATCAATTGTGATGGTATCAGTATGACTACCAATCCCCACCTCTCTAGTGCAATGGGGGAGGGGGTGTGCAGCAGTTCCTCAGGATTGAGCACTTCAGTTGTTATTTTCCCCCAATTGCATCCCTGTCTGCAGATAGCGCGACAACCGAGTCACACACTGTCCAAAAACAGAGACACAACTGAAAGATGAAAATCCTTCTCTGGCATGGGGATAGATAATGCTAGTACAAAGTAACAGATTTTCTATTACTGAAGGAATAGTTTTTTTATACATCTTTTACTTAAACTATCCACTCTTCCTTCATACTGTAGCATAACTCTCCACTCTTTCTTCATATTTTGCCTTAACTCTCTACTGCCCCTTTGTTTTTTTCTCTTGCTCTCCACTCTCCCTTCACATTTCCCCCTTGCTCTCCATTCTCTCTTGTTTTGCCTCTCTTCACTTCCTTCACATCAACCAAACTCATTGACTCTTGATATATTGAAAAATAGAAATGCTATTAAGCTATTGTTAGACCTCAAGATTTACTGTTTTTAGCTTATTTTTATTCTTGAATTTAAAATTATTCTTTTCACCTCGATCTTCCCTTACTTATTCAGTAGAATCATCTTTTACTGCCATCTTACAAAAATGTGACAAAGTCAAGATTTCAGTTTGGGACAATCTGTATACTGAGCCAATATGGTACAGGAGTCACATTTTCGAAGGTTCATTCAGAAAATGATCTGTAAATTATTCAATAGAACCATTATTTTACACTATGTACCTCCACTAATTCAGTAATGTTTAAAATGAATTTTTAAAAATGAAAAAAAACTTTCTTGAAGCTTTCATTTTAGCTTTAATTGAAAGCTAAAAGATTTTAAATTTACTATTTTCAGTAAGCAAAATACTCTGGTGTATTTCAAACAGGAAGTATATTGATCAGAATTGATTTGCTTTTTCAGTAAAATCGATAAAAATCAGACTTTTTTTTTTATACATTTGGAAAAAAAAAGTTAATTCTCATTGTTAAATTTTGCAAAAATAAAATATGTATTTCTGAAACTTTATATGAGGAAAATTAGCAAATTTAAAATTAAATTAATCCGATTTGAAACAAATATTACTTATAGCATAAAATGTTGTATACAAACATTTTTTAACTAGAGGGTCTTGTTTTTCTGATGTGTTGATTTATTGACAGTAGCTTGACAGCTGAATGTGTTCATAGTTAAGTATGGTGGAGCAGATGATAAAGTTTATAAAGGGGGACAACCCTTGAAGTGCATGATCTTTTAATGATAGATTTACTGGTTTGTACATCCATACTTCAGAAATTCTGCACATAATCACACATACAAAAATAAATCAAAATTCTTTTAAAAATATTTGGGGGTCATCAGATTGTAATATGCTTTACAATAAATATATGATTAGTAAATATAGTTTTACTTAATAATATTTCCTAAGAATTATCACACTGAAAATGAATTTTTTGAAGATTTAAAAACTTTATAAATTATTCAATTTAAAATTGTAAAAAATGAAAAATCTTGTAAAAATCCATTTTTTGTTGAAAAAAAATTTGTTTTTCTTCAGATAATATTGTCTTTATCTTATTCATAAAAGCAATTAAAAGCTTCTCTAATTAAATAATGTCTTAGTTTTATTGCATTTATCATTTTTCAATTCAGAACAGATTTTTAATAAGACCAGGTTCAATTTTGAAAAAAAAAAAAAAAAAAAAAAAATTGGTGATCAAAGAATTCTGCTTCTAATTAATATAGTCACTAAAAATTATCATGTTGAATTTCTCAAGTTTTCATAAAAAAATACATTATATATATAATTATTTATTTAAAAATATGATTCCAACATGCTACATAAGAGTTCTCATGTTTCAAAACAAGAGCCGAAAACTTCAATATAATTATTTATATTAAATTGAATTAAAGTAAGCTCTGTTCCATCTTCAAGCGAAATTTTTTTTGGAATAACTTATTTCTGAAATTTACGTGTTTTAATAGCAGATTCATTATTGAAATCAAAATTTCCATGATAACAGCCAGTGCGATGGAAATTGATTTCATGGAAATTTTGATTTCAATAATTAATCTGCTATTAAAACACGTAAATTTCAGAAATAAGTTATTCCCCAAAAAAATTTCGCTTGAAGATGGAACAGAGCTTACTTTAATTCAATTCAAATAATTATATTGAAGTTTTCAGCTCTTGTTTTGAAACATGAGAACTCTTATGTAGTGTGTTGGAATCATATTTTTAAATAAATAATTATATTTATGCTCTACTTTTGTATTGAGCACTATTTTTTTTTTAAATAATAACACAAATACTAAAGAACTTTGGATTATTTACCTAACCAGTTCTTTCCTATATATTTTCAAACATATATATATATATATATATATATATATACACCAATATTTTCTAATAAAAAAATTAAGAACTAATTTCATTCATTTGTGAATAAGTCCTGAAAATTTCATTAAAATCTGACAATTATTTGATTTTTGCAAGAATTTCCAAATTAATGTGCGTCAGAACAAAAAAAAAAAGAGGCCAAAATTTGCTATGCTAAAAGTTAATACAATGAATGATGCGAGAAAAAAGTTTTTTTCATCAAAATTTTGAATGTTCTAAAAAAAAAAGAAAAGAGTAAAAAATTTAATTAAATAATCAAAAAATACTTTGTTCCTTCTTAATAACAACAAAGATTTTGATGATAAAATTATTTTTTCCTTATGGAATGCTGATTTTCTAGCATTTTCATGGAGGTACCTATTTTAAACTGATTTGAACCGTTGACCTCATTTTAGTTTTTATATTCCCAACATTTCAACCATTGTATACTCTGGCCTTCTTCAGGCACCTATTGTAATGTTCTTGGAATTTTGAACCAATAACTGATACATGGCAATACAGTACCACCCAGATAATGTTATATAGAAGGGAGATTGGGCACTGCCAAGAAACTACTATAAAGAATTCAGAATAACACTGAGAATCCAGATCATAAGACCAATATTTTCTTAAGTCATAAATGCTAATATGTTCAAAGGCATAATTGAATTGATAGTGTATTTACTCCATAAACCGTTTTTATGAAGAGTCTGTAAGATCACTTAAAAGATTGTGTATCAGAAGATAAGTATAGTAATAGAGGAAGTTTGAAAAAGTCAAAAAGAAAGACATTCTACCAGCAATTAGAGGATTGTAGCAGAGAAAGAAAGAGAAACCCACAGGAATTTAATAGGAGGTTTATACTTAGCAACATTTGTGTCAGAGTGCTAAAATTAGAACAACCATCTCTCGAACAATTTAATAAAAAGAAATTTGAAGCTAACTCAGGTGAAATGTTTCTTTATTTTATGATTCTTTAGAAACATCAACAAAAACAGTCAATGGTTGCCTACTTTTTGTTGGAGACACTTGTAGTCATCCCAAGAAAAGTTTTTACAGGAACCTTTTAACTCAAAAACAAAACAAATCATAATCAAGCTGTTAACTTTCACACAATCAAAAATAAAAACTTTTAGAAGGAAATTCCAATCAACAGTAGGATTTGTAATGGTTGGTTGACTTAAGTCTAATTTCCTGAAAAACTGTCTTAATAAAAAGGTTTTATAAATTTCAACTGACACTATTATGATGGCCAAATGTTTCCTGTATGAAAACAGTTAATTTCCCCATTCTCGTACATTATCATTGCAGTAGCATTGACCAAATATTAGTGGTGAATTATGATACTCAATTTTTATGTAGGAATATATTTAATTATACACTGATTGATCTGTTTTATATTTAGCCAGGACTAAGTCATATAAAAAAAAATTAATATAGAGGACAGCATGCAATATTGTATTATGCTTTTGAACTATCTATTAAGGAGTAAATTGTGCAGGAGACTATTCAAAATATCAACCAATTACGTAAAATTAAAGAAAAAAATATATTATAAAATTCTGTATTTACATTTTTTATCTACTGCTAGTAATATGTACAGCCAATGTACACTAATTATTAAGAAATACACATTTTGTTTTCCATTAAAAAAAAAATTACCCTTTTTTAAATATGTATTTTTTAAGTTTTATTTATTCGTTATGAAAATTAAATGACAGCATTGTAGTTGTGGGTGGACTCTTTGTCCCCTGGCAACCAATATTTTTAGACCCAGTCTGCCACTAAAATGGAAAATAATAATCAAATCAACAAAAATTTTATTAACCCATTTCAGACAGACTGCACAGATATAGGTGACAAAAAGTGTGCATTTGTTTACAAATCTAATAACATCTAATGGTTTTGATGTAACAATGAGCTTCAATATCAGCAATTTATTTTGTGATTTTTTCATTAGATTATTGAATTGCAATACTGTGACAATATGACAGACTTGTGAATGCCTAAGTAACCTTGGTTTTGACAACTACTTTGCAGCAAAGAAAATATTACGTTGGTGCAAAAATAATGTCGTTTTCTCATAGTAACATATGTGAGAAAACGACATTATTTTTGCACCAACCTAATAAATGAATTTAGTTTCAATACCATGACAACCAAACATGAGTTTATGAATATCTCAGAGGCCTTGTAGTCCATTCTTGATAATGATGATGTGTATGAAGTGAGGGGAATAAATGAATTTAGTTCCAATGATGACTTGAACTTGAACAGCACAAGCAGTAGGCCATGTGTATGTCAAATTGATGACAATACATAATGCAATATTTACCACAAGATATTTTTATTGCAAATGAATTTCATGGAAATGGTCAAAAACCATATATACAGGAGTAAAAAGTGTCTCTGCTATATGACCTGATCATAATCTTATTAGAGTAAGAGGGGTTGCTGAAAAGTTCTTGATCCAACCAAGAAATCCTTCCTTCCAAAATTTCTGATGGACATATGGTCAAATTTTGGAAAGTGAATTGGGCCAAGAACTTTTTTGCTCTCTTGTATTTATGGTATAGAGAAGTTAATTGAATTTAATGTTGACTTGCATTAAAAATGGTCAAATTTAGAAATAAATTCAATCTGGTAAGGGTTAAATAACCTTGATACTGGTTAAGCATACTCTCATGGATTAAAGAAATCAAAATTTTTATGTGGGGGAAGATATTCACAAAATAAAAGTCACTGAGAAAAAATCCAAGATTGAAAAGAAAAAAATCTTTTTAATGTCTTAGGGACTATATTAGGGATTCTCTTAGAGTCTGGCAGATGTACTCATTTGCAGGTGAAGACAGGAAATAAATGCTAACTTTAGGAAACTAAGATATGATGCATCAGTTTGGAGTCTCAAAAATTAAAAAGGTATTTTTGGGAGTTGTCTGGGGAGTGGTTTCAACAGATAAAGTAGTGTTCAGATATTAACTTTGGTGCTTGTCAGAAGTACTGTGACCTTGTCTAAGATATTAAGTGGAGTCCCTTTTGGGGGCATTTATCTGGAGGGGGAGTAAGAATTTAATTTAAAAAAGTATCCTATTTCTAGTATTCCCCTATTTCAATGTTTTTTTTTTCTTTTTTTTTTCTTTTTTTTTTTACTTCTATTTTGTTTGTTGTTTCTTAAAGTAATTTACACACTAAGATTTAAGGCAGTTTTTAAAGTTTTTAGATAAGCTAGTCACACATATTTACTCCAATGATATGGCGCTTTCAAGTTAAATGCTCTAGTGTGGGAGTAAGAAATAAAGAATGTGTGAGGGTGTGAGTACCCAGCTGTGTAAAATGGAATGTAAACCTCTACCCTCTGAAAAGGATGAATGGTGTACTATCCTAATATTAGTCAGGATGGGGGCAGTACTGGTGTAGAAACAAGTCAGCAAGGTAAGGAAGAGGTTATTAAAAAGGCAAACTTGGCTGGCTGCTTGATGGAATGGTCTGTTAGTTGAGGAAGAGATCTGAGAAGCTGAGGTGGGCTTCTGATAAATGAGGAAGCATGGAAAAGGTCAGGGTGTAGGATATTTGAGGTAATAAAATAACTTCCTTCAAATGGAAGAAATCTTTAGCTATCAGCCGCCAGTTGCAGGCACAACACCAGTCATGTTTGTAGTATTAGTATAAATTGTAATTCATCCTTAGTAAAACTAGTATCTTCTTGTGTTTTTATCTAATAAACTACAGTTAGTTCTCAGCAGGGGTTTTGCTTACTACATTGACAAGAAGACTGATATTCAGTAATCAGAGAAAAGAACAGGGCGTAGGAAAAGTGAAACAGTAGCAAAGGCAACAAAATGTAATAAAAATACATTATCAGAGGATTAATAGAAGTAGAAGAAGTTCTGTAGACAGACAAGAAAAAGGATATGGGGCCTCGGGTCAAAGTTTATACAGACAATACAACAGACAAATTACTGGCTTTGATACAGAGTTTGTAAGCAATAGAACCTGATAATTGTTTGGTCAAATCTTTTTAACCTTTAATCAGCTGATTAGGATTAATCATCTCAAATAGTTACATTTGCAGGTTTAGCCCATTGCTTATAGCACTTGACAAAAAATAAAAATCCATACTATATTTCTATATTAGACTGATGAAAAAAATTTCTAGCATTTTTTTTTTTTAATATTTTATTCATCTAAATTTATAACATACTTATTTAGCTATCAAACTATTTTCCCTAATTTTCTATGACCATCTCACCTTTCAGGTAAATTATGAATCATAAAAAAAGAAATTTTAAAGTTTTGATTCAATTAATTCTTCAAGGACCTGCAATATCTTGCAAATTGTTGCATGAATTGTGATATTCTGAAGAATTTTCCCACATTTTCTACCACAGTTCCATGATTACTGCGTGGAAGTTTTAATTTTTATGTGATATTGTTTAAACTTCCACAAATTTATTGAAAACTGAAAAGCAAAGAATGGATAACAAGGTTTTAAAATATAGCAAAATATTTTATATCAAAAAGTTTTACAATAAATTTTATCTTTGTGTGCTTGAAATATGTGTGTGAGTGTGCCATTATTAAAAAAAAAAAAAAGGAAAAAAAAAAAAAGAAAAAAAAAAAGGAAAAAATAATTTTTGTGAAGGGGAAATAATAAAATGTGGCTGAAAGTCACTTACCTTTTTAGTGAAAAAAAATTCGAGTTAATTTCTACAGATACACAGTAGTGTAGTGAATGTCTTGAAATGCAAGGAATTTTTCTTTTTTATATGTATCTTTGAAATATATTCTGCATGGATATATTTGTAAACACATGATTGTGTATGAAAATAATTTAAGTTTAATTTTTTTTAGATGAAAAGTATTAAAATATAAATAATTATTATAAATGTTACGAAGATGAAACATTGCAAGATAATAATTTTTATAAGTTTTAAATAATGCATAAATTTTATCTTTTTATATAATGTAAAAACTGATTAAATTCTACTTTAAGTAAGTTTCTTCTTAGTTAAAATATTGTTTCATTAATAATATTTAATAAAATTTTAATTTGTTTGAAGTTGGTCAATTTATATGATATTTTTTAATGGTGTCTGCTTTAATTTAAGAGTATTAAATTTATTTATTTTATCAAATTTTAACTAATATAGGTTTTCAAAATATAATTATTTGCAACATTTTGCTGTCAAAGTTCATGAGTTGTTCGAGGAAAGTTCTTTTCTTTTCCAATGATTCCTTCAAATGAAGCAAACGGTCACTGTAATAGTGTTCATAATAAAGAATTTCTTTAAATCTTAAACAGAATTTTTTTTCAGTAGATTCTGTTTAAGTTGATATGTCAAAAACTGTCCTGAATGTAACCACAATTTCCTTTGTTTCCAGTTCTTGTAATGAAAATTTTTTTCATCACCAGTGACTAGTATATCTATTAGGTTGGTGCAAAAATAATGACATAATAATGTCGTTTTTGACGTAATTTTTAACGTCAAAAAACAACATTATTACGTCATTCTTTTGCACCAACCTAATAAATATGATTTCACTGTTTTAGAATAGCTTTTTAATACCTACTGCTTTTATTACAATTTCAACCAATTTGCTTTCCTCAGGTGCGCTTACAGTCAAATCACACTGAAAACACATCATCGAAGTCAGTGTCAAGCCTGGTCAGTACTTAGAGGGAGGACTGCTTGGGAACACCAGGTACTGTAAACAACTTCCTACAAACTGAAATATGTTTTGGCTTTAAATAACGTACAAAGGGTTAATAAGCCATAAAAAAATTTAAATCAATCAATCAACAATTCATCAGGTGTATTATTAATTATTAGGTTGGTGCAAAAATAATGACGTAATAATGTTGTTTTTTGACGTTAAAAAATACGTCAAAAAACGACATTATTACGTCATTATTTTTGCACCAACCTAATATTTCTGGTTTTAAAATTTTAATTCTGAAATGATATAAAGAAAAAAAAAGTGTTGACAGAATCTGACTAAAATCTACCATTGAATATTGTTGTCACATCTAGTTTGTTGCTTCTGCTATGTACTCAGATTCTTAGATAAAATATAAAGCAGCAGCAACTTAGCATCTTGACTTCAGTCACATTCCCATTGCTGTCTAATGCATTCTGTGTTGTCTCAGGATCCCCACACTTCTAAATAAAACACTATCAATGAATAGGATCATTTACTTTTGGTATTCATTTTATTAAGAGTAGCAACTTGGATTCTAAGTGGTAGCAGGAGGACTGATGTCCCAGGAATGCATATTGCATGTTGGCACATCATCCCTCCATAAGTGGCATTAGCTGGTCACCAACCTGGGTGTGGGAGGCATATTGACACTTCAGAATTCTTGAGACCCTCTGTTGACTTTGCACCATTTTAGACTTATATTCAAAACCCAGACAAAGGAAATCTGTCACCGTCAAAATGCCCGCCCAAGAGGCACTCCAATTGCTGACCATGTGATGTAGCTTTCATGTGCCTTTTCTATAAATATTTTCATGATAGTTGTTCTAATGAGCTTTCCTCTTTGATACCCAGACATGAATTTAAGCACATTATTAGATTGGCAGCAAAGTCTAATCATTTTACAGAACTAAGTTCTATGCTAATAGTTTCTTCTTGTGGAACACTCTTCCGGCTTCTTGCTTTCCACTCAACTTTGATATTCTAAAAGTTAAATGCAATGTCATAGGCAAAAATACCTCTGCTATATAGACTGAGGATAATCCTACCAGAATAAATATATATATCTCAGTGAGTGAAATGAAAGATCATTACTTATGACTTTAAAAGGAAAAGACGAGAGAGTTGCCTTATTTCCTAAGAAAATGCTGACTGCATTGCTTTCTTTTTATGGAAGAGCGAGGAAATAGGCAAAGTAGAAGTTGTTCATGATTGGACTATAAAAGCCAAAAGGAGTCAGAGTGTGTTAGGCAGCCTTATTTTATAAGAATAGTCATAGTTGATGGATGGCACACAAGTTGATCCGATCAGTATCGACTGGGTCACTGTGGAGAAAGAGTAAGTTGTTGTAAGACCCAAAACCCCTAATGATTAAAACAGATGTATTTCATGAAATCAATGTTTATCTTCAGTCTTCTTAATCCCTGTTCTTTTATTGTTCTATCTTTAAAGTTTTCTTTTTCTCATAATCTCTCCCACTCAGTAATCCCCTTGCATTAGTGGCTTTGCTTGGAGTGAAATGATTAAAACAAAAAAAAAAACAAAAAAAAAAAAAAAAAACCCAATCATTTTACATACTATTTTCAGTACAAATGCAAAATACTGACCAATCTATTTTTTCAGTTATTGGTGGATATATTGTTTGTTTTTGGCTCTACTAAGCATGCAAATTCATTCTTCTATATAATTCTATACTTAATTTGCTAATGCAGTCCTTTACCAAGCCCAGGTACAATTTTCTTAATCATATGCTCTTATTTCAGAAGTTATTTAAATTAATAGCCTCACCATTGCTATTTTGATCACTACATTTTGACCAATGCCTTATTCAGTGAAATGCATGGTCGCAAGCAAAAGAAACAGCTCCAACTGTGAGTTATACATCAGTGACATCAAAATCAAGCAGTTTAGGAAAATTTAATTATCATGTGACACAGAAATTGGAAGATGCATAGAAATAGCAAAGTTGCTTTTCAGAAACAGATCAATGTACTAAAGCACCAAGTATTAGGAATAAAGTGAGAGTGCTGGACTGTTATGTAATATTTTACTTCCTATATGACAGTGCAATTTCATCACAAATGAAAAATGTCTTGAAATGGCCAAAATGTGGTTCTACTAACAAATATTGAAAATACCATGGACAGTATATATGACAAATGAGGAAGTTTTAAGAATAGGAATTATGAAGAAATTGTCGCTAAAATCAGAAAGAGATAGCTCACTTCAGGAGCATATGATGTGAAAAGAAAACAAGAATTTAACACTCACAGTAATCAATGAAGATAAGAGAAGCAGAAAAAAAGCAGTGAGTAACCTACTTGACAAGTTTGAATACATGAATGAAGAAACAAGTACCGCAAAGAGAGATTAGAAATGAGTAAGTATTAAGTACTACAAAATAAAAAAAGAAACTATGAAGGACCATGATTTCCAAAATCCTGAAGCAACATAGGACTTTGAATGATTTTTGATTCATCTAACCATTAAGGGTGTATTGTTTTTTTTTGTTTTGTTTACATTAAGAGGCAATTTATTCGGATAGGATGGGAAGATAACAGTTAACCCTTGAACAGGTTAAGATTGTAGTAATCAGGAAAACATCCTCTTGGGAGTCAGTTTCACACAGCAGTAGTTTGTGGGAAGAAGTTGTTTGAGCAGAACTTACATCACACTCATGGAATACAGTGAGAATGTGGGTGGTTTACTACAATGTGGCATGTCAGGTCCTAGCCACAAACGTTAAAAATATAATGCAAACCTTGAAGCTTTCCATTGACTGGCCAATGATTATCCCACATGACAATCAGATTCTCATAGTTGTGGACTGAAAGCAAGGAAAATGCATGCTCACAAGGTAACACAATGAAAAAAATGCCATGTCAAGAAATAAGAAAACAGACCCTTTTTCCCATATTATATGTAGGTGTTTCCCCTGAGCTTCAGCTGCTCATCTTGATGAGTAGGTAGGTGATGCTTGGGATAACTTCTGTTATGTCAGCTCTTCCCCCTTACCAACTCTTCACCTATCTACTCATCCTGACATGGTAGCTGGCAAAATGAAAGAGGGTTCAAAACCATGTGGCAGACATGTCTGTCTCTTGCCAATGGCAAACAAGAACTCTCCCTGATCCCAAGCATGACTTAATATAAATCAGCAGTCAGATATACAGTGTAACCCAGATATAAGAGAGTTGTCGGGCCGGAGAAGAAGTCTCTTATATCCGGGTTTGGTCTATTTTGTTTACATTAACACAGGCTCTAATTTGAGACAAGAGAAAATCTCTTATATCAGAGTTTCTCTTATATCCGGGTCTCTTATATCCGGGTTACACTGTACCTCATTTTTAGTTTTGCTACCACTTGATTGTCAAAAGCCCCTCATCAATCCTTTTACTTCCACTTTGCCCTTCACTCAAAGTGGATGCAGCTTAGAAGGCCAAACTTCAAAAGGAACTATCTGCTGATCCATCAAATAGAAACACGCGAGGTCAAAATAAAATGACCTTGTCTCTCTCTTCTACATGGGTGCCTATAGTACCACATTCTTACACAAATGAAGTTTGTTTCGAGATTCAAATGTCTATTTTTAATTTTTCTAACACAAAAACTGAATTTTAATAGAGCTCAATGTGTATCTTACATGTGTATATCAGATTGAAAAATTCACTGGTAGATCAATTTCTACTGAAATGTCCCTAATCTAGCATAGAAAAGCTGAAATTAAGAAAATATTTTCATTTACTAAGTATAGTCAACTGTTGTGTTCACTTTTACACAAATACTTTTGAGAAAGGTATGAATTCATCTTTTCTCCTCCAAGCTATCTTTGGGTAGCAGCTAGTCTAAGAGAAGGAAATTTGAAAGTGTGGAGAAGGTAACAGAAAACCACTCAACTATCATATTTTTCTTAAGAGATGTTAATTTTCCCTAAAAAGATATTAATTTATGATATAAACTTACTTGAATTTACTCTTAAAGACATATGATTCTTGCAAATAAATGATTTTTTTTTTTTTTAAATAGATCCAATTTTAGAGTAAAGTTCCCTGATGAGTGAATCTAATCTTCATGAAACTCAAGGTAGGGATAAAATAAGTGAACATGTAATTTTATTTATTACTATTAATGCTCTATCACTTGATATTAAGCACTCTAATTACAAAGACTCCTTGTCTTCAAAATGTTTATCTTCCAGAAATACCCTTGTCAACGATGTATTTAATGAAAATAAATAATAATTATATATATATATATATATATATTTTTTTTTTTTCTAGTAGGATTATTCTATATAGCAGAATTATTTTTGCCTATGAAATATTTGGTTTTAGTTGTTTCCATAGAAACTGAATACAATAAAATTCCTAGAAAATGTACAATATATTGCAAATATAACAATTGCCTTCAGCAGTACATGCACCAATCCTACTTGCAATGCAGTTGAAGATCGAGTCCTTATCAAAACTAAATTCATCATTTTTCTCTGCTTCAAACTTGTCATCAGTAGGAGAGCCTACTGGACACATAAGTCTATACATGGTTGTCCTGGTATTGAAATTGATCACAAAATAAATTGCTACTTTTAAACCATGATATGCCAACATTTAAAGTAATTTGTTACTCAGGCTTTATACTTCTCTATAGTCAAATGTTATTTTTAGATTTGATTGTAAGCAAATGCATGTGTTTGGCCAGCAATATCTGGTCAGTTCATCTGGAAAGGGTTTATTTCAAACTAAAGAAAAAAAAAAGCATGATAGCAGCTGTAGTAAGAAAAGAGAAGCTGTTGTGAATGCAGTCAAGTGTGTCAACAGTAGGCAGGATAGAACATTAGATTTAAGGTTCCAAGTTCTAGATTCAGGATTGTCCTAAGGGACAATAGGCTAGTGGATTAAAGCATTGATTTGTAAATTTGGTGAATCAGTGGAAAACAGAATGAGCAAAAACTGAGCAGTACTAAAGATGAGATATACCTTGATAGTAGAATGAGATTAAATAAAGGGTTCAAAAAGTTATCTTTATTGACAGATATCTGAAGAAGGCTGAAGCGTGCAACAACCAAAATGTATAACAACAACAAAGATGAGGATATTTGTCTAAATGTAAATAATGATAACTCCTCATCTCAGAAATTCAAACAAAGCAAAAAGTCTCTCTTTGCCAAATGATGACACTTGCAAAAAAAAAAATAACCTTAAATATTTAGCATAATTATAAACATTCACAAGTGTTTGGCCAGCAATATCTGCTACTTGGTAGCATAGTAAGTATGATTTTCACCAAGTGGCTTAATCTTTTGTCAGACAAAACTGTAGAACAATATCCATCTTATCCATCAATTCATTAGTATAAAGGCTTTAGCCTTAAGGGATGCCCTCCACCCATGACTCTGGACAATTATTTCAAAGATTTACTCAATATTATCATAATCAACTTGAAAATTGCAGAGAATTTATGGTTAAGCATTTTGGACTTCAATACCAAGTGTGACACAATGGGTTCTCATTAGGACACACAAAGTCATGTGACCACTAAATTATTTTTGTCTGTAGTTGGGTTTTAGGACAACAAACTGAACTGTAGGAGAACTTCAAATCAACCACTCACAGCCCACACATAAGGAAAAAGTAAGTAGGGTAAATTAATAAAAAACTTTTGGAATCAAGTGCCACTTGAATAAAAGTTAGGAAATCCCAATTGTGGGTTTATCTAGTCAGGTCACATTCTTGCAGTAAAAAGCCATCAGAGATGTAGAGAGTCAAAAGTCAGAAAGCCATATATTGTGATGCAGGGATGGGCACAGGTAGGAGAGAGAATCAGATGGGAAAGAGATGGTTAGAACAAGTGAGATACAAGACATATAAAATTCAAACATGACCAAAGGGAAAATCTTGTCTGTAAGCAAAGACAGAAGTAGCAGCTAAGATGTTTCATATTTCACTTAACTTCCCCTACTAGACCATGACAGGTGAATCTGTAAATAATCAACCAAATATGTTCAAAACAAGATTTGGGTTTTCTTTCTTTGCTGTGATATTTTCATCTTCTATTCCTTTGTTGAACATAAACTAGAGCCTTCCCCAATCTTTGTTCACACCAATGCAAAAAGTGGGAATCAAATCATATTGTGGGGTGAACAGGTCTAGTCAGTGGAAGCAAGGACAGTGGGTGTGTGTTTACATAAAGACTGAGTGAGTGAGATTTTTTCTGCTGAGTAAGTATAAAGTAATGAATTTCATATTTCCTAACAACATGAGTAATCCCTATTAAAGTCTGAGTCCCCCCCCCCCCAAAAAAAAATATTCAACCTACAGACACACATGCAATGAAGGTAACATAACTCCTCACCTTCATATTTATAATATTGGAAGGTCAGGTGAATTTCTTCATTTTTTTTTTTTCTCTCTCTCTCTCTCTATATATATATATATTAGGTTGGTGCAAAAATAATTTCGTTTTCTAGCATATGTTACTATGTGAGAAAACGAAATTATTTTTGCACCAACCTAATATATATATAGAGATCTCTATCTCTCTCTCTCTCTCTATATATATATATATATATATATATATATATATAATGTGTTGTATCCTTAAAGAGATTACAGATGAAGGTAGTACTCGAGTGAAGGAACAACACACACACACACACACAGATGAAAGAAGAGAGGTTTATTGTAAAAGAGAATACACTACTGAAAGACAGGGAATCAGGTGGCAAGATAGTAATCCCTGAAGCAAGCCGCCAGGTATATCCTGTGCTCACTATATATATATATATATATATATATATATATATATATATATAGCTACTGATATAGTCTGTCCACATAGGCGATAGGACATTCCATTATAACACAATGTTATTTGAGTTAACACAAAAATATTTTTACTATAGTGTTTTATGTTTTTTGTACCTTTATTCTTCCTCTACAACAGGGTTTCCCAACCTGGACGATATCACCCACCAGTGGGCAATTTCAACTGTTGGGTGGGTAATATAGAATTTTGACTATTATAAAGGTATTTCAACATCTGCTACTTGAAAAAAAAAAAAAAAAAGATATTCAAAGGAGATATGTAAAGAACCTGTATTAAAAAAGCAACCAAAAATTGGGTCATATTCCTAGATAAGATATAAATATCCCTGCAAACAAGGAATATTTTGGTATTTTCTATAGTTCTGGGAAGGGTCATTAACATTCAAATAGTTCTTCAGATGAAATAACATTTTTGGGGGATATAAATCAGATCAGAACAACTTAATTTGTAAGTAAAATTAAGAAGTGACCTCAGGATAATTTTTATCTATATCTATAATTCTCAAAATGTGTGTGATCAGATGTTGCTTAAGCATTTCCACAGTTTTCATCTGATTTTGATGAACTTTTTTTTGTTTGATAGATAATTCTTCAGTGCCGGTTTTAAGTTCAAATCAACTGGAGAAAAATTACAACCTTGAAAGTGAAAAATTGAAAAAACTGATTTTTTTTTTTTTTTACACTTTGTACAAAAATCAAAGGCAAAATTTAATGTCTGTAAAAAACAGCATACAATCAATTTAGAGAGTTGAAATCTAATACCAAAGAGTATTAAAATTATAAAAGAAATTATATTATAAATAAATATTATCATATATAGTTATTATGACGGTCCATGGAAGAGGTTCCTTCCTTGCAAAATTGAGAAGGCAAAAACAGCCCTTTTCAGGATCACCCTCTCCATTTAAATTGTTACCCCCCCATCACCCTCATTTGGGGATGTACCTCAGTTGTATCCATTTGTTAGTAATATTGATTTTTGGGTGGGCTGACTTTAAATTTAAACTGCTCCAATTGAACAGCAAATTTCCCAGTAATGAAACACCCGGGTGGTGATGGGTTATACTGCTAGTTTAATATAAAATTGTTTTCATATTGGTCACCTTGAATTTATCAAAGCAGAAAAAGTGCCTGTTAAAACTATTTACCCATGACTATGCTTTTGAATATTTATTATATAGGTGGGTAGTGGAAATATTTCCATGTGAAAGTGGGCGATGATTCAAAAATGGTTGGGAAACTGCTATACAACTTTTGC
Source organism: Acanthosepion lycidas (assembly GCA_963932145.1). Classification (NCBI taxonomy): domain Eukaryota; kingdom Metazoa; phylum Mollusca; class Cephalopoda; order Sepiida; family Sepiidae; genus Acanthosepion; species Acanthosepion lycidas. Next base: position 84,903,442 of record OZ010588.1, on the reverse strand, counting down.
TTAACGTTTTTGGAATTTGATTGAATTTTACATCTTTTTGATATATAATGATGATGTACCAAGTAAACAAAAATGAGTATTTTTGGTACCTGTTTTCATTTGTGCTGTGTATGGAGAAGGCGCTAAAAAAAAAAAAAAAAAAAAAAAACATTTTTCACACTTTGAAAAGAGGAACTTCAACCTCACAGACATTCCAGATGCTTTTTCACTAAGAACTGATTGAATGAGCTCATGCATAAAGATCCATGCCAATGCACTAGGGAATTGGCCCAGCAGATAGTATGCTTTCATGATGCCATCACTTGTCACATTCAACGGATTTGTTAAAATTGTCGCTGTCTAATAGGATTAAAATAAACATAAAAACAAATTTATCTGACAACCCAATATTACAATACTCTCTTAAACATATTTCCACACAAAGGACATGCAATATTTCTAAGTCCTGAATAAAAACTGCACAAGCTTTGCTGAAAACAGAAACAACTATATGAATAAAATCAGAAATAAGGAAAATAAATTATAATATATTTTGATGTAAACACAGACATCAGTAAAACTTGGGGTGCTGTTGATAAGTGTATAGGTCTGGACTTCCAGCCCACATGAAAAGGATCTTCTTTCAAGCAACTGCTACCTCTATTTTATTGTATGGCTGCTCAGCATGGACCCTTAGATCAAAACTGGAAATAAGATTGGGTGGTGCCTACACTTGCATGCAAAGAGTGGCTTTGAATGTCACTTGGAGAGATCATCTGACCAATGAGCAATTATATAAGAAACTTCATCTCATATTAGACATTATCAAAGATCATAAGAGTTAGACTTGCAGGGCAAGAGCTAAAGATGAAATTGTTAGTGAAGTTCATTTGTAGGAGCCTACACAAGGAAGGGCTAGCAGAGTAGGACAAGTCAAGACCTATAGCAAGCAAATTTGTGATTGCATAATGTGCAATCCCTCTGACCTGCCAAATATGATGAACAATAGAATTGGATAGTAAGAGAGTCACAGGAATCATGACAAGCAGTGCAACCAGATGATATTTTGATCCGATTAACGTAGTTTTTCTTGAGAGTGCAAAGGATATCTGAATACATTGGGAAAACAGGTAATTTATGGAATCACTCAGGGATAGTAACATTTCTATATATTATTATATATAAGATAATATTTCTAAATATAATATTTTTAAGTTCTAAATAAAAATTACACAAGCTTCATTGAAATTTAAAACAACTAGATAAATAAAAAAACAAGATCACTTAGGGATAGAGCAGCATATGAAAACTTATAGATAGTTCTAAGTTCATAATTTAGGCTCTAACTTTATATCTGTTACTCTCACCAACCCCAAAAGGAAATTGATTTCCCAGCTGGACCAAAACTTCTTACATCAGTTTTGTCAGTATAAAATCTCATTATTTCTCATTGAATCAATTATAAGTACACAAACAGCCATGCGGTAATTGGAGTTCAGGGATAGAAATTTCACATAAACAAACTTGGATGCATTGATATATCAGTTGGAAATGATGTGGTGCATATTACAAATATACGGACCTCTTTAAATTGCAGAAAAGTGATAAGTTCTTTTGATGCTTCCTACCAGAGAATTTACAGATAAAGTATCTCTCAGTAGAGCAACAGTTAACCAACTAGATTATAATAACTACTGTTGTAAGTTTGGTCCACACAGAGTTCTTCAAATGTGTGGCCATGTGCCAGACTAAGTTAAAGCACTTCATGGAGTAATGGTTAACAAGTTGGTCTTGCAGACTATTACTACTACTGTAGTCTTATACCAGACAACATTGAACATTGTAAAGTTCTATAATTTGCCTATAATATTTTATATGAATATATATATCATAATGAAAAGCATTTATGTTACTATGATTGATAAAAAAAAAAACAATGAGGTCTGTGTTAAGAATGAACATTTATATTATACATAAAATAGCCTTATTCTGTCAGTAACACTTGTATTAATTCTTGACTACTGATACTCCCTCCCTACCCGATCTTTAGTAGATTGGTGGGTGGTGTGATAGTGGCTCAAAATGAGAAATCATGGAATCGAGTTCAAATTCCAGTCAGGTTTGTTACATTCACTTATGAGCAAATACACTTGGGAAACATGAATCCATCTCCTCTTAGCTATGAGTTAAAAGGTAGGACTTGTATCTGGAAAAACAGTTAATGCAATATTCACTTGTTAAAAAAAGTGAATTATCCTTACAATTCAAAATGTTTCAGCTTTAAATTACCCACAAAGGGTTGATAAGACAAAAAAAAAAAAAAAAAATCAATCATCTCATACAATTGATTTGTAATGCATTGCTACTGTAAAACTATTAGTAATACATTTACATTATGCATAGAGCAGCTATCATTAACACATAGTATTAATTCCTGACTACTGACCATCCCTTTCTTCCTGATTTTTAATGTATTTTCTATTGTAAAACCATTAGCAATAGATTTATATTATACACTAGCAGCATGGCTCGGCGTTGCCTGTGCTTGATTCAAAAATCGTACGACTCATACAGCAATCGCTATCACTTGACTTAAAATATTTTTGCCCTTCCTTGCCTTTAAATAGTGCCCTTTGCCGTGCTGATGTTGCTACATGCCTTACTCCTTGCCTATATCACACTGCGAATTTTTTCTAAGCTCTATATTAAACATTAAATCTGTCATGAAAAAAGAACTAAACAAAATGAACACAAAACGATCAGCTTTTAAAAAGGACTCGTAACTGGAAAAACTGATTAAAAAAACAATGTTAAAAACAAATATTTTTTCACACCGAAACCAGTTTCCTGAAATATTAAGACTGGTCGTAATACTTGGGCGGGGTTTTTGTTGCCCTTGTTTTGTTAACCCGGTATTTTGGAAACCATACAGTGATCCGATTTTAAGTTAAAATAAAAAGAGCTCAAAAGTGTTTAACAACGCGAAGTTAACTGCACAAAGTCCAAAATGAGGTGAAAAGCTTAGATATACTGGGCCGTGTAGTGCAGGCAAGACATTCAACTTAAAACCACAAAAATCCGTATCACCTGTGAATTAATTGTTTTTTTGTTTTTTTACAAAGTATGAGTCTCAAATAAAAAAAAAAAAAATCGGTCTCCGGCATGACACAATGACGTAAATTGAAAAAAAGGATCAGGGATGTGGCCTGGGAGAAAGAACAAAGTTGAGTTCAATGGTTCGCAGTAATGCGGTAAAGGGGAGCAAGTGCTTATCCCAAGGATGCCTTTGTATCCATCAGATGCCGATGTACCCTTCAGTTTCAGAAGATCCCCATTCCCATTCGCACCCTGTTTTGCTATGACAATAAGGCCCAAGGACAAACGCTGTCTGTCACTGGTGTACACTTAGAGGAGCAGTGCTTCTCATATGGCCAACTTTACATAGCCTGCTCTCAAGTCAGCAGGCGCGATGAAGTGTTCCTTTATTCACCCTCACAAAAAGCTGAAAATGTGGTCTACACTGAAGTCCTCAGCCAATGATACGCAAAATCCATTCCATTTTTCAGTACCAGAACATGAGGAGGGAGACCATCAGTTTGGAGGCTGTTTAAGAACTCCATTCGTCAGGTCTGGGATGCAGCCTGGGCTAGGGGAAAGGGTTTAAAGAATTGGAAAATGGACTGCTGAGGGCGGAACCATTTTCACTCAGCACGTATGCGGGTATTTTTCAGTAAAGACGCGAATAAAGGAAGCGCTTATTTTGGTAAGATGCGACGATTAAAGCAAAAGTGTTGACAAAGTCGAATATGTCATTTGTGGCTCAAAGTCAGACCTGATAGCAGGGATAAAAAAGCCGAATTTCAATGGCCCTGCACCCATTCCAGAATTTGAGGTCAAATGTTTTCTTCCACTCCACTGCATGCACTGACCTGTTTCTTCCCGCGCATAGCATGACCTTAAATTAATCTGCATTTAGGAAATACCCAACCGGAAAAACATTTTTACGGGTTGACCAATTGTCGATTTGCACTCTGTTTGGGTGGGGCGCTCAGAGTTGAACCTTCACATGCTGACTTCCAATGGCCTCCTCATAAATCTGGTTAGTTTTCGCTAAAAACTGACATGCATTTCAGGCACAATCTGGGCGTATTGGTTTTTGGGTTTTATTGATTTTCCTCGCTGTTTAGGTGTCCGTGGTCATAAAACTTCTGGACAACACTTCTAATGGTAGACTCTAAGAGGGTGTCAAATTTGGTTTAAATGTGATCATTCCTTCTGTAAGCAGATTTTTTCGATTATCGATTTTTTTCGGAAGCTGAGTCCAAACACAAAAATCGGGCTCCGTCATGTCCTTACGGCAGCCATTTGCAAACTTGTGGTGAAAATCGCATCAAAATCGGGTTAGAAATGTGGCCTGGACAAGGTAAATAGATAGTCGATAGATATAACTTTGCCATGTTAGTAATGCTTCAGCATTTCTAGATTTTATTTTTATGAAAGAGGATATCATTTTCAAAATTGTAGGAAAAGCATTTTGAGTGTTAATGTTTGTTTTGTTTATCTTCGACTATTGGTTCAATATTGTTGATTTCTTTCCCTAACATTTGCCGAATCTTTTATCATTTTATCCTTTTTTTAATTTGTTGATTATATTAGGTTGGTGCAAAAATAATGTCGTTTTCTCACATAGTAACATATGTGAGAAAACGACATTATTTTTGCACCAACCTAATAGTAACCTAACATTTTTTATGGAGGAGATATTTTAAAATTATGTGTTTTGAGTTGTAACCTTATTTTGTTTGTTTTTTTTTTTTAACTATTGGTCCAGACCAGAACAATAATAAAAATAAATGTTCTAATATATTTGATGATAATTTTATATTTTATTATTTTTTAGTTTGTAAAGTAATAATAATGTGGCACATTTGATGACAAACTGTTTACTCCAACATCCAGTGTAAAATATGTTTCTATGTGCATATCTCTGATGGTCACTCTTTGTTGCGGTGGAGGGACTTGTGTGGTCCAATGACTGAGAGTGATGTCACTAGAAGTTCTAAACTCCTGGTAGAGCCACCTTTGGTGGCAAGATTGAAGATGAGGACTCAGACTAAGCGTGACCAACACCAATGGTGGAACAAGCAGATGACGATTACAACAGATCTCAATACTTGAACCAGTGGATGAAGAGGGCTACACATGACAGACATGCTACATAAGGTGCCACTTGAAATTATAACAGAGCTGCAGTTTGTTGCAGTTTCATAACTGGATTCTGTATGTCTCATTATGTATATGCCACAGTGGAAGGTCATGAAATCAAGTACATGGGTCACTTCTTGGAAGGCTGAGGTCCAACTTAAACAAATTCATGCATTCAGCACTTTCTACTACTGATTTTCTTTCACCTCCAACTCTTGCAAAGCTAAACAGCAATAGGGAATGAATGAATGATAGGAGCAGGTTTTAGGGAAACTGGAATCTTCTGAATTTGCATGTTGGAGGTGAATTCAGTCATCAACACCATCATTATAAAGGAATAGATCAACTAAGAAATTCTTGAGTATGAGATAAAACTGACAAGTATTTCTTGTATCACTTGCTGACCACTATCAATTCCTTTTTTTGATTTTCAATGCAATTTTCTTGTAAAATCATTAGAAATGCATTTACATTAAACATATAGCTCTATTCTATCGGTAATGCTGGTCTTATTTCCTGACCATTGATAATACTTTTTTTAGTGATTTTCAATGTAGAACATCTAATTTGAATATCAAGTTCAGTTTACTTATCAGTAGGTTTTCCGTTAGCATAAATATTTGTCAGTGCAGAAAATAACGTAAAGTAATTGGAGTGAGGAGAATTAGTGGTAACATAAGTGGGAAGTATTAACAAAATAGAAGAAAAATACTTTCCTATGTATACTGGCTTCAAATGGCTTTAAAATACAAATGTGATTATTATTTCATTTTCCTCCTAGCAGAACTTGATATCATTATATTTATATTGTTGTATGATGCTAGAATAGACATTGCATGCAATTCACACCAGCTGCTAAGTGGGGAAGTGCATCATCTTACACCTACATCCAGTTTGCAGGCATGGAATCTGTGGAGAGTCATAATCACCTACATCCTAAACAGATGTTGCATTAAAAAAAAAAAAAAAAAAAAAAAATTGATATTATCATATCTTTTTTTCTGATAAAAGAAAAAAAAAGAAAAAAAAAAAAAAAAAAAAAAAATCAATGGAATGGTAGTGAGGTAAGTACTGGAAATGAAAATTAATATACATTATTAACATGAAAACAATTTCATGCTAAAATCCATTAATATATTAATGAAAAATACATATTTAAAACATTGCAAAGATGTACTTTGTAAACAAGTGATTATCTAGAGAGCAAAGTTTATCCCTTTTTGCTCTTTAATCTACTTCTGTCTGTACTTTGTATCATTTTACCAGGATTTCTGATTGCTTCTCTCATACTTCTACCAACATCAAATCTTTTTGTCTCAGTGCCAAGAAGCAATATTCTTCCCAATTGTTTACAAAAGTAGTTCCATTATGCGCAAATGGTTTCCTTCATTTGCATATCAGACAGAGCCAACATTCGATGCCAAATGTTTTAGCTAAGTATTTAATCAGAACGTGCTTAGCATATATGAGAAGAATTCAGTTTTATACAGTAAAGCCAGTTCTTATTGTTTCATTCAGAACACAGTATAGCAAAAGCAATAAATCCATAGAGTATAATCCTGAAACCTTAAAACTTTTGTATAATTGTGCAGTGAATGTAGTTGTTTATAAAATCTCTCTTTAATAAACCATGTTGTTAATAACAATTTAAGAATCTAAATTTTGGTGAAATTCTTTACCACTTCATGACTAAAATCCATTTAAATTTGCAATACTGTAGGAGAAAATGGCAGCATGGAGATTCAGATCCAAAATAGTAAAAAATCCAGGGGGTCGTAATTCTAAGGGTCATAAATAAGTTCCTGAGGATGTAAATCAAAAGGAGTAAAAAATTAGTATCCAAAATTTACAAAACACTCACAAAGAACAAATACTAGCCTTTTGTACAAAGTAGCATTCTTTTACTGGGGTAAGAAAGCGTGTACCCGTTTTGCCATCCATTCACACAAACTCATGAATAGTTCCACTGTTATGGATGTAGATGTGTTTACAAAACTTACATTGACTGCTGTTGATGTATATATACATTTCAATATACTGTGAAATGCCAGTCTCTAGCATTTCATAAACTAATTATCACTTAATGCTATTTAAAAACCAGCATAGATATATGCCAGCACACCACATGTCATATATACCAGCATGCCACATGGCATATATGACAGCACGCCACATGGCATATATGACAGCACGCCACATATGCCAGCACGCCACATGGCATATATTGAATTGTGGTTGTCATTTAGCTTAGTCTACTGCAGACTATCCAACTGAAACAAGGCAACACCCATGAGAAATCGCCATTTTTATAGTCATTTACTTCCAGTAAATAATTTCCTGTTTTTCTCAAAATGCACCAGTGAAAGTGTTAATTAGATTATTTGCTGTTTCCTCCTACTTCACTTACCTTCAATATATCTTGTGAGTATTAAATTCTCTATGCCCTCTTTTCTCATTATGCCTCCCAGAAATTACATCTATCTTTTTTTGATCGTAAGTACAACTTTCTATATAGATCCTATTTTCTTGAAGATGTCACTGCTCACATCTTCTGTGGATGGTATTCTTAGCATTCAATGGTAGAAGCACATCTTTGTCCTTCAAGTCTTTTTAATACTACTCATGTAATAAGCAAAAGGAATAAGATGAAAGAAATACTAGTCAAACTTTTCCCTTCAATTATGAACATTTCAGCAAATATTTTATTCCAGTAATTCATACCAAGTGTGTAGTGGTTTATTAACACAGAATCAGTGAATCAATTTCAAATTCCAGCTGAAGATGTTTGTCTACACTTCACACTCATACAAATTAACTTCTTCCTGTGTCCTGTTCCATTTTGAGATCTTAAACAGTTCATCACTGGAATGCCATGATAGCTGACAGAGAAGTGAGGGAGTTAATGTGCATCTGAGAAAATTACTTTCCAAACCCTACATTACCTGCTTTGTCCTGGCAGTAACAGTGAAAATATATTACATCTGTTATTAGCATTGACAGGGGGTCAGTCATATGAGTATTATGATAGAATGAATATTACACTTTTCCCTATGTTAATCTAAGTGTCTACAATTAATCTGTCTAGAGGTGCATTGTTGAGAGATTAGAACATTAGTGTTCCAACCATGAAACTTGGGTTCAAATCTCACCATAGTTGATTTGGCAAGAAGGTGACATCTTGATAATATTCTGGAGGAGACAATCTCAATATGTGGTACAATTGGAAAATGCTTGAAAACTATACTGCAGGATGATCCAAATCTTGTGGGTGAAATAGGGTAGATGAAACTGTTTGGAAGCTGTCAATGGTTGTGCTGGCACAAAGACATAAGTCATCATGACTGAGTGTGTGGCCTTGTTCAAACTGATGATCACATCAGATTATGTGGTCTTTCCCATAAACAATAAATAAAGTCCTCTCAGCAGAGTTGCAGTATAAACTACAGGTTTGTTCTGTAGCTGTTGAAGAAATACAAATGTGCCTGAGTAGGTCATCTGCAACAAGGATTATCTAGCCACACTAGTAAACATATGAGCAGCCAGTTATACTATGACAAACAAGGACATAAGTCTAGAAGTTAATCTGAAAATATCCCATTTACAACAAGTTTTGTACAACAAAAGTGTACTGTTATAATCTATGCTAAGTGAAAAAGAGAGATGGGGATAGGAAGTTGATTCAGAAACAGTTCAATAGATGTTAATTGACTGGGTATGTTGATCTACTGTGCACAAGAATACAAATAATTAATGAAAAAAGTGATGTAATGAAGAAAATAGCATCCTCATTTTCAAGAGGAAAGCATTTTAGAATAACAGGAAAATGACTTGGATCAGAGCAAATTTCAAGAGTTCCAGGATATAAGCACATCTTCAAGAGTTAGAGAAATCTAATCTAACAGATTATATAAGAGAGAGAGAGAGAGGATGGATCTGAGAAAGTTTGGATGCAGACAGTAAAGAACTCTTGACCTAATAGAAGAAATTTGAAATTAGAAGATACTAGAAGACTTAAAATGCTATAAAATATTGTAGCTATGTCTACATTTTAATTTTCTCCTTGCCAAAGTCATTAGTAGTTGAACTAATAAATCTTTGCCAGTAGAAAGAGATGGATAAATTATAATAAGCAAAAACTTTCGTTCATTTCATTCCAAACTCAAAGATTCTACAGATTGCAAGTGTGGATGCTTGGGTTAAAAAGAACCATTGAATATATTAGTCATTGCAAGTATTTTATGAATTAGATTCAGTAGAGTTGTCAATGGCTTTTTATAATAATCTAAAAAAAAAAAAAAAAAAAAAAAAATATCAATTTGGTACTGCTTTTCTTTATTTCATTAGAAACAAAAAAAGAATACTAAACTGTGATGTATTATCAATCCTACTATATGACTGTTAATTCTGGGCAATTCCTCAATGATGAAAAGGAGACTTGAGGTAACAGATGTGATTCCGAGAAAATAGCATAGACTCAACATATGAGCAATGATGAAGTTTTAAGGAAAATGGAAACAGACTTGTATTTAGAATACAAAAGAAACAGTTGAAATCTTTTTTTGATAAATAATGAAAAAAGAGGACACAAAGAATTTAACACTCAAAGGACTATTGAAAGCAAGAGGAACAGAAAGAAACAGCATGTAACCTACCTAACAAGGTTGTGTAAATGGATGTCAGACCAGGAAGAGGGGCAGATAGTAAAAGGGGCAAACATTGCACAAAGCTGCAAAAGATAGGAAGTTGTGGAGAGCTATGATTGCCCATGTCATGAAGGGACATGGCACATAAAGGAGACTTTTTCCTTAGTGTTTTGTGTAGACTCAGCTCATTTACTCCAATAATTTTACCTTACTGGATCTGTGAAAATTATATGGATGTTAAAAACTTGAATTATCCATTATCACATACCTTTGCTTTTCTTTCAACCATTTGTCAGGATCTTCTAATTCTCTCCCTTATAACTTTCAATCTTGCGTATTTTTTATCAATGCTATACAAACATGGATTAATTGCATATTCAAAAATGGAATGAGGAATGCACAAATTTTTTCCTTCATCCTCTCGCTTACGTTTCCTTTGTTCTATCTCTCTACAAAGAATTTTCACATCTCAGAGTTTTTTTCACACCCTTCCATTCCTATCAGTGTTTTTCTATATTTTATTTATCTTGATATCCAGCCAGCATGTCTCTCATTGTCTTTCTTCCAACTCTTATCACTTTCACTGTCTTTCTTTCAAGTTTATCCTCTACCTACTCTCTATATTTCATATATATCACTTGATTTTCTTTACATTTTTCTCTTTCCTACCTTCTGCATTTCCTCTTTCACTTTTTTTCCCTGCTTCCCATCTCACTTTTTCTATTTCCTTCCTGCTTAATATTTGGGTTTCTTGATCAAAAAAACTGATTCCAATTCAAAAATGGCCAGGGATCAGGTAGATAATATGCTAAGATCTTAAGTAGAAGAGTAATCTTATATACAAACATATTAGTCTTATATACAAACATATTAGTCTTATATACAAACAAGTGAAATAATAATATAGATTCCATTGATTCAAACCATTTATGGATGCAATACATGGCATTCAACTCATTTAGAAATGTCTAAAATATCTATGTACAACTCTTCTCAGATCAATGATTAAAAATGGCTTCAAGTAAAGGAATGCTTTTAATCTTAAAGAAGACCATCCTTTATCGGATAATGTAGAGTGATGCTACAAAATCACAAAGAACTTTACTAAATATCAAAAATCACATAATTTGAAGACTTCCAACAGCAGCAACAACTAAAATGGATAATTCATGTAACTAGAAAGGAAAATAATGATAGAATCAAGATGTTGGTTATCCCCACTACCTTAAACAAATGTTTAGGAAGGCAACGCCCATCAGTATTAGAAAGAGTGAAAACCTTGAACTTCAGAAGTTGATTTTCCTGAAAACTGTTTTAAGAGAAAGATTTTATAAATTTCAACTTATAGTAACACTATCTATTCAGTCAATGAATGCCAAATATTTTTGTATGGTAACAGTTAACCAAATCTTTACCATTATATAAACTTTCAAGAAAGTTTATTTTCAGGTTTGTATAGAAACTATTTCTTTTCTTACATTTCTGATATAATCTCATGATCATGACAGCAATATTTACTGTTTAGCATAAGAACAGATGGGTAAATTGACAATTGCAAGACTGTATATTAATCTTTCAAGTTGAGAAAGCATGTCTGGATTTTATCTGAACTTTTATTACACTCCAAGCAAGACAATAAAGCCACTAAGACACAGAGGGGGTACTGAGTGTTAGAGAATATGAAAAAAAAAAATCACTATTATAGAGAGAAAAATAAAAGAACAGACATAAGATAATGATTGACATTTCATTTAAATTTTTGAAGATCAAAGTTGACTGTAAAGCAAGAAGCAAGTTCTACAAGCAAGAAGTGTGACAGCAGAAACTATTAGAAATGTAAAATGATGAGATCTTGTGCCAATCTATTCTTAAATTCATAAAGTCTAGGCACCATAGCGAAAAGCTCATTTGAACAATTATCCTGAAAGTATTTATAGAAAAGTCACAGGGGAGCAACTTTAGAAGTGAATGGAGCTGAGATGCCAGGTCAGGACCAATAACATCGCAGATTCTTTGGACTTTATCAAGAATCTCTAAATATATAGCAGGAGCACCAGACCAGATATAGCAACAGTATTCAAAGCAAGAACCAATAAACCTTGAGATGTATTGATATTTCTTATATTGATCAAAAGAAAGAAATTGCACAACTTCATGTAAATATATCACTTGCTTATCAGAGTATATCAGTTATTCAAAGCAGTAAAGCCAGGAGTAAGTAAGAAATGATACCGCAATTCTATCAGGCTCCAGTTGTCTCCGTGTACATTATTGGATGTGAACAGACTAGATTATATCAAGATTTTCATACATTTTTCGATACTTTATTATTCATAATTATTTTCTTTTTTCAAAGTCTCCATGATGCTTCAGATTCCAAAATAATGACGTAACTATATTTGCATTATTTCTTTTATCTTTAACATTTTAATTTTATCATTTTCTAAACTATTCCATAATACTCAGGAGCATTCATATCACCACATTTGGATTATAACCATTAGTTTTGGAACATTTGAACTAATGGAGGTGAATATATATAATCATTTCAGCACAAGCAAGGCAGGAATTCCACTAGTACACAGAGGGTTACAGGGAGTGAAAGTAGGAGAAAAGACTGAGTATAGAGAGGATTGAGCAAAGAACAAATGATGAAGGGGATTCATGAAAATATAATATGGCAATTAACATTGCATTTAAGTTTTTGAAGATTGTAGTTATCAGAGAACCAAGTAAACAGAAGGGAGTTCCACAAGTCAAAAGTGCGAGAAAATAAACTGCTGAGGCAGAAGTGGTGGTTGCATTTAGCTATTTCAACAGTAAACAAGTGTGACCTAGATGCCAATCTAGTAGCACACTCAAATTCATTTAGCCAGAGCACCAGATCTTGTCAGAGCAGTTGCAATGAAAATATTTGTAGAAAAGAGTGGGATTTTTGTCCTTTATAATTTCAACTACACATGTGCATGAGAGTTTTTTTTTTGTGTGTTTGGTGAGATATATATATATATAGCCAATTACATTTAGTTTGTTTTTTTTTTTTTTTAAAAACAAAAAAAAAAAAAATTCACTTTTGCTATTAAGCATTCCATATTGCGATAATAGATCTGCCAAGATCTTGGATGCAAATTTACTTTGGATGATCTAGCAATTAAAACACTTTATATACACTTCCATCTTAGTAAATTGCTTTCTCTTAATTAAAGCAGCATTTTTTTTTTTTTTTTTTTTTTTTTTTTAAATCAAAATTATGGACAGACTCATCATGGGGAGCAACTATTGCATCGAGTGTATGTTTATGTAAAATATCCCCTTTTTGTTCATATAATCTTTCATTTAAATTTCTTGAGGTTTCTCCTATGTATTCTTTGTGACAATTACTACAGGTCATATAGTAAATCCCCTTTCAAGTTTTAGATTATTTTGTTTTGTATTGTATTAAAATTTATTTTTTTAGAAGTACTTGTAACAAAATATAAAACATTGTCTGTTGGAAGTATTGTTTTGTATAGTTTGTACTGCAATCTATCTAACTAAAACCAAAATGGTGGTGTCCATGAGAAATTGCCATCAGTATCTTTATTAACCTTTATTTCCAGTAAATAGCTATTTTAAGTTTTACTCAAAATGAGCCAGTACAGTCAGGTAACAATGCTATGACAATGCAGTAGTCAAAATGTTAAATAACCATGCTAGGTGGAATACATTGTAATCAAACACTTATTTTAATCTAGCCACACAAGATGCTATTCAAAAGCTTAGAGAATATAAGTGTGAGATGGCTTTTTCTTAAAGAAAAAAAAATTAACAGAAAATGAGATTTGGAGAGATGTGTTAAATATCTGGTGAGACATGGGAAATGCTGGTTAACTTAAATGATCAGTGTGCTAAGATGCCTTACAATTTAGGAGAGCACCTATTTCATATCTAAAGAATATCTATAGCTGAAGAAATAATTTGAAACCTATGATTCATTATGTAACACAAATTTTATCTTAATTTTTTTGATTAGACCATAGACATTAGTGAAGAAGGCCAACAGCTGCTTTCATTTATCAAAAATTTATCACTTAGTACAAAACATGTTCTACTTTACATAGATCAAGCTTCTCACAATATCTCACAGATTTAACTGTTTTAAGTCAGATGAATAAAAGTAATAGAAAAAAATTGTTATTTTATATTTACTTATTTTTATACTTATTTTTAAAAAAAATCATATACAGTGTAACCCGGATATAATAGAGTTGTCGGGACTGGAGAAGCAGTCTCTTATATCCGGGTTTCTCTTATATCTGGGTTTGGTCTATTTTGTTTAGGTAAGTATGGCTCTAATTTGGGACCATATAAAATTTCTCTTATATCCGGGTTTCTCTTATATCCGGGTTACACTGTACAGGGTATCTTTAACAAAACCAATCACAAAAGATTTTACTTTATTACAAATATTTGATGTGGGCAAAAATTCGCAGTACTCTTTTTGGAAAATTAGATGCTGAATACACAAGTTGGAACTATTTTATCACTGCAAATTTTCATAGACACCTAATAAATTAAAAATGTATGTAGAGATTATTCTCCCAAAAGTTTATCCAGCAGTTTTTGTCAATAAATGGCATTAGGAGTGTTTAGTTTTAACTAACTTTACTATAAAAAAAAAAAAAAAAAGGGGCATATTTTAATTTATTGATTCTAACATTTAACACATCAGTTATTGATCTGATATTGCATTTTTGGATTAGCTTACATTTTAATGAAAAAACTATTTCCTTGGAAGATTGCAAAAGGCACTTAGAGAAGCTCTTTGCTGATAAAAAATGTTTTGAAATGAAGGAATTATAAAGTTATCTGAAAATGAAACAAAACAATATAGTGTTCAATAACATTTGTATTTGGAGACAGAAAATTTGATTTTTACTTTAACTGAATAAACTTTTCAGCCAACCCATTATGCAACTTTACAATATTAATTTTAAATTCACTTAAAAACTGACAGTCTTCATAAATATTATTTAAAAATAAACCTGGTATTTATAAAACTATAACATTAAATTTGACAATTTCTCTATGTTGCATTTCAGATTCACAAGCATTCACTTTTTCTTAATCCTTGGAGTGTCAAGGAAAATAATTGTGTATGTGTAATATATATATATATATATATATATATATATATATATATATAATTACACACACACACAAATCAAATGGTTTTAAATTGGATCAATACCTTGTAGCCATTCAATTTGGTGTCTATGTTTTGGCAAAGTGGGATTAATACTATATTTGGTAAGTATGTTTGGTTAGGGTTTTGGATAAGGAACATACAAGAGTAGAAATTTTGGAAATTATAGGACAGATGTGAACAAGATTTATATTTTTACATTCCCATTTAGGTAGACAGTGATATTCATCCACAATTCTGTGGAGTTGGATGTATCTGATTTTGGAGTTGCTAGCAATAATAAGCATCTGTTTTCAGGAGACTTTTTTTTTTTTTTTTTTTTTAAATAGTTTAGTTTTGTATTGTAATTGATTCTGTTTTAAATAAAAATGTTTGATCTATCACTCTTGTTATTTTTAAATTTAGTACAAGCTTGCCTTAGTTTTTTTTTCAGTAGTTATATCTACATTTTATAATTTTGACACACACATATATATATATATATATATATGTGTGTGTGTGTGTGAGGCAATGCTGAAAAGAATTTTCATTTAATCCTAGAACTTTTCAGTGCCCTCACATATATAAATGAAATACACAGCAATTAATAAAAGCCTTATATAGAAAGTAAACTAATGCCAAAATTTTAATAGTACATTTGGCATGTGAACAGATTTACCAAATATGGATTCAAAACATTGATCATTTAATATTTATCTGTATTCCACTAGAAAACTTATGCAAAATATTAACTTTAGAAATGTGTATAGAAGTTAAAAACAAAAACCACAAACAACAAACAAAAAATTTTAAAATTCAAATTTGTTGTTTTTTGCTTAAAAGTTGTTTTTAGTAAGGTTCAACTCAGTGTCTTGTGAATTGAAAATATGTATAAAAAGGTTGGTGGGGGGGGGGATTTCTAATGACCAGAAATTAATACCAGCATTACAGTCAGAATTTGGATTTTATATTATTATTCCACGGAAACAATTTTACTTCAAAGTTGCTATTATACAACAAAGGTCAGAATTTGAAATCAACAGTTTGGAGATGACCAGTACCCACACACCCCTGTTCCTCTTAACATATTGTTTAGAACAACAAATATTATCTGTATCCTACAAGCTGTTGTCTGATACAGGGTTAAATTTATTTTGAAACGTCCTTTGCAATATATAAGCTTTTATTAACTAACCCTTTTAGTCTTTCTGAAAATTAGTATCAAAAGCAAGTCAATAAATAATACAAAGTAAAGAAATCCATAAAAACATAGCAAAGAAAAATTATAAGAAAGTTCTGGTAATTTTTCAGATCTAACCAAGAATAATATATACAAGTCCACATATTCATGCCGTAGTTCCAGAGTTTATCAAGTGTCTTCAATTCTTCCCTGAAATTCTGATGTTAGGTGATTGAAAGAAAGATTTTGGTAAGAGGATCTGTTGAGAACCTTTCAGCACCACTAGTAAAACAAAGAAAACCCAAATATAAATGCAAGTTTCAATATCACCATAAATTGGTTTAACTTCTTTATACTATCAACATGAGGAAACAATTTCTGTATGCGTCACACTCTTGGGAAGTACTTGAAAATCACATCACAGGTTGATCCAAGCCTTATGAGTAAAACTGGGTAGATGAAACTGTTTGAAAGTTATCAATGGTTGTGTTAGCATGAAGTCACAAGTCATTGTGACTGAGGGTTTGAGCATTCAACTACTGATCATGCCAGATTACATACTCTTTCTCAGAAAATATAACTGAAGTTCACTTAAAGTTGCAGTATAGACTGCCGGTTGGCTCTGTTCATGTTGAAAAAACAAATATGCCTGAGGAGGCATCTACAACAGGGATTAACTAGCCATCTATTAAATTATTATATAAGCTGAACCTTTGCCTATGGGGGAAAAAGTATAATTCCACATCTACTTTCTGTTACATTGCTAGTTCTCTTGACAAAAAAAAAAAAAAAAAAATACTGAATTTTTGTTAGTATCATGCTCCTTGATCATTAACAATAAAGTTTGTGGGTATATAAGCATTTGGACAAAGCAAATAAGAACCAAAAAGTCAGAACTTCCATTGTCACTTTTGACAGCAGTACACAGATATAAATATCCATAAAGAATCAAGTAATCGAATATATAAATTAATAATACAGAGTTTTTAATTGCACAGGAGTTCTGTGATGAAATATCACTTATTTCATGATTTATTCATACCCATAAAGGTCAGAGAGCATAATGACTGAAATATTCTGATCAAAAGAATAAATGTGAAAATACAATACCAAATAATCCAAAAGAACCTAAAGTATATTTTAGAGACTATTTAATGATTCATTTTTTTATAAGCAATATTTGTACCTATCTCGTGTTGCTTTCACCCCGTGCCTATCATGAAATGGTCATCTTATTATGCCACATAAATTTTGTTGGTATATTTTTTCCATGTTTACTAAGTTTAGTCTAGGACAAAGCCACAATAATAAGAGTAACATGTATCTCCATAAATTTAACATGCTAATCAATACCATATTATATTCAGATTTAAATGTCTTTCAGTCAGTGTTATATGATAAATCCATTCTGTTTATTAATATTTTTTGATCAATAGTGCTTATTGAAAATCTAAACTCATTAATATAAAAAAGATACTAAACCAATTGTACAAAAAAGTCAGGTTAAAAATTGTTGGGAATATACTTTTATTGTTGTGAATATCAGGTTTTATTATTTTTGGTCCTCCATATATCAGCTGTCTTTAAAGACACAAATTTAATCAGGGTTTCATCATATATCAATAATGAAATCTTGAATTGATAGATAACAGATACCTATGGTAGGTTTTGCATGTTAAAAAGCAACATTTATATAAACTAGAAAAACCTGTCAAAATTTCAGTTTTGCTATTTGAATTTTCCGATTAATCTTAATTCTCACATTAATAACTCAATAAGTTTGTGGCGACTTATGACAATAAGATATCCGTAGAAATTCTCCTATCACATTGTTAAATATTTCAGCTTAACAACTTCAACAAAATATTGCAACAACAACCATAAATATGTATACTGCTTATTTAAAAAGTAAGGGGACACAAATCAAAAGGTTTAAAATTGATAACTTTCCATTTCACTGAAACAGACATTAAGCACTTCTATCTCTACTTCTTTCTTGCTTTCATTTTCTTACTGAAACCAAGTAGTGTCTCAGATGTCTTTTCTGTCTTCCCACATGATCAAAACAGAATAGTCTAGGCTTTATGAGCTATTAGCAGAGCATAACCGTCACGATAAGGGGGAGGCAAGCAGTGATTAACCTTTTTACCACAAAAGGTAAGATTTGCTTGCAGTCCATATACTGAAGATGGAAAAGCTTCAAATAACAGCCGGTTATGTTTTTAGCTCATTAAATTTTCTTTCCTGTTTTTCCATTCTAAAGGAATCCCATCCTTCAGAATGGAAAAATAGAAAAGAAAAAGTTAATGAGCTAAAAACACAACTGGCTGTTATACCTCATCAGTTTAATAAATCATATGTAACCTCTCAAAGTTTCTATGGACAAACCCTTCCAAGCTTTAATGATGGTAGAGTGGAATAACTGGGTGAAGCAGGAAGGTTTTGCTATGATACCAACTGGAATAGACTAATGCTTGCTTGATTCTGTATGTGGGTGAAGAATTTGTAGGAAAAAATAAGCAGTGATATAGTGAAGAAATGTTGTATTTGTAATGTATTAGATGGGACGTAGGATGACATTCTCTTTGATTCTAATATCGAATCCACTGATGAAATATCTGATTTATTAGCAAGTAATATTGAAAGAAATCAGGATTTTGTAAGTTTGGAAATAAACAGTAAACCCTTTTTTATTTACAGCATTTTGATGTTTCAAACTCTTATGGGTTTAAAACAATATATATTCATTTTTTAAAGTATCAGACTGAATTCAAATCTTTCAAATGTGACAGCTTTTTTTTATGACTTCAAAATAAGGGTATGCCTTATACACTGGTCTGTCATATATTACAAAAAAAAAAAAAAAAAAAAAAGTATTGTTTTCACCTATGTCGTCAGATGTGCTACAGGTGGCTAGAAAGTTAACAAAGAAAATAAAAAGTTGGAAAGTCATTAAAATTCTGGTGTAACAGCCCAGATTAACCCCCTCCTAGAATATACGCAAATATAATTTAACCTAGTCAAAATAACTCCCAGTGTATGAGTGAGACTAGCCTACTTTACTTTACACCTTGGCCAAGTTTAAACTAAGTCAGTTCATACCCACTTTTACAATTGCTATTGACAACTATATTTCTTAACTAGAATGTTATAGGATGGCTCAAATCTACAAACCTGTAATAATGAGTGATATGAACTCATTCAACATCAGGTATTCTCGTTTCTAAAAAGGGACTAATCTTGTTCAAAATCAATAGGCATCCAGAAGTTAGAGCTACTCATGTGGAAACCAAGGAATCAGAAAACTGAGGACTGAAGAATGCACACAAAAATATATGCAGATACATTACACTGCATAATCCTCAGTATCCTTATTATATGTGGACACAATAATATACCTCTTATTACATGGGGAAAAGGAGTGGTTATATTCTGGCCTAGGGGATTTTTGCCTATGCTATATAATACCTGTAGAGGGAGGGATTATACACTAACCTAGCCTGACTTATATCCTGGTGTAAAACAGCCTATACTGGAATAACCCAGAGTATATAAAGTAAGAAGCCAGGAGAGAATTCCACAAGTAAGAGAAGAAATTGTTAGCACAGAACTTATGGTTACATCTAGCAATTTCAACTGTAAAATAAGGAGACCTAATTGCCAGTCTAGGTTTCATCTTCTACATGATATATGTTACATGTTTTGTCAAACTCTTCTTTTGTAGGAAATCAACTGTAGTAAAAAGGGATTGGAAAGAATGTTTTGTTAAAAAAACATCCCAATATTGTCTAAAATTTCTTTGGCTCTATTCAGTCATCTGTCTTAAAAGTTTCCTTGAAAGTTTCAGCTGAGTCAGGAGTAAAGATACGACTAATAGACTGTGAAATAAGCTTGCTTTCTATTGCTTTATCACAAACATGGAAGGAACATATGAGTATCAAAGAAGTTTTAAGAATAATGGAACCAAAAAGGACATTTGTACTTAAAAAGAGAAAAAAAAATTAAAATTTCTTGGACATACGAGAAAAAGTGGCTTGGAAAATTTGACACACACACAGGACAGTGATGGCAAAAGGAAACAGAGATTAACCTACATAAGCTTGTGTTAATAAATAACAGAACCAAAAGTAGGAGGGATAGTAAAAAGACATATTTCTAAAAGCAGAAAAAGAATAGGAAGTTGTGGAGAGCCATGATCACCTACATTCTAAAGGGATGTGGTGCATAAAAGTTGAATTTAGTCTGTGCTAAAGCCACAGTAAGAGGCTACCTTGTGGGCATCAAATTTACTGTCAATGATGGTTTAGCTCTTGATCACCAGTGAAAATTAAACTTATTACATTACCAAAGGTTTGCCAGGTTAGTTTATTTCTCTACAACATGGACTCATAACCAAAATTCCACTATCATCAAATTGGGAACTTACCAGTCATCATTATTAGAAATGTCATAACTGCAATTTTGTATAGAACAATGGCCTATTTGATTTGGCTTCATTTCAAACAAACTACCGATTAGGTAATGTGCCAGAACAACTCTCAAGCTGAGAAGGAAGTGTTAAAAAGTAGAAGAGGGAATGTTTAGAACTGTCTATAAAATATTGTCTATACACAAAAATAGAGATCATGTAATTGTTAAGCAATAAGTATCATTATCCGTATTGGTACCTATGACCAAATACTTTCAATACATTTTTTTTTTTTAGAAGTATATTTAAAATAGTCTGGTCAAGAGAAGATTAATTGAACCAAGTCATCTTGAACTCAGAAAACAAAAATATTTTGCAGCAAAACTTTATAGTAGTATCAAAATAATCTATCTTTTTGCTGACAAAGTAAATTTTTCACAAACTAAAGCTAAAAATGACTAAGGAAGTTTAAGATGAAATAATTTTCCAGTTCAGTTGTGTAGGAGTTTTCTGACTCAGTGGAATAATTATGTTAGAAATCCCTTGGAAAAATGCCAGATGTAACAAAATGCAAGGGATAAGAATAATGTCTCATAATAAATTTAAAAAAAAGAAAAAAATCTATTCAAACATTCTTTGCAGGCTACTAGATACAATAGGCACTTCAATCCCTGAATCAAGCAGTGCAGGAGGGCACAGAGAAAGTTGAAGATTACAAATTCTAAAATTCTTAAAAGAATGCTAGATGTAATAAATGCAAGGGATAAAAACAATCAGGTAAAAATAACTCAAACAATATCAATGAGGATACTAGACCATTGATAAGGAAAAAATAGTTAGACAAGAGTTCAAGTAATAATGACTAAGTTGTTCATGAAGACAGACAAGATGACAGACATGAAACTACTGAATATAATTACTATATGATTTTTATGGTCAGAATGCAATCAGAGGGAGCAATAAAAATGCAGAAGAAAAAAAAAATATGTTCCATCAACTACATTAGGTCTTGAGATTAACATCAACCTGGAGACAAAAGAACATTAGTTTGGGATTAATGATTAGGGTTTTGGGGACAATGTCAGGATTATAGAATTTGTAATTAATATTCTATTTATATTCAAAAAGCAACTCATTTCTGGAAAAAGAATGTGAGAATGACACCTGAATGAAAAATTATGGTTGAAGGACCTAAATTAGGATATTTTTACTATTTATTTAAATGTGAAAAGCCTTAGTATGTAATTGTAAGAAATAATTTTGCTTTAGTAAACAAATCAAGAAAATTACATTTTTCATGTCAGTTTTTGGTTAAAAACTTGAATAAATCATTAACATGATTTATTAAACTAAATTGAAAATACAAAGGAGAATTTTAAAATGATAAACAAAGAAAATTTAATCATGAAATTAGGCAAATAATTTTAAATAAATTTTTTTTATAAACACTTGCTTGTTAATAGTTTGAATGAATGTGTAAAGTATGATAAAAGTTACTTTGAACATAAAAATTAATAAAAACATTTTTATGTAAATTTTAACTTATTTTTGTATTCATTCATTCGGAAAATAAACCAACAATTTCAAGAAGACAGAATGTTTGATAAGTAAAAGGATAAGCTCAAGATATGAATTACAAATGCTAGACTGATGAAGATGAAATTTGAAGCAACAGGGGACATGGTTCCACAGAAGGAGGCTGAGAATATATGGTAACAAAGGAGAAAACCTATAAAAATTGTATATTTTAGTATTGTGAATTAAAATTATCCTTTGTTCAAAGGTGTAATAAATAAACATTTTAATCATCCAGGTTGTTTTTTTCATATATATTTTCAAGAAAGGCGTAATGTAAATGAAAGCCAGGAAATATTTATTTGGTGTGCTGTACAGAATTCACTAAATTTAAATGGTATAAAAAGATGAAATAAATGCCATCATTTGGCAGTTGGCTGACCTTTTCTTAATTTTATAAATACAGACACGATATTAAAAGCCATTTCTCTAACCATTAAGCCTTAATTCATAGATTTCTGATAGACAAGCAATTATATTTGATCCACTGCTTTCTGGGGATCAAAACTAATTCTTAATCTGAACTAGTCACTCTTGTATAAAAAGGAATAAAAACTAACATCTTAAACTTAATATAATTGAAAATTTATATTCTCCTCTAAAAAGAATTTAAATTTAACTCTGAAAAAGTATAGTTTTCATATCTTGGGAACCAATGAGTAAAAACATAATTTTAGATTCACTGACTTGTAGAACAAACCAAAAAATCAAACAAAAAACACACAAAAGGAAGATGGTTTCAAATCATATATAAGCTGTTATATTTTTTTAAGCTCACTATTTACATTATTTGGACTATTGTCTTCCTCTTTGTTGCCATATTTATCACAACATTTCGGCTGTTGTATGCTCTGGCCTTCTTCAGGTGGTTGGAATGTCGAACTGAACCCTTTATTTCACTCACTGGGGTAGACTGTTCTAGTTCCATGTGCCATGTCTAATGGGTGTCAATTATCAGTTATCTCCTGTTAATTTCCCTCTCCAAGTTCTCCACTACCATAACCAGGTATTGAACTCACACTCTTTGGGTCCTGACACTGGATCTAACTAATGCCTCAAGGACACATGGCACAGTGGATAAAGGCGTTAGTTAGATCCAGTGACAGGACCCAAAGACCCAAATATGACAGCAAGGTTCCATAATAATTCCAACTCTTATAAAGACAAAACATGGCAGAAAGTGTTAGATATTTGCTGAAGCAAGATAGTGAGCTGACAATTTTTCCAGTTTCTTTAGCAATGAATTGTATATATGAGTTTTTGAGGTTTGGAGTGACATTAAAAGCATCGAGAGTATAAATTGTTCATTGTGACTGGAGAAAACTCAGAGACTGAAGGACAATGATGGAATGGTACTAGCTTTGTTTTTAGGTATTAAAAGTGACAAGCCAATTATTTCTCTATTGAGCTGTTAGTGTTAAGTTGGAGAAGAGATCAACTGCAAAGCTCAGATCGTCTTTGTTTTCCTGAAATATATTCATAAAAAAATGGCAAATTCTGCATAGATACTCACTAATAATCTGAGAATATTCCCAGGCAAATTGTTAATAAAAAGCATAAAGAGAGTAGGACTGAAGAGAGAGAGCTTATAAGCTGTTAAATCTATCTTAAGGTAATCCACTACATGAACAATTTAACAATTAAATGCCATGACTTGTAAATAATCAAAATGGCTAACAAAGACAAAAAAAATAACCAAAAAACTTTTGGAAGGAGCGCTCTGGTTTGTATGGATACTTATGGTTATTTTAAAGGATATAATATTAAACTGTAGGATATTTATTTAACAGCTTTTGAAAGAGAAGTAATAAAGTGTTTGGATGACCATATATGTAAAAATTGTCTGCTTACTTTCTTGCTTGGTTGATGAAATTTGACACTTGACATTTTCAAAGTAGAAGAACAGAAACAGAACTGAGAAAAGAGAATGAAGATGAGTGGAAGAGAAGATAAAGAATGGGAAGAAGGAAAGGATAAGAGGTGGGAGGAAAGAAAAAGAACATAGAAAATAAAACAGAATAGAAATATGATAAATGAATGAAAAGATAAAAAGGGCAAAACAGATGAAAGGAAAAGAAATGTGAATATTATTTTAAATGACAGAAAGAGATGAGCTAAAAAAAATAAAAAAAAATAAAAATTCTTAAAACTTTCTTTCTCAAGTCAAAGAAATTACCATTCCCTAAAAACAGCAATTTAATCTGACATTTGACAGTAACAAATATCCCAGATAACTGAATGAATCAAGTAGAATTTTAGAATGGAATATCAGGTGATTTGGAAACTTTTTCATCATGATGACAAAATAAAATAGGTGTGAGAGAAAACTGACTGAAGAACAAGAGATGCCTGGCATCTAGAAAAGGTGCATAAATGCATATACAGATACACCAGTTCATGAATGCACATACACGTATGCTATATACAGGTGTATAAACATGCTGTAAGAATTAGTAGCACAAAACACAGTATCAGTGAATGAAATTCAAGTCCTGCATATGGTTTCTGAAATTGATGTCCCAATACTCTTGGAAGCATGAATCCAACTCTTTATACACTTTACCACTGCTAAATATTTTAACAAAAGCTCTTATCACTGGCTTGTCACAATACAACTTTATGGCTATGGGATGAATTAGTATCAATATGCAATTTACATGCAGACAATACACTTATGCCTAACTTTACAACTGAATAGACAAATGTACAGGTAGATGAATTCACAGGTAAGAATAAAAAATAAAATGTCAATTCAGGTAAATTTAAAAAGGAAACTTAAATTAAAATGATATATTTATAAACACACATATATACACTGATATGCCAAGAGTTATGGCATATTAGTATATAAAGGCAAGGGTGGATAGTGCTATCATACACTAATGTTATAAAATTGCTTAGACTTATATTAGCTGTGCCCTAACATCTGGTGATTCAGTGTGACTAGTCTTTGATCATGACTTATGAAAGTTAAAACTGTTTAAAAGACATTGGGCAATTTATACTCAAATTCCACCTCAACCCTGCAAAAAGAAAATAGTCCAAGCCACAGAAAAATTGAATAATTAAAAAAAAAAAAAAACTTAA
The DNA here is from genome assembly GCA_963932145.1 of Acanthosepion lycidas. Taxonomy (NCBI): domain Eukaryota; kingdom Metazoa; phylum Mollusca; class Cephalopoda; order Sepiida; family Sepiidae; genus Acanthosepion; species Acanthosepion lycidas. The sequence continues at coordinate 84,878,201 of OZ010588.1, read as the reverse complement.
ATTACAAACTTTTCTTGGTCTTCAAATATATTGATAAATATTGCTGCCATATACATATATACCACATGCGTACACACAGGTTGATTCTCCCCAAATGACTGACAATCTGTTTAAATCACACACATTGTTTAATGTAAGCATAACAAAGACTAAAAAAAAAATGTACACAGCCAATAAAATAAAAAAAAAAAAAACACACCAAAGAGTCATATAGACTATAGCCTTACTTATTTATACAGAAAGAGGGATTTAGGCTTGAATGTTATCAACCTTCAATGCTGATATATTTAATATAAATAACATTATGTCTTCGATATTTTTGTATTTTATTAGGTTGGTGCAAAAATAATGTCGTTTTCTCACATGGTAACATATGTGAGAAAACGACATTATTTTTGCACCAATCTAATATTTGCTGTGCACATTTTTTCAGTCCTTGATAGAACTGATGAGATGAATGAAAACAAGTTAAGCTTTTATTTTTTGATTTATCTCTTTACAGTAGCAATAAATTTTAATAACTATTAAATTCTTGTATATAACTATCTATCTATAACTAAGCTTACCTTAATTTCCAATTTTTAAACCAGGAAAGTCTTCAATTTTTATTATAGTTTTCTTAGGTTATAAAATGTTTTCATAAGCCATCATCCCTTCAGTTTCAGGGCTGATACAAAAAATGAATATCAATAAACTGTGTCACTGGAATAGTTCAGGCAAAATCAGGATGTATGTTAAGCCAATGTATAACTAGTCTAGGTTCCTGACATGAAGCAAAATAATTTTATAGACTACTTGTTATATAGTGAATTTCATCCTCACCTGGTAACCAATTATTGTGTCTTTGTAGCAGATTAAGCTGGGCTTAAAATGACAACATTGGCATAGTATTCACTTGTATGAAGTGCTGCTGAGTTCTCAGCCTAACCCATTAGCCAAAATAAATATTTTAATGATTAGGCATTAGAAATCTGATCTTGGGAAGTGGGCCAAACTAAGAATTTTTCAGCACCCCACTATATATAAAAGTGAACATTGAAGTCAACACTTAGAGGTGACAGGCTGTTTCATGCTAGACGCAATCGTCAGGCCTGACGATTGCGTCTAGCATGAAACAGCCTGTCACCTCTAAGTGTTGACTCCAATGTTCACTTTTATATTTACACATGCTCTATCTCTGATATTGAGCACTTTATCCCATAAATATAGCACACCTTAAGAATATATTTCTTATATATATATATATATATATACATACACACACACACACACATACTCTCACTCAATACTCCACTAGTGTCAGACCAAGCTAAATTTAGTAAATAACTAAGATGACTGTTGGAAAGCAATGGTTAAGATAAAAAGATAGGTTCACACATTATTTGCAAGTTTTGTGAATTCAATTTTCATTTAGTGTCCCATAATCGCAGCTTTATACCAGACTAATCCAAGCTTAGAAAATAATAGTACAATACAAAATACAGTATTATACATAATGCAGTGACCAAAAATAGTATAGATTTTTCTCTTGTTGAAAGGAATATTATAATTTGAATATTCATGGTTACTGATCTCACAAATTGAAAAAGTACAAGACCAGCTATAAAGATAAATAAGTAATGATTTCCTTCAGAATTACACAGCTAAAGCCCAAAAATGTGTAGTTCATTTCAAAGTCTTATTATAGAACTACTTTTACTTATGCCAAACAAAAAAAAAAAAAGAAAGAAAGAAAAATCAAAAAGACAGACAGCTAAAATTAACCTTCTCTACAGTTGAAAAATAAAAATAAAAGTCAGATATTTGACGTAATAGCAACTGGAATGCTTATTAAAAAGCAACAAAAATGTGACAAGAAAAAAAAAAAAAAAAAATAGAAAAAAAATGTTCATTAGCTACACCAACTGGTTTAAATCCACCAGGAAAGTTCCAGGTTGCTTGATTCAATTGTTTTTGAAAAACAAACAAGCAAACAAAAAAACAGAAAAGAAAAAAGTGATCTTAATTTGTCCACAAGTGCATATTGAAAAACAGATGCGGGTTTCGAGAAGTTAAAAATAAAATGAAGTGTGAATATAATACAAGCTATATTTATTATAAAACAATTTGGTTTAAATTGCATCGATGAATAATTTTAAAAAAATACTTGATTTTTGCTTTTGATACAAAGGAATTTAGCAGTGGCTAGCAAGTGAATTATTCAGCTCTTTACTAATGAAGTGAATTAAATCAACACTGTATCCCTACACTTAGATTAGTGAGGTTTAGTGTACATATAAATCCTGGTTTTTAATTGGGGTTGAACATCCATCAAGAGAAATATGCAGCTACTTCAGCCACCTTCAAAAGGAGAACTACAAATGACGAACCTTTCTGTTGCAATTAATGAATTAGATGAAGACAACAGTGAATAACAAAACTTGCTAATACTTGCTTTGTTTCAAGAACCAATGTGTGCAAGAGAGAAAGTGTGTGTGTATGAGAGAGAAAGAGTCTAAGTATGTGCGCTTGAGACAGAGTCTGAAAGTGGCAAGAGAAAGTGATTAAGAGTGTGTGTATATGCAAGAGACAATATGAGAGCATATGTACAAAAATGTCTGAGACTGTGTGGATATGAGAAAGACACTGTGTATGCAAAGTGTTAGTGACTGCATGTGTAAGAATATATATACATTATATGAGAAAAATGTATGTCATTATATAACTGATTTTCACAGCACCCAATGAAAATTCAGGTTTTAATATTTTTCTTATATGACAATAAATGCATGCTATTTCTTTTTTTGCAAGGGTAAAGCAATAAAAACCAAATTATTGATGGCTAACTAGCATAAAATTGAACTAATAACCTATTTCAGTAAACTAGTCCTTCCCTATCTGTGTGGTGATGTAGTTGATGTCATAGTTCATCTATACTGCTACTATGAGGTAGACAACCAAATAAAAATGGCATCCAGTACGTAAAACTGAAGACTGAAGAAATAGAGACATGCATGTATGGCTGTCAGTACGTTTAAGGGGCTGATATGTTTTTGGTGTGATTATATGACAGCAAATTCCCTTAATATAATATACTCAATGCCAAATGTTGGAAATGTGATGGTGAGGGGAAAATATGTTGCACAATTGTTCCAAGTGCAACACATGTAATTTTGAAACTCAGTATTACAACTTCAGACTTATCTGGGATCAAACCACCCCAGCGACTGGCACTAGTTACAATATGACTAACAATAAGACCAACAAAGCAGGCCACAATCCAAATGGACTTTGTTCTGAATTACAGTTAAATAAATTATAGAAAAATTTTGGCTGAAAGTGCAGTTACTAAAAGTAAAAGTAGAGAAAGAATAAAAGAAAAAAGAAAAGGAGTGGAGAGACAAAAAGCTAAGAGAAAAAAGCGGGGAGGAAGGATAAAAAGGAAAAGGGACAAAGGAAAAAGAAAAGGGGGTGAAGTGGGGGTAAAAAAAAAAAAAAGAAAAAAAGAAACTATGAAGTTAAAATTAATAAACAGTTCTTCATTTGTTTCTTCCAGATTCTTTCTTTCTCAAAAATCAGTTTTTACAAAATCACTGAAGTTTACTAAAAGAGACAATACCAGTTAACCATACTTCTATTACTAATACTTTATTGGTCATATTGTTATTCATATTGCAACTAGTGCCATTGGCTAGGGTGGCTTGATCCCAGATAAGTCCGAGAGTCATATTGGGCTATGAGGTGTACTTCCTACCACTACTTCACAACAAGGTGCCAGATGATATTTATTAAGCTTTATTTTGGTACAAGGTTATAAGTCTGGGGCCCCAAGTGAGGATTGAGGTAACTGCAGCAGTCATAGATTTTGAGAGAAGCTTGCACTACAGCAAATCTTTAAGTTACTTACTAAGATTGGTGCTGCATTGCATAAAGCCAAAGAGGTAGAAATTATAATTGTTTGTTATAAGTGCACTGCCCAGGTTTTCAAAAAACAAACAAACAGTTTTCATAAGCCTTTAATTATTACTTACATCTTACTTACATACCAACCCACATTCTATTAAACAAAGTACTTAAATAAAGAAGACTAAAAACCAGCCCCTGGCAAAAGAAATCTAAGTTGTTTTATAAAGCAAACTCAATCTAGTATTAAGTGATTAATTTATCAAATCAGGTTAAAATAGATAAAGCCATTTCACACTTTAGTAAATATTAGAGATCAGATTATGATAGTGTTCAATTGATTGCATTTACTTTAGTTATAAGAATAAAACTACAAATGGATAAAAGTGATTACGTGTAGTATGTGATTCATGTTAAGAAATACAAGATCAGAATCAAATTTAATATGAATGAGGAACCTTTGTTCTGGGATAGTTTGGTCTACAATGACTCCAACATGGACTGGAATGATCCCAGAATAGACATTGCACTCATCAGACCATCAAAGAAGTCAGGTGTAACAGCAGATTGACCTGAAAGATAATCTGACTGTCAGGTGAAGATTGACTTGATATGTGAACACAGCTGCATCTAGGATGTACACATTTGAAAAACAAAAAACATGACAGGTAAATATATTAACACCAGCCCAAGAGGTAGTAGGACAGAATCTCTTGCACCTTTGCAAGAATCCTCCACTTTGGAGAAGACCCTAAAGATACACACCCACTTGTCAACATAAAAGTGGCTAAGTCCAGGGTTGAATTTTTGTTTTTCATTAGGCTGACAGAGATGACATTATTACATATGTATTATGAATGTATTCAAAGGCTTTATCCCAATCTTTGTTTTATCAGGTGAAAATAACAACAAGTGAGTACCAATTAGTACCACCTCTATGAAAAGCAATTGATTTTTCATCTTAAATCACTGTTTATTACATTATCAATGCTAAATTAAATAACTGAATTATGAAACAGAGAATACAACAAAAACTTCAATAAAACAATGATATATCAACACCATGCAAAGCTGAAAATTAGATTTACAAATGTTTTGGATATAAAAATATAATGTTTACATATGAGTTGGTAAATATGCAAATAAATTACGATTTTATAAAAACATCTCAGTAAGGGTAACTTGAGCAATTTATTCCCAGCTCAGAGTTTCTCTATAGTTAATACATTTATGTACTTGTAAAAGCCATCAAGACAGGTCAACACACAAACTTGAATCAAAATTAGTATATATATCTATAGGCTAAGCTAAATTTGATCATTAACAATACATTTTTTGCTTTTCTATATTTCAAAATAAGAAAGTGAAATCAAAACCTAATACATTATTAACAAACACGATAGATAGATAGATAGAGAGAGAGAGAGAAGGGGAAGCTCTCAATATCTGAGAGAGCATTTATCCATATAGATAGTGGGCATAGGAATAAATAATGCAGGGTGAAACATATCCCCATTTTATATATATATATATATATATATATATATATGAATAAAATTGGATGAGAATCCAGTGGAATAATAAATATATTAGACAATTTGGAAAACTTCTGACACAGTAAAACAATTATTTCACAAAAAAATTACATTAACATAAAAAAATAAGCTGAAATTATTTTTTTTTTTTAACTAATTTCTACAAAAATATTGATAAATTAAAAATGAAGCATTTAATCACCTATTATGAATGATATTTTGACTTGTTAATGTAGATGTGCTTGCAAAATAACATTTTTTCTGATGATGACAGTTATTGGTGGAACATGTCCAAGTAAAGATTTTCCAAATTTTGTAGAAGGTACCCTCATAGTGACAAGGTACGGAATCAGGTGTGAAAGAATGTCAGAGGTTGCCCCTGATATGTAAACATGTTGACTCAGCTGAGCTTAGGATATTCACAAAGTAGGACAACTAGATTACAAGAAGTTATATAAATTGTTAATACTTATAGTTAAGTGATACTTATGAGGAGTGAGAATTTGTTTAGATATCTTTTAATGGAACAGATCACAAAGTGAAGTGTGTTCATACTTTTGCTAACACATAGCAAAATGAACATGAGTAACTTCAGATGAAATTTAAATTTGTTTCTCCAATCCCATTTTTCATGTTGGCAATGCACACATACTTCAGATTATATTTCCATTTGCTAACACACATTAGTTCATTTGATAAGAGGAAACTTTTATGAAAAACACTACAAACAAAAAGATATAATTTTGTCCAAAGAAACAAAGGATTCCATTAACTTCCGTTTCCTTGAATATAAACAAAAATGTTTAAAATGTCAAAATTCTAAGATAAATTTCTTTTTACTTTTCTTATTGATTGAAGGGCACCCCCAGTCAGACTTCTTTTTAATGTGAGGTTTGAATGACAGAAAAGAGGTTTGCTAGAAATAAAATTTACTTAAACAAAAACCAGAATCTTTGAACATCAACTGCTTTACCAATACACACACTGCAAAAAACAGTTTATGGCTTTATTTACACAGATAGTAAATATTTATCTCAGAATTACACCACATATCATTGTTTATACAATAGTAAATATGAGCAAAGTTTTCTGCAAATACATTTATATAAAACTATAAGATATTTAAACAAAGCTGATGCTAATAAGTATTCAATATTCAACACAAAACAGAACCAAACAGAGCCACATTCTTTGTGGAATAGCCTTTGTTTTCAACAAAAGCTTCCAGTCATTTTCTATAAATAGGTGTTAGCTTTGAAGACAGTTCTGCTTGTAATTTGGACTGCTCTTCATAGCAGTTTATTCAAACTAATAAGCTGACAAGTATGGACAGACATTTTCAACTGGGTTCAAAACTGATCTGACTAGATCACTTCAATAGGCTGATTTTATTATTTTTAAGTCACTGTTTATTTGTGTTGGTGATATGTTTAGGGTTTATCCTGTTTTTATATATATAGTCTTGTGCCATGTCATGAAAAAAACAACAGGCCCATAATATTTGATGTCAATCTCCAGGTTTGGGGTGATGTTCTTTACCTTGAATTCTTTGATCTTATTCCTCCAAACTTGACAATGTGCTAAATAACTATCTTGGTTTTATCAAACTACAGAATATTATTCTAGTACCATTTTGTAGTAAATTTCAGATGCAACTCTATGATTTCTTCAGAAACAATACTTTTTTTTTGCTCTACAAAATCACAAACCATGCTGATAGAGTGTATTGCTGACAACTTAATATTCAAGTGTTGTCTTTGATGCCCAGAAATCTTTGACAAACACTATACAAATAAAATAAGCCTTGGCTGCATTTTTTTTTAAGATTCTTACAGTCCTACTTGCGGCATGGCTGGAAATCTTTTGAAAGGCATTGGAACAAGAACAGTTTAAAGTCAGCTCACATTCCTTCCATTAACAAACTATCAAAACAACATTGCCCAGATGAATATGTAGCTCTTTAACAATGATATCATAACCTTTACCTTTATCATAAAAACTAACCAAAGTATCTCTAAGGCCTGTAAAATGTTCCCTAAGTTTTGGCATTATGGTTGCTACTGTGACAACAGAGTCAACTGATACACTGTACCATTATCCCAAAAATATTAACTACAATTTAGAATAGTTTTCAGTAACCTACTGCTGTTTACAACCAACTACTGAGAAATGAACATTCTCCACCAATATTATCTTATTCCTTTTATGAAGAGGCATTAAATACGTTTTGCTTTGTCTTTTTATATGAATGTAATCTTTTCTCATATTTGCTATTGTAAAGATAAAACAATATGTAGTGTAATTTCGAGGTAAATACATACTATAAATGTAGGTATGTAATAAACTGTTTTTTGCAGTATGTATTGAACATTATTTTCCTTTCTGTATATAGACATATATGTGTGTGTGTGTGTGTGTGTGTGAGAGAGAGAGGAGAGAGAGAAAAACCCTGAAAAGGATATGATTGCTGAACAGGAAACACAAGTTACAACATACATATTTTCAACAAAAAGTCCAGACAGTAAGCCAATGTTTTTTGTTTTTTTTTGTGTACAAGACAGAGATTCCAATTTCATAATTCCAAAGCAAGATGTGAGAATTGTGGCATTATCAACTTTGGAATGAATTTTGGTGGAAAAGTGGAAGAAAAAAAAAAAAGAAATGGTTACATTCACAAAGTTTCACCTTTCAAAGTCACGTTACAAGTCCTGTAACTCATTAGGGTTGTAGAGGCAGCATATCTACTGCAGGTATAGCAGCAGTGGTGTGTCCAGGCCTAGATAGCCTGATAGAGACCATACCTCTCAAGCTGGGTTTTGAATTCAATTTCTAGATTGGTAATAGAGTCCAGTCATCCCTGCAATTCAACCTATAGCTAGATGAAAAAAAGAAAAAAAAAGAAAAAAGGGATAAATTCATACCTTTCCCAAAGGTATTTGTGTGAAAGTGAATTTGAAACTCAGCCAGAATGTAATGAAATCAACCAGAACTTTGCTCTGCTATTTAACTCATAGCTGGAGGAAAGTGGATTCATGCCTTTTCTAAGGGTATTAATGCAAAGCAAGTGAAATAGAATAGACTAGAATTTGAACCCAGCTCACTGATTTCATTTTCTGCTCCATTAACTGATACACTATTCATACCCCTCAAAGTAAACACACTGTAAAATTAAACAAGATTTTAAAAAATCTTAAAAAGTAGAAAAAAAATGTCTCTCTCACTAATATAACAAAGATTGTATTTCACAAAAAAGTGATCAACTTGGGAAATTCTGGAAGGTAGCATTTTTAAGGCAAGTAATCCTGAGTATCAAGAGATACAGCATTAATAATAATAAAATCAAACAAATAACTAATAAGTGATAAATATCAAGAAACCGTTACCAGCTTATCGATTTATTTAGAAAAACTTTTTATACACATTCCTATCCAAATAGTAAATAATTCACTACACTTGATTTGCCTCAAAATTTGCATTAATATTTAACTTCTAATTGTATAAAAATTTATCTAATACATATAACCACAAATTCCAATCTGTTTATGTGATAAAATAATGTTTTTTTTAAAGAAAATACAATTTCTGAAAATAAATGAAAATTATCATAAATTCTCCTGAAGAGTAGATGTAATTCTGCAAAACTCAGAATACAATCTTAAGTTAACAATTTTTTTAATCATTTCACCTAAGCAAGGCAACAAAGGCAACAAAGCCACTAAGATGCAAGTGGTTATTGAGTGTGAAAGAATGAGAGAGAAAAAAAAAAAAGAAATATTAAGGTAAAAGAACAACAAAAGAACTGAAATTAAGACATTTGAATTTTTGAAGATCAAAACTGACTGGGAAACCAGAAGGGAGTTCCACAAGCAAGAAGTGCAAGAGAAGAAATTGCTAGTAGCAGAGAACTTACGGTTACATCTAGCAATTTCAACTATAAAATGATACGACCAAACCACCAATCTAATACTGTACTTAAATTGAAAATCTAAGTACCAAAGAGGAAAGCTCATCAGAATAATTACCATGAAAATATTTATAGAAAAGGCACAGGGAAAATATGCTACAGAAAAGGCACAGGGAAAATATGCTACAGAAAGGGGAAAGTGACTGAAAATAAGTTGTCAGGACCAATAACACTGTAGATTCTTTATATTTTATCAAGACTCTAAATATATAGAAGCACAAGACAGCAATATTCAATGCATGGATGAATGGTAAACTTATAAGATGGATTCTAGCAAGAAAATTTGTCCAGGAGCAAACTTAGTAACTGATTCAGTATAATCATTCCACTACATATCAGTAGAAGAATATTTGCCCACAAAGTCACAAGGAGTCACTCACATAGAGATTAGCATCAACCATGCCGATGGAAAGCAGAAAAGGTTCTCTAAACAATTAAAAGAGAGCAGTTTTGTTTTGGAGGCGTTAAAATTAACAAGCCATTTCTTGCCCTAGTTAACAGATTGCGGGTAATTTGAGCTCAGCTGCCAATCTGACATTGTCAAACTGATCCGACTTAGCATTTAATACGTGTGTGTATGTGTTAATACAAGTGCATTGAACACAGTGTAATATTTGCATAGATTTTTTTTTATTTACTATTTATGTACATTTCATATGCACTTCTTTCTTTTTGGGGGATACAAGTCTAGCAGTTTTCCATCTCCCATGTACTTCTAGTCAGCCTAGTAATATTCAAGCTCTAATTTTGTAAATATTCTGACAACAGAAGAATTAAAAACAGGTTATGTGTCAGCTTGGTGGCTGAGGCAATTGGATATTTACTACTGGGACCAGTGATCAAAATTCAAAGCATAGTAAAAATCCTGAATTTCCAATACTGATTTTCAAGGCAGTAGTTAGTCTCCTCTCACTATCTACCTCCTCCACATCACTATTACTCTTAGGTGCCTAAGGGGAGAATATTTATGTTTTTCAGTAAATTTTCTGAAATCTCCCTGAAGACCACCCCATTTATTCATTTAACATTTTAAATGATTTTCTGGTTGCATCTTTTATTAAGAACTCCATGTTTATGCATTTTCTTTTTTGTTTCACCTCAAACAAGCCGATGCAAGGAGTTACAGGGAGTGAAAGAGAATGAGAAGACTTTAGTGGGGAGGGATGAGGAAAGAACAGTAAAAAGGTGCAGGGTTCAAGAAGACACACAATGGTGATTGATAATGCATTTAAATTTTTGAAGATTGTAGTTCTCAGGGAAGGAAGAAATTGGGAGTTCCATAGGTGTGAAGTGCAAGAAAAGAAACTGTTAGAGCAGAAGTGGTGGTTGCATCTAGCTAGCCCAACAGTAAAACGGTGAGACCTAGTTACCAATCTAGTAGTATGCTCAAATTCATGTAGTTGAGGCACCAGAGAAAAAAGCTCATCAGAACAATTACCATGAAAATATTTGTAGAAAAGACAGAGAGAAGCCAAGTCACATTGGTGAGAAAGTGACTGAAGTCATGATACCTGGTCAGGATTAACTACATTACAGAGCCATTTTTTAATTTTGTCAAGAATTTTGAGATATATAGTAGGTGTGCCAGACCAGGTATGGCAACCGTATTCAATGCACAGGCAAATGGTAGATTTATAAATGTGCATATAGATTCTGAAGAGAAAAATTTTTCTGGTACAACACAGTGAACCAATTTTTCTATCATAAGACATAGCAATTGATTCAATATAGTCACTCCATTTCATGTCAGTGGAAGTTCAGAAAAATTCACCCCCCACCAAATTAAGGCCCCATCCATTTATTTGCATTGTTATAAACTAAGCTTAGTAAGTTAAATGGAAGAAGTCTCTTTGTGTTTGTTTGTTTTGTTTTTATTTGGGAAATCTATGTTGTTTTGTGAAAGTGATTTTCTCTCTCCACCCACAAAGAAACTGTTTGAGAAAGAACAAAATTCCACTAATGTCTCTGTAGGAGTAAACGAAAACTATTTTCTACACAAATGGCCAAGACGAAAGAAGATTCTCATAAGTCAGACACCAATCAACATTATAATAAAAGTTTTACTTTGAAGAGTCTATAAATAAAGGGCTTGACTTCATGACAATTTGTTTACTTATTCTTTTATTTCACACCCATTGGCATAGACAACGTACACATAATATATTAATAGAAAAATTTTGTTAGATACAAAGAGTACTGAATTGTTATGTAATATCAGTTCTATATGGCAATGAATGCTGGACAATCACCTCCGAAACATAATTGTGGTTCTACAAAAGGATGCTGAGAATACTATGGACCAAACATGTGAACAACAGTGAAGTTTTAGTGAAAATGGAAACAAAAAGGATACTTATACTTAACAACAGAAAGAGGTAGTTTGAAATTTCTACAGCACCTAATGAGGAAAGAAGGCACGGAAAATATTTGATTGGTAGCTTGAGTAAATGGATGGCAAGGTTTAGGAAAAATAAGTAAAGTAAAATATATTAAGAGCTACAAAGGACAGGAAATTGTGGAAAGCCATGATTGTCAATGTTCTGAAAGGACTTTGCACAGAAATGTAATGAATTCAATCCTCATAGAATGTTCAATATTTGAGGCCTTATGCTATACCAGGCCTGTTGTCAAGCACCCCCCCACACCGAAAATTGATGCCCTTAACCATATGAAAATATTATAAACTGATTTTAGTGTGCAAATTCTTACTTGTTCCCCCTCCCACCCCAACTTAAAGCCCCTTACCACTCAAAATATTCTGGTGAAGGGCCTGTGCTATAGTAAACCGAGTAGAAAGAATACTCAGCTATAGAGCAATGATTAGACAATTACAACTCTAGTGAGTTTTAAGATGTTCCTACTGAGGCGTTGTGACAGACGAAGCTGAACTAAGTAAATATTTTCACCCTTAAAGCCACATTTAGAGGAGAGTGTTTTTTTTTATTTTAATATTTTCATTTCAAGTTACTACAGTTTAAAAATCAAACAAAAAACTCAGATTTGTTAGTCGCGCACAATTTTATTTGAATTTTTTCTCTACCATTATCTAAAATATCCTCATATTTGTATTGCCTTATATCTGACTTGACAGTCAAATATACAAAAATTTGCTACAAAATTATTTAATTGAAATTTTATGATAAATTATCTTAGTTTAAAAGTTAATCCAAAATGAATCTGAAAACCTTATCTATCGGATAAATTTAAGATAAAAGCTTAATGTTCATCATATAAAACACAGATTAAAATTATGAAACAAGAAATTGTAATGAAGAAATAAAATGAGGAATTCAGTTTGTATCCAAACTATAATATCCATCTTTTCTTGACAGTAGTAATTCTCAATTTTTCTGTTGTCCTAAAAGGATGAAGGCAACTCAAAACTATGTGATAGTAGTTAATATTTGATTTGAAAGAAAAAATATATTTAAGATAATGGAAATATAGAATGTAAGTGAAAAAAAAAAAAAAAAAAAAAAAAAAAAAAAATCAATATTCAATTAAGCAACAAGAATCATGCTGGATTTTGTCAATATTTCAACAAATGGCGAAATGTGAACATGTGATTCTTCTGCAAGTGAATATAAAAAAAATATCAATGATTCACAAAATACAAATTCACACAAGTTCAGGATATCTTTATTCATTATATGGTCCCTAAGTTTATTCAGTTGGTCTTTCAACTTTTGCAATCCCCCCCCATAAACATATTTTTAATAATTTCTTCCCAAGGCAATATAAAGCCACTAAATCACAAGGGGTTACTAAGTGTTAGAGAATGAGAAAAGCAAAAAAAAAAACAGAACAAAAACAAAAAACAACAAAAACAAAACAAACAATATAAACAAAAACTATTAAAAGAAGGAGAACAATAAAAACAGGAATTAAGATGGAAGATAGAAATTGACATGATCTTCAAAACTTTAAATGCAAAGTTGACTGGGAAGCAATAAGCTATATGAGAGTTCCACAAGTGAGAAGTGTGATAGAAGAAACTATTAGCATAGAACGTATGGTTACATATAGCCATTTCAACTGTAATCTAATGAGCCCCCAACACACACACACACACTATAGGCTAAAAGGTTGAGAACACGGTCTGCATTTTGAAGAGTCACCTAAAAATTGTAGGTTGCCTGCTTTTTCAAAACTAATTTATTGGCACTCTCCAGGCAAGGGGAACTTTCTCTTCCTGAAGGATTTTATCACATATTAAATAACAATGATAACAAAATTAACCCATTACTGTATAAACTTTTAGGTCTTTTTGTCTAGATTACTTTGCTGGTTAATGTGTAAACATACAATGTGACCTTTGCCCAAGCTTTTCACCAACCAGCAAATGATGAGCCCACATTGCATTCAGATTCTTGATCTTGATATGAACCGAAAACTGTGGAACAGCATTGCTGAATGCTCACAACAACATGATGAAAGACAAATACCACATCAAGAAATAACAATGCAAACTATGTTTCCTATACATGCAGATGTTTTGTTCAGGGCTTTGCCTACTCATCCAGGTGGTTGGGTAGGTGATACTCGGACAACTTCTGCTGTCAGCTCTTCCTTCTATCAACTCCTCCCCATCTACTCATCCTGATGTAGTAGCTGGCAATATGAATGGTGTCTTCAGAATTACACAACGGACATGTCAGTCTCATGCCAAGGATTGACTAGAATTATTCCAGATCCCAAGCATGATTGATATACACCAGCACCTGGATATATCTTATTTCCGGTTTTGTTACCACTCGATCTTCAAAAATCCCCTCATCTATATCTTCCCATTCCTTTTCAAAGTGAACTTCAAAAGGAAACATCTACTGGTTTATAAAACAGAAGCACTCAAGATAAACTACCTCTTTCCTTTCTACATGTCCATAGTATTACAATGGCACATTTAAACCTACTGCACAAATAACAAGACTAAAATGTCACCATCTGTAAAGCTAGACATAAAAATCACCAAGCAAATAAAGCCATAGTTTGACCAACCAATCAGAAATCTTTCAAAACCAGGATATAAGGCCACAAGCCAATAAGAAGCAAGTGGACTTTTCAAAGTGGATCTGTAGATGTGCATATAAACAGTGAAAATCAACCAAAATCAGAGTTGATAAATTTTGTCCATTCTCTGATGCTGCAGTCATTGTAATATACTCAAAAATGAAATACAACATTTCCACAACTAGCTGACAACCTTACATGGCTAATCCATCCTTGCTACATTGAAAACAAACATGCTTTCCTTCACCCCATGGTCAAGCAACTGATACAAAATATTCATAACTCCTATACATATATAATTACATTCTTTCTCACATTCTCTACTGTATGCATCCACAAAAATAACCTAACTAATAGAGAAAAACAGATCTACTTGGAGTGAGTTAATGTCAAAACCAGTAGATGGTAACGGTTTCAATAAGGAAAGAAAAAAAAACATTCTGGGTGTGGCATGTGATAAAGATATTTATTACCTCTTTCACAAAATTCTAATGCTTACAAATGGGTTTGTATTTCATCCCAGTCTAAAGATGCCTGCCATAAACAGCGAAAATGTGTTGTTTGGACAGCTTTTCCACCATCTCATTATCTCCACATAGTATTACATCCAATACTATGAGTGTAGATTGCAATCAAACAAGATGGTGGTATATGACACTCAAAGTAGTAAGGAATATTGCTATGTGGCTAAATTTTGATGATAAATTGATCTTTGTAGACCTAATTGTCAAGATTAAACTGCAAAATAACAAGATACAAAAGATAAAGATTGCAAGTTGAAATCTTACTGATGGCTTACTCATCATTCCAATTCATATTGCTTACTTTTTGACTTGTATTTCTGATCTGTATTGCTTACTTAACAATTATAGAATGACGATCTGAGAATCACAAAAAGAAAAAAAATCAAATGAATGAAATATTATGACTTGTTTGTTAATACACTAATTATTTTTTTTCTTTTATTTGACTTCTGGACAACAAATCTAATGTGATCAAGAAGTGGGGATCTGTTTACAATTATTGCAAATAAAGCAATTTCTAAAGAATTAAGAGATTTACTTTTAATCTGACATTTTTATTATTCAAAACATTTTTAGTGGATGCAATAAAAATGTTGGATTAAAAATAAATCCCTTAATTCTTTAGAAATTGTTTTATGCTTCAAACCCAAAACTGAACAGATATGGACATTTTGAAAAAAAAATAATCTGAATGAAAAAAATGTGCTTTCCTTAAAAGGGAAAATAGAACCTTGCTGGGCTGTTCACTCTCACTGAGAGGTCTATGTCATGCTAGAACAAATGATGGTTTCTCCTATGAAAGGGGACATAGGTTTAATCTCTGCCAGAAAGTACTTTCTTAAGATTTTTTTGAGTTCACAGGCTGATAGATGCAATACACACTGTTTAAAATAAAAAAATGGGGTGCCTATTTCAAATACGGCTATCTGCTAAAAATATTTTTCTTAGTTGAATATTGATTACTTTCAGTATTTTGCTTATTTTTCTGATTTAACTTTATCCTCTGCAGGAAGTGGGATTTGACTTTCTTTCGTAAAGAACAAACAACATTATAAGAAAAAAGAAAAAGTCATGTTTGGTCTCAGTACATTTTAATGTCGAAAACCT
Organism: Acanthosepion lycidas; assembly: GCA_963932145.1. Classification (NCBI taxonomy): domain Eukaryota; kingdom Metazoa; phylum Mollusca; class Cephalopoda; order Sepiida; family Sepiidae; genus Acanthosepion; species Acanthosepion lycidas. The sequence goes on along the minus strand of OZ010588.1, from coordinate 84,862,179 downwards.
AATGAGATGCAAATTGCATTTAAAATTGTAAAATTAAGAAGAGAATACAATGGCAGATCTTTCTAAGGAATTATTAAATACTCATTCTTGTAATAAGTTTAAAGATTTTCAGTGTCTTGTTTTTCTTCATGGTACCAAAAATTAAAGAAACATTATCTAATATTAATGGTTTGGTCTGTATTCACTTCTCACTACATTTATGATAGGGCTAGTTATTTATTTAAGATTAGTTTTGACACCTGGTCACAAGTAAGAGGCATTTAGTGAAGATTTAACAACTTGGTAGATCTGTAAAACCAGCTTCCTAACTATTACATCATAAGGCATCTTAACTGCAAAAAAAAAAAAAAAAAAAAAAAAAAGAAATTCTTTGCCTTATGATGAAAATTTATTTATCACCATTGCCAGAGATCAACTGGATCAACTGTGTTAGAGATGTGTAACAAAATCTCTGCTTACTTATGGTGTGTGTGTGTGTGAAGGAGAACTATTGTTCATCTTACAAATTTTATATTTTTTTCTTAATTTTCAATGAACAAAATGAAGTTTAATCCCAAGACATAAAATATTGGATAATTCTTATTTTGTATGAATTTCTGGGATACGGTATTATTATTTACACCTGGACTAATGTCCTCATCTTTATTATCACATTATTTCAGCTATTGGGGACTCTGGCTTCCTCAATATTTCCCTGAAGGTTACTCATATCAACAGTCACCAGAAGAAAGCCAGAAAGTATGACAAACAAAACATTATGATGATAATAATAAAGACGAGAACATTAGTCTGTTTATAATTCTTATTCTGTTTGATTTTATGATAATAATGTGAATATTCAAAAATTAATATTGGATATTTTTTATTATCAGCAGGAAAGTGTTTTTATATGCTGGAGGATGACTATAGTGTAGTGGTTAAGAAACTCATTTAAATAATCCCATTTTCCGAGTTCCCCACTACAATGACATTGTACTCAGCTAGGATTAGTAAATAGAGTCACTCTTCATCTATTACAATGTGCTACAAAATTTCATTAAATAAAAATGTTAAAAAATCCAACCAGTTGGACATTATATGAAAAATTTTATCATGTTTATTTATTTTGAAGAAATAGAAAAAATGAATAGGTAAGATGCAAAAGAAATAAAAATTTAATCAACATATTTACAGTAAGCAAATCAAAGTAATGCACAGAATATAAAGTGGATTAATGAATTTGTTTACCATGTTTACTGTTTAGTACACTACTGTATAAACATTTATACATAAATTAGAAATGTTACAAATGATGCAAAAGTAACATTAAAACTATCTGAAACTGGTTGACACAAACACATTACATGCTTAGTATGCCTAAAATAGTGGCTAGGTACAATTTCTCATTTAGTAACCAGATTGTTGGTACAGAACCTGGTCATTAAGTAAGGAGTGGCAACAACTGAGCTACCCTTCATAATTCATTAGGTACTAAGCTAATACACCTGTATAATAAATTTGATTCACTATTTTGGCTTTGAGCCAGACAAAATTAAATATAAAAAAAAAAAATATTCCTGCTAATTCAACAATCTATTCACCGATTTTTAAACTTATTCATATTAAACTAATAAAAAAGAAATTTAAATTATGGCAATGAATGTGCCAAGTCTAAAAGCAAAACATTAATTTCTACTATGTCATTAGAAGAGTTGAAAACCTTAATGAATTACCTGTCATTAATAGTTTATTTTTAATTTCATCTTACATTATAAATATTGAAAATGTTTTATACACACACATACTCTCCAATTGTCATATAACATTCTAGTCACCACTGAATAATTATAGAATTTTATTTATCAAGTTTAACATAACAAAATTAAGCATAACCAAAAAGTCTCATTACAAAGAAATGGGTAATTTAACTACTATGTTGTGACCTCTTCTGACAATGTAGAAAATTATTACACACACACACAATATATATAAAAAGGAGTAATAAAAGTTATTGGCCAGTTCAAAAAGTCCTTAAAACAAAAACAATTTTTCATAATTATCCACTGAAAAAGCAATGTGTGTGTATGCCTGTGTAATAAAATATAGTTTAAAAGTATGCTATATTTATAGGATAAAAGTGCTCAATATACAGGATAGTGCTAATGCTTTTAGTTATGTTTAGTTATTATTTGAAATTATTTTATTCATTTAATATTGTATTTATTTTGTATATTTTTTTTTCTTTCATTATAAATTTTGTTATTTGAAATAAGTTTATGAGGTCAATACCAAGTAGTGACAGTGTTTCAGGCCATATATGATCTTTAGGACACATGGCCTGAAGAAAACTTGTCACCACTTATGTTTATATACACTTATACATTTTGAATACTTACTCTATATAGCATATCTTAAAACTACATTTTTATCATATGTTCTTTACACTATTTATATTCAGACTATTGTCCTTATCTTTGTTATGATATTTTGGCCATAGTGCTCTCTGGCCTTCCTCAGGTGTATATCAATTCTGAACTGAATCCTTTATTTAATCTCTTATTTATTTAGTTCTTATGTAGTTATTTTATTGGTACTGTTCAGTTATTGCTTGCCCATTTTCAGTGCCCAGCCTAGAGATTGAATTCACAACCACTATGTCACTATGCCTTAAACTTAACTGTTAATAAGGTTGCTGCTGTTGAAGACTTGCTGTCATTTTGTCTTTATCAGTAGCTCCCATATTGTATTTATTTCTATGCTAGGCCTACTAAGGAGATTCTCATAGCCTAGCATAGTTGTTGATTCTTTCAGACATCTAACTCTTCCGTGTTCTTCCTAGTCCAGTATCTTCACTTCATTTCATCCATACATGATCAACCATGCCAAATATCATTGTCTCACCTCTCACTACAGCTTTTTGATGTTCCTCCAACCTTACTTTTAAAGGACAGTTTATTCACCTTTGTATTCTCTGCCACAGCTGCAAGGAATCAAGTACATGTAATTTTTTATCATATTCTATCCAGTGTTAGGCTTTACTCAGCAGAGTGAAACTGCTGAATATTGTCCTGATGATCTACATACCTCATCCATACTGTTGGCTTTAGTGGTGCCATTATTAAAGCCATTTCCTCGTAGTATTCCATGTACAGGGTAAATTGTTGCCATTTTATATTTTTAATTTTTTGCATTGTTTTTTTTAACTTTACAGTATAGTAGGGTCTGTTGGGCACCATCTGTGAGAAAAATAGCACCATGACAATTTACTCCACTAGAAATTTGGAAACATGCTATACTGCTTGGCATTTGCACCAGTAGCTCCAATACAAACATTTTAGAGTGTTTTGGTGTCAATCTGAGGACAGTACAGAAGATTCAGAAAGTGTTAGAGGAGTCTAATGGTGACTCCATCTTCCCACAGGGCCTCAGACTAATTACGGAGACCTACATCAAGTGTCTTGAGGAGGTAGTACTGCCCTAGGTCAAGAGGGTGGCTGCTGAAAGATCCTATGTCTGGCAACAGGACTCTGCACTATACCACACAAGCAAGAAAAGCCAGTCCTGGCTGTCAGACAAATTCTGTGACCACATCATCTCTTACATCTGGCCACCTAATGCCCCAGACTGCAACTCCCTTTATTATGTGTGAGGTGCAGTTGAGTGAGAGACCAACAAAACTCCTTGTAACATCAAAGATGAACTGAAGGCAAGGATTATGGCAGCATTCACCACCTTAAACAAGGAGACCGTCCAGAAGAGTTGCAGGTGATTCTGGAGTCATCTGGAGGGTGTGGTTGAAGCCATTGGTGATTTTATTGAATAAATTTACTCTTTAGTATTTCAAGATATTTTCATATAATTTTGATAAATATATCTGTTAAAATGAGATGTCAGTATTATTTTCATTTTTGCGTAATTTAGATGACAATTTATCCATAGCACCCCCATATATCACTGGTAATAATGGGTAACCCATAGCCAAGCCTTCCTCCTGTACACAGACCATCAGCATTACCATCATATTATCTATTAGAATGTTAGTATGTTCTCCCAGAGATGGGTCAGATTCCAATCAGTTTTGAACCACTGTCAGAGCCTTGTCTGTAGGAACTCTGGTGAACAGACTTACCATCTGATTATTATGGATCAGAGCCCCTTGGATAAGTTTCACTAAGGATCTAACAAGACTTTCCTGTTAGTGGGTTGACTGTAACAACTAGGAATCTGTTCAGTGGGTGGCATGCCGAGCACCTGGAATACCAACTTTGTGAATCTTGGGGAGACTATGTGTATATATATATATATATATATATATGTGTGTGTGTGTGTGTGTGTGTGTGTGTGTGTGTGTGTGAGAGAGAGTCAATATTTACCTACACCATTCTTTTAATAAACTATTATCCAAAAAGATCAGATAATTGTTGATTCAGCCTCATTATATATGTGATTGGGAACTGTTTGCTAGATGTTGAACACTACCAAAGAGTTTCATGTAAAAAACTCAAAGACAAAGGAAAGGCTTTTAACATGAATCTTCTGTTTCTCAACAAGTGGGGGTATCTTTTGTCTATTACATGGATTTATCATTCACAGTAATAATTACTATTTGTAACTAATCAGTATAAGAATTATTGTTAACATAAAAGAAAAATATTTGCGTGCTTTGAAAATATGTATTTTTTATTTTATTTTACATAATATTTGTTCATTTTCAAAGAAATCATTCTGTCATCAAAGTCTTCATCTTAATTTTAGAGGAGAATGCATAATCTATCATGATCAGTAATGGAACAAAGCTAATACACAAACCCTGGGTCACGATGCATTGTGACTTCATGCCATGCAACCAACTTCCGAATACTTTAATCTACCTAGTTTCACTCAGATCTGGAATCAACTCATGGCAGGGTCATCTCCTCCCTTGGTCAATATTATGAAAATGTCACCTCCTTGACAAATTGACCGTGATGAGACTTGAACCCAGGTTTCAATGATAACATTGTAATGACTACCACATAATTAATAAATTTATCATGAGAATTAATATTACCATATTTCTATAGAAGTTCTGTGATTCCTACTAAACCGTTTTTTTTTTTTTTTTTTTTTTTTTTCGCTGGTTAAAGCAAAAATGTCAAATTATGAAGAGAATGTCTGAACCGCCAACTGTTACAACCTTTACAAAGATTCTTGCATTTGTAATGAAATACATATTAAGATTGCAGTGGAAACTTTTCTTAGGATAGGATCAACAATGTGAAACCGTTTTTTTTTCATTCCAGAGCAGTTTGTAAAATTGTTTTCACCTGCAAAAGAATGCTGAAAGTCACTTCTCTTATTGAATGTTGATGAAAAAACATTTTTTTTTTTTGGGGCAGAAATTCTATCACTTATGCTGTCAATTTTAAAACTTTGTTTTATTTTACATTTTATATTCTCACAAAAACACAGGCTACATTTCGCATTTTTAGGGTTTACTTGTGGGTTTTTCTTTTAGCCTTTCATCTCAACTAGGTGAAAATATTTAAACAAATTCATAAATAAGTAATTTTTATGATAATTAAAATTTATGATTTAATCCAAATTACTGCACTTTAATTAAATTATGATGGATTTTTGATAAAAAAAAAAAAAAAAAAAAAAAAATATTAATTTTTATCTTATTTCTGAAGCTTTTTAGCAAAACTTAGCAGTATATATCCTTATTGATGTTTCTCCAGCATTTTTAGGGGTTTTTTTTTTTTTTTTCAGGAATAAAAAACATGCATCACATTTTCTTCCATTTTCACTTAACATAAAAACATTTAAAGTTCACAATCCATACATCAATCATAAAAAGTTGCATTCAAATATCAACTTGCTCAAAAGCTACCTATTGAAAATTGCTACAGACTTTATCCCAACTCAGTACAAGTCCAGTGCAATTGCAAAATAACTTAAATATACCACAAATTGTTTTAATGCCATCAGTAAAATACTAATGTGATAATGATGATGAAATTAAAAATTATATAAGGCAGAACAATAAAAGATTAATTTGAGTGGGTGGGAGAAAAGAAAACAGGAGGCTATTTGCTGGTCTTGGTAAAATAGACTCCGTCCATCCCCAGGCTACTTTATCTATAAATTTTTTTTTTTTTTTTACTTTTTACTTATGCACACAGGAGTACCACAGCTCAGAACTTGATATCAAGAAAGAACTGATGATTTGGCATTCTCTTCTGAGCTGTAGCAATTGTTCTGCTGTCTTTTTCACAACTGCACAGAGTGGATTAGTAACTTCACTTCAGCAAATGAAATGAAAATATCTCCAATACTGAGTTCCATGGCTATACAGAATGAATAGTGTTTATTGTTCCATTCTTAATTTTAAAACTATATTTACTAGTAAAATTGTGTCTAGTGTCTATTTTACTAAGACTTGCAAAATAGTCTAAGGAGGGAAAAAAAAAAAAAGAAAGGATTATTGCATCCACAAGTTTGGACTTTCAAAAGTGACAAAATGCAGGAGCTTTTTAGAGACCTGTTGTCACTTGATTAATAGCAAAAGCTAACATCAGGAAAATTATTATATGTTATAAATAATGATGCTCAGAGAGGAGAATGCAGGAGTAATGAGAAGACAGCTTCTATGAAAAATGATACAAATTTAATTTATAAATTTTGGCAAGGTTAGGAAAGTAAGGTTGCTAAAATAAATCCATATCCATACATCTGATTTCAGGATAACGTATAGAGATCAATTCGGTGTAGAGATTATCACTGTTACTCAGGGCACTTGTAAATGTAAACCCAACTGAGGTGAAATAAAAGGAGTTTCACTATACTTTGTGGAGTGTAGCTGTAAGTACTAAAGAGAGATTCCCTGAGGACTAATTGAAAATAATGTTTGTATAAAATAAATCTCTAATTTTTTTTTCTTGTAATGCTTCATGGGATCTTTCTTCAATTAATCAATCAGGATCCAAAGATTTTTACTTATTCTGAAAATTATTACATTTAGAATCATTTTAAATTATACTGAAAATGTTGGGAAGATGCTTTTTCATTTTTTTTTTTTTTTTTTTTTTTTTTTTTTTTAAATCGAAAAAAAGTAAATCAATCATAATGTTTAAATGAATTATAATGGAAGCAGAAAGAAAAAAGAGAAAGTAATAAAAAGTACACATCACCTTCATATTTTCCCATTTTTGGTTAGAAAAATCCTTTATAAATTCCAGTGTGGGAATAATCGTCACAATTTTTAAAAAGAATTGGCATATTTTTATCCATAAATCAACACTGAACAGGAATGTACTTATTTGGTTGTGGGTGAGAGTTTAGTTTTTTTTGGTTTTTTGTTTGTTTTTTTAAAATACTTTTTTAATTTAGCATGTTTATAGAATTATTAGTTATTCTTAACATTTTTCAGTGAGAAAATCTGACTTTTAGAAGAAATGAACCCAATAAAATTAATAGAATTTTAATTCAATTTAAAATTAAAATGACAATAGAAAAATAAAATTCATAAAATAGATAAAAAGCAAAAAATAAAAATAAAATTAAGTAATGAAAAAATAATTTTAAAAACTTAGAATTAAAAAGCAATGAACCAAAAATTTTAAGTTTTATAAAAAAATGTGAACTAGTATCATGTATTAAAAAAATTAATAAAGTTAAAAGAAAAAAATTGATAAACATGTCTCTGTGTCAGAAAAAAGATAATTACATTGAATGAAGCATTAATTCTAAAAATTGTTTTATAACATCACTAAATAAAAAATAAATTATTTAAATGAACATTTTCAATTATTGCACTGCAATCACCACATGTGTTGACCCACAATTTTCCTGTGAAAATGTTTTCAAATCTATATAATTTAATCACAAAATCAAAAATACTAAAGTATCTCATGGCAAAAGAGGGTTTGATAGTGGGTCAAATAAGTGATTGAAGCACAGTCAAAAGTTAAAGGTTTTTATTTTTTTTTTTTAATCATAAATACTATTTATCTAAAAAGAAAAAAAAAAAAAAGAAAAAAGTTAATTTTTTAATTTATTGAATAAGAATTTTTTCTCTTGATTTAGTGATGTCACAGAACACTTGTTAGACATTAATTTCAATCCAATTGCATCTTAAATTTTCCCTAATATACAGAATTCATTGACAGTTATGCTAGCAAGCCACAATTCATCCTGATAGAGGGTTTGACATTGTTTAAACTCTTGATCACACCAGATTATTCTCTCCCCAAAACTAAAATTTGCTTATCATAATTGTTATAAAAGGTGTTCCAATAATTTGGATAGATTTTAAATGTGAATTAAGTTTAAGCGTCTAATGATTTTTTCTTTTAGATTTGGCGGATATTTGGGCAATATTATTTTTCACACATAATTGCCATGACTTAAATAACATGGTCAAATAGTGATTTTCCAAGCATAGCTTAGATGTGGCACAAGGCCGAAATTAGGGAGACACCCAGTGAGAATCAAACTCACTACTCAGTTGTAATTGTTCTAGTGAGACAGGGCTTGCTGACCATTACACCACCTCAAGGTGCCCTAATAACATGATCTAATAGAGATAGAAAGAAATTTTCACCAATAACACCAATTTATTTACTGCTGACTGATCCATCTTAATGAAACAGCCTTTCATATAATCCATCTTAATGAAACACCCTTTATAAATCACAGGTCAACTCTGTGGGAGTAATGTAACTGAGTAGGCATCTGCAGCAGATATTAATTAGCCACACTAGCAGACAGGCATGCTCAGATGCAGACAGTCAGACATTTACTTTTCTGATGCAGAGACATTTAAAAAAAACAAAAAAAAAAAAAAACAAAAAAAAAAAACAATGAAATTTTAGAAAAAAAAAAAGAAATTTAGGTTTGATTTTTAGTTTTATCTTATTTTTAACCTAATTTTATTGACTATTTTATTTTTACTGCAAAGCAATTTAGTTATGCATGTTTTAACCAATTTTTTTTTTTTCCTCGTCACCCTTGAAATATAAAAAGGATATTTCCACTCTACAATCCGTATACACAGTTTCCGGAGCGGATTTTTAAGGGTCAGACAGAACATCGACCTGGCTGGCCGAATGTTCTGCTGAGCCTGCTTCCGAATGTTGACCCGCTTCCGGGTCATATTGGTTACCGTTGTGGCAGCCAGCGCGGTAGCCCAAGCGGAACTGAGAGGTTTGGCAGGATCAGACCCGGCTTCGGGACCAGGGGCGGAGCTAGTAGCCGCCGGTTGAAGTAACTGGTGCTGGCTAAAGTTTTGGAGCGACTGGGATAAGGAGCGCTCTCCCAACGGCGTCCGATCTTGGCTGAGTATCCCACGTGGGGGTCTTGTGGTAGTAGTGGAGAGAGTAAAACTACTGCTGCTGCTACAGGCTGCTCTATCCTTCTCATTATGTGCCACCCCTACAAATAGAGAAAGAAAAAAAATTAGACATGGGTAGATTATAGGGTCCTTTAATTTGGATCATTTGCACAGATCATTGATTATATCAAATTATCAACAGACATTATCTTAAGATCAAAAGAAATTCAAGTCCATAAAAATATTAGGTTTGTGCAAAAATAATGTCGTTTTCTCACATATATTACTATGTGAGAAAACGACATTTTTTTGCACCAACCTAATACATTTTTCACAGGTTTTATTTTTAATTCAGATAAAGAATGGCATAAAAATCAAATAATTGGTGGCAAAAGTTTGCTTGTTCACTAAAGTAGTTCCATATTTTCTCACCAGTGCTAAGAGGTTAGTGTTTTGAGCCCAGATAAAAGCCAGGGTACTGAATGATGATTTTCAAGGCAGTCACTCGACCACTTGGAACATTCTGTTGTCATAATCTTAAGTTTAAAAGAGCAGGGAAAGTGGAGTTATGTCATGCTTATTAAATATCAAAAAGAGTATAAAAACTGTACAAGTAAATAGACTAATCAAAGAGTAGAAGGAAGATGGAAAGAGAAGTAGTAAAAAGAAAAAAAATGAAGCAAGAAAGATGAATGAAAAACAAAGAAACTAATCAAAAGGAGAAGGAAGGAAGAAGCATAAGGGTTGTATAGAAAATAAAAAGAAAAAAAAAAAAAGAAAAAGATTCATTTTTGAAGACTTGTTTATTTGTAGCTTGCCATAATATTAGGTTGGTGCAAAAATAATGTCGTTTTCTCACATATGTTACTATGTGAGAAAACGACATTTTTGCACCAACCTAATATATAATTGCATGCTTCCAACTTATGTTAGTTCTTCAGCCTATGTTATAAGCCAGAATTCTGAATGTTAATTTTTCAAATCAGACAGGTCTTCCCTACTTAGAAGATTAGCATAATGATCCTTCTATCCAAATCATTTCTACTATTAATCCTTGTGCTGAATTAAGCTTAGTAATATCCATATCCAGTAACCACATACATAAAAACCACATAAAAATGATAAAGCAATTTTAATGTAAAAAAAAAAAAATAAATAAAAAAATAAAGTTACTTGAAGATAATATCAGCATTAACAGACCAGGGCAGAGTTTTTGAATGCAACTCAAAATAAAAAAGAAAAAAAAAAAAGAAAAAAAAAAAAAGAAAAGAAAAGAAAGAATAAGAAACTTAAATAGATCAAAGGATTAGGAAGCTCAACCATGCACAAAACTTTGCATTTAAAATATAGTGTAAATCACATACTACACTGAAATACCAGATGTCAGAATTGAATTTAATGGCAATAGGAAACCTTTGTTCTAAAATGAATTGATCTTTAATGACCCCCTATATATACTGGGCACATCCCATGAGATACTGAGGTCAGCTTTGCATTCAGCATCAAGCCAGGGCATCAAAAGAGCCAGGTATATCAAAGTTGACCTGGAAGGTGATCTTATAGCCACCAGGTGCTAAACTGACCCTGACATATGAACAGGTGATCGACACAGCTGAGCTTAGAATATGCACACAGGACAACCAAATGACAGGAAGTTATACTAGCACCACCTGAGAGAGGGAAAAAAAAAAAAAAAAAAAAAAATCAGTCTCATATCATAAGAAGCTCAACACAGCTGACATTAATTTTCTGAAGTCCAGAAGTGAATGAACAATTTTACATCTGAAAGGTTTAGTCTTATTCTTATTAGCCATTACAATGATAATGTTACAATGGCATAAACAGATAATATGAGAAAGAAAATTGGCTGAGGAGTCAAACAACTTAAAAAAAAAAAAAAATGTAATGAAAATATTTGTAAAAATGCTCAAGACTTCAACAAGAAATTAAAATAAAAGAAAAAATACCAGTGAAAAAGCAGTGACTGATTTGTTTTTGTTTTTATGATTTAACCCTTTTGTGGGTTATTTAAAATCAAAACATTTTGGATTGTAAAAATTTTCCCTCTTTTAGTGACCAAATGTTGCATTTACAATTTTTTAGGAGAATAATGATTTTTTTTTTTCCCCCAGATACATGTTCTATTTAGTTGATAGCTGGGTGGGGGGATTCAAACCTTTCCCCAAAGGTATTTGCACATAGGTGAATGTAATGAACTGAACTGAAATTTGAACTTGCCTCTTCAATTTATCATTCTGAGCAAAGACACAGTGAAGCAAACAAGAAAAATTAAAAGAGAAAATTTAAGTCAGATAATATCACAGGTGAAAACTCACGCAAAAGATAGTAAATTTCATAACAGTCCTGAACACCAAACCAAAAGATATCAAGATGAAGATTTAAAACAAACAAAACAAAAGCAGCAGATGCAACCTCTATGAAGAAAGATGAAATAGATACCATATGTTTTGTTGTATAAGATACTTTCTTGCACCAATATTTGATATCAAAATCTATTTATGTCCTAAACACTAAAATTATGAATAAATATACATGCATATATGATATAAACAAGTCATGTGTAAATATATTTAAAATAGGCATGCAGTTTACTTCATGTGTTATTTATAGCAATAACGTGGATTTTAAATGTGCAATGCAATCAGAGTGCTTAATGCAATTAGCGTCATTAATTGCCGAATTGGTATTTCAATTTTCATTGGATACATGGCAGCCTAGAATGTGCTTACTGTCAATTTGGATGCATCATCAAAAACCAAAGCACTGAATCTTCAGTCTAGAAAGCAAAATAGTTTTGAGTTTGTAACAATTTTTAAAGTATCAGATGGAATTTTATTTTATAAAAAGACTTATGAACTTCAAAATAAGGATGTATCAAAAAAAAAAAAAAAAAAAAAAAAAAAAGAAAGAAGACCAATCATAATCAGTAAATGTAGCTAGCATGACAGAGTGCAAATGACTTTAGTCAGACTACATAGACATAATATCAGCATAAACCAGAGACTCTTTGAAAACAAAATGACAAAATACTTTAGAATTTACATTGACTACTGCCTCCAAACAAAAAGATCAGATCCAATAATCATGAATAAGGAAAAAAGAGCCAACTGGATTATGGAAGTGGCTGTTCCAGCAAACCAGACAGTGAACACAAAAAAAAAAAAAAAAAAAAAAAAAAAGTGAGAAGTTTTAGAAATACCAGAACCATGTCTGGAAGCTGAGAAGGATATAGAATATAAAGGTTAGAATCAGACCCATAATAGATATACTTGGAATTAATCCCAAAACTCTGGAATTGAGATTGAAGCAGTTGGAAATCTGAAGAATTGTTGAAGCTGTGTAGACCACTGGGAGGATACCAAGAAAGATGCTAGAGAAATGAAGGGACTTTATGTAACTCAATCGTCAGCAATGACCAGACGTCTGATGTGAACATGTAAATGTATAAATAAGTTTTAATTTAGGTAAATACAAAAATTTTTAAATGCTGACTTTTTAAGTCTGACAAGATTGGTCTATTTGGAAAATTAGTGCAAGATCTTTTACTCTCCATTTGTTTTTGTACTGTTCAAGACTAATCTTACTAGAAATAAATTCATGAGGGAGAGAGAGAGAGTGAAAAATTATAAACAGATAAAGTGATAGGAAGGAGATTGCCTTGTAAATGAGATAGTTGCATATTCAACACTGACACCAGTGATCAAATTTTGAGCCTACTTAAAAGGCCAGAATTCCCAAATTGTCTGTTTTTCGTTTTGTTTTTTTTTTTTCAGTTATTTATTATACTAGCCTAGAAGCCACCCTTCAGACAGACTTTAGGCTAGCTCCTGCAGAGGGCTATTAGGCCTTTAGCCTTTTACCTTCAGTGTCATATGTATGTAAAAAGTTATAAAAATTTAGAAATGAACTATTTTATCTTTATTCAACACCTTAATTTGGCATAATCTTTCTTCGTATATGCAACCAATCTGCACAGTTTGTTTACGTATTTTTTTGTGTGCAATTTTTATTTTCTTTTAAAATCACCATTTTTTTATGATCCCTTCACAAAGTCATTCTTAAAAGATATTAGACAACCAGAACTATGTAATATTTTGAATACATGTGCTAGAAAAAAAAAAAAAAAAAAAAAAAAACATGTGCAACATATGCCCAGCTTAAGTTTTAATTATGGTTTACTTAAATGATATCAATTGCAATGAAAAACGAAATAAAAGTTAAACCTTTAGTAAATAACTTTTCTTTTTTTTTTAAAAACATTTCACTGTTCAATATTTAACTTTTAACGAGTTATTTAATTTTAATTGTGTGTTACATCAGGTTTGCCAAGATGGAAAAACGGATGGAGGGACACACGTACACGTACACTGCACTTTATTTATATAAAATAATTAGCAACAGACTTCCACAGTTGGCATGATCAAGAAATACATCTCATTTACCCTAACATGACAAAACTAAAAAAGTAGACATCTGATAATGAGTTACCATCTGATCATAAGTATGTGTTGATGTGGATTTGCATGAATACAGTGGCTCATAAACATTTATGCCCAGGTTCTGCTTTTAATATAGTCAAAAGGTAGTCAAACAATTTGAAATCAAAAAACTTTGTCCAGTCAGCTTTCACAAAGTGTGATCTTCCAAATGCAGAATTGTAAATTCTGTTGTATTTCTTATTACCAGTTTATTATTACCCAAGATCAGAGTGTAGTATCTACCCAATGATTTCTGACCAAGAAAGCAACATAAGTGGGATGGAAGTGGAAAAAGTATGCAAGAGAAAGAGGTGGGCAATAATGTGAAAAGGTAAGGTAGAGAATAAGCTAGAAAAAGAAAGCAAGGTGAAAGAAAAAATAAACACATACATATATAGACAAGGAGAAGGGATAAAGATGAAAGAAAGATAGAGAAACAGGCTTACTGGCAAAATATCAGGAGACAATAAGTAAAAGAATGAAAGTGGAGTAGGAATGGAAACGTGCATTAAAATTCTTTATGGCGTGATAGAGCAAAAGGAAGGTAAAAAGAGAGGATATAGCAGAAAATATTTGTGCATTTCTTATTCCATTTTCACATATGAAAGTAATCTATACTTCTATAACATCTAAAATGTATGGATGGACAACAGAGATTGGAAAGAATGAAACAATCTAAGCAAAAGCCAAGAGAAGAGCAGAAGGAGAATAATGATTAATCAACATTCATTGAATTTCCACAGGTCCAGCTAATTACAATATATTGCTATTTATATATAGTAACAGTTATTCCTTAGATTTTTATCTACTGGAATTGCTTTCATTTTGAAGTGAGAAGAAATCTATTCCTAATATTGATATTTACCGAGGTCATTTAAATCTACTGTGTATTTCATCAAATGTGATCTAACACCTCCGGTTTGAAATTCCAGTGTTTATTTTGCACTTATAAACTTTAAAAAGGCATCAATCTACTTCCCCATGTGCTTTCAAACAGACAGACAAAATTAAATGATTAAAAAAAAAAAAAAAATAATAATAAAGACAATGTTGATCAAATTTATGTTTATGAAAGTCAATAGCATGAGGAATGGAGTTTGAAAACTGAGTTGAGTTCAAGTTCTAGCTGAGACAGCATTTTTTTTCCATTTTACATTAATGTCCTTGAGAAAACCTGAACCTACTTTCACTATTGGTAAATAGAAGAGAAGATTGGGCTGTCTAGCCTTAGTTTGCAACCAGTCTAGAAAATAGACAACTATAAATTCACTATCTTTCTTAAAAGCAGGTATGGCAATGCATAATTTACAGATATCAAAAAGAAAGGAAGCCTGTTGAGAGATATGATCATCCATGTCCTGAAAAGAAAGTCATTGATAAAAAATAAAAAAAATAAAAGTGCTGCATAAAATAATCCCCTTCACCTCTGTACTATTCACCTCTATGAGTAATAGGGCCACAGCTTCACCATACTAGGAGTTGAGGCTGTTATATTTGTGGCATGTAGGTTTTTATAGGATAGAGTTGCCCGGCTGCTTTTGAATTTTCGACTTGTTGCTAACTACAGGTAGTTAGTCTAGTCTACCTTGTTATTTAACTCATAGCTAAGGGGAGCAGAGATGGATTCATATCTTTAGTTGTGTTATGGTAGAAATACTTGCCTATCATACAATAAAACCAGTTCCATGCTGAGGGACGTAATGTCAATTTTAAATACTGAATCTAAATTTGAACTTAAATATCTGAATGACATTAAAAAATACACACACAGCTATGGAAGATCTCATATTTTGGTCAAATAGTTATGAATGTTGTGAGTCACTGGGTTCTGTGGAGATAAATCTGTAAAACCCTAAGTTGCTTATTGATATTTACTCAGTTTAGTTTTTTATAAGTGTAGACCACTGGGTGAGGATCAAAATCATCTTTAGTAATAACTACAGTTTTCCATAGTGTATTTCCAATGTGAAATTATAGATTTTTATTTTTTTTTAATGTGACCATGAAATTGAATTTGAAACATTTTTTCTTAACACATTAAAAATTTTTCCCTTTTGTAAAATTCTGCTTTAAACTGAGCTGCAAAGAGAACACATCTATTAAATATAAACTTTGCAAGAAATTTCTAAGCAGAAATAAAAGAAAGGGTGCATGTGTCTCTAATATATAAAAGATTAGTTTGTGTATGTTCACCTGAAACCCTAAAAATTATATATATATATATATATATATATATATATATATATATATATATATATATATATATATATTTTGTACATGCTCACAAATGCCACTGTTGATTTATATTATGGCCCTTGACCAAAAGGCTATTTCAACTGTCTCCTCTTGTCACAAAGAGACAAAAATAAAATTTTCTTTTGTCCCAAATTATTTGTGTACCAGCTCGATCTAGGATTTAAGGCCTGTCAGTTTTAATGCAGTTTTATCATTTATATCTATGAACATGTATATGCCCAACTTAGCAGCTCTTGGTTAATTTGCATATTCAGCTTCAAAATAAAATCAACTTATTTTAACTAAGTGTTAGTCATTTTCAGATGGCCTTTTGAGATCTTTATAAATAAGTTATTTTGTTAATTAAATTACTCAGTTGTTCAAATAAATTCTTTTTCTTTGAAAATCGAAATGACTTTAGCATTTCGATCACAGCTAGGAAGTAAAGGGAAATAAACAATGTTGACATTTTAATCATATTTTAAAAATTTAACAATTATATTTTTTATATGAATTAAACAACTATCAAAATGTTTGAACTTATTGAACTAATTCAATTATGAGAATTTCAATAATAATATTTGATAGCATAGGAAAATCCGTCAAAGAGACCACTTTATAGTGTAAAGAAAATGGTCTTGATCCATGCAATGCGATGTATCATTGCTAGTAAATGATAAAGTGTATTGATCAGAAGGTTAGTGTATTCATCATGTGAAAATATGAATAGATTGAAGGGATCAATCACCCCTGGGATAAATTCATTTTCTGTTGAGACTACAGTCAAACAGCTAACTAGATTTTAAGACTTGCCAACATTTAAAAATATCTTATGCAAATAAATAATTAAAAATATAGTCTATAAAAGAGGTCTACCTGCTGTTTTGCAGACTATTAATATGAGCTTAATCCTTATTGGGTACCCACTATTAGTATTATGACTGTGTTTCAGTGATTCTCAAACAGAAGATATCTGGCTTCCAGGTATGTCAAATTTCAAATCTCAAGAAAATTTTATCCCAGAGAAGAATTTCAGTTAAATAAGCCACTAGTATAACAGTAAAGAAAAAAAAAATTCCAAAGAATTAAATAAACTTGGATAATCACAAGGGGATGAATGTGATCTGGTGTTCTGAGACACCATTTTTGGCTGAATCAGACTTCGCAAATAACTCTACAGGAGATGTCTCAAAGTGTGTTAGTGTTATATATGATGATGAGCCATGCTGAATAACTGAATAACAGTGAATGAGGAGACAAAATGTATGATGTACTTATCTGTAGTAACCATGTTATGTACAGCTCTGCCCAGTTATTAGGTTGGTGCAAAAATAAAGACATAATAATGTTGTTTTTTGACGTTAAACATCAAAAAAATGACATTATTACGTCATTATTTTTGCACCAACCTAATAGCATGTTATATTCAAATTCCAGTTTTTGATGAGATGGGGATATCCCCCTTGTGTATATATAATTAGCTTTGTTTTAATTTTAACCACTATGTCTTTACAATATTTTAACTGGTTCAAGCCGGATAGCAGCTTTGAAATTAACTAGGTGAAATATGAATGTATTTGAAGGGAAATCCTCATATGTCACATTCAAGTCCTGCTATACCTCAAATTAAAATTACACTTAGTAAACAACGTAGGTCTCTACTGTAATGTAGGTGACTCGCTCCAAATAATGTCAGAATAGACTTTGCATCCTGTATCCATCAGAGAAGCATGATGCATCAGTAAGTTGTCCCAACAGATGATTTCCTATCCATGCTCACAGGATCAGTGGGCTGACTGTGACAGATCAATATATAATCGACCCGGTTACATTTAAGATATACATGTATGGGAAAACCTGTATGACAGGCAGATATATAAACATCCACTTGAGAGAAATAGGACAGTGTTACATCTTGTGAGATGGTAGAGAATGCCACACTAAGCTGAGAGAGGGAGTTGGGGGGAAAGGGGGGAGATGAGTGTGAGGGGTGGTGAGGGGGAAGGAACGGAGGGGAAAAGAGGGAGGGACGGAGGGAAAGAGGGGGAAGAGGGAAAGAGGGGGAGAAAAAGAACTGAACTCTTATATGATAAATGTCCTCCTATATGGCAATGCATGCTGGACAATCTCAAATATGAAGAGAAAATATGGTTCTACAGAAAAGATATCATGGACCAAATATGTGAATGATGTCAAAGTTTCAGGGAAAATGTAAGCAAAAAGAAACTTATATTTAACATCAGGAAGAGGTAGGGGCACATAATGAGGAAGAAGGGCTTTGAAAATCGGATACTCACAGGACAGATTGAGGGGAAAAAGGTATAGAGGAAAACAGCATTTGATTGGCTTGAGTAAATGCATGGTAGAACAGGGTTTAGGAGAAACAGAAAAAAGACAGCTTATTAAAAGCTACAAGAGACAGGAATATGTGTAGGGTCATTATTGTCTATGTCCTGAATGGACACAGAACATAAAGACTTGGGAATACCAGGTATAATGGATAATGGTTTGGAGTCGTTAATCAGAGAGCCATGTTCCAATTGGGTTCGTTATATTCACTTACTTGCAAGTACATATGGGAAAGGTATGAATCAATCCTTTCTCAGTTATGTGTTAATTAGTAAGACTTGTATTAGTAAACCATTATTATCTCCATAAATAAAAATGCATACAAAATATTTAGATTTTGGCATTAATAACTCAGAGGTGTTGATATGCCGCTAAACAAAAATGACCAACACCGACAAAGGAAATAGTGAAAAATCAACCTAACCTAGAATTTATTAAAAAAAAAATTCTGTTAAAGGGTCAGGCTAAGAAATTTTCAGCACCCACTCATGTGAAACAAACACACAGACAGACAGATACACACACACACACACACACACACACACACACACACACACACACACACAGTGAGCTTTGGATTGGAGACTACAGGACTTTCTAGTCCAAAGCTGAAGATATATTAAAATATAAAAATTAAAGGGCAAAATTTTATAATTAAAGATATACAAATTAATTCACCTTTAAAGTAGAGTTTGGTCTTCAAATTTTTAAGATATAATGAAAAGAAAATGTGTATCTATATATCTAAAAAATAAATACAAAATTGGTCTTTTCAATTACTATTAAGCTACTAATCTATATTTGAAATAAATGTAACATTTGAGGTGATAAATACAAGAAATGAGGGTCAAACTGAACAACACTCAAGTTTTTATTTGATCTTTTGATTATACTTTTTGAGGGTGTTCAAAAATATAAATACACATTAATGAAAAAAAGTGACTCCATTTGAAATTATATATAACATTCTTGTTAAGGACACAAATTCTGTGAAAATGAGATTTAGTCATTTTTGTCAATCATGCAAAAAGTCCATGGTCATTCTACAAAACAGCCATGCAGTTGACTATAACAAAGCTCCCACCACCCCCAGATTCAAGTCACCAGTTTTAAAAATAGCAAGTTTTCTGGAAGCCATATAAATGGTCTAGTATCAGTATTCATACACACATGTATACATACACATATGTATATAATCATATATCTTTTAAATAAGTATTTTTGTTGTTTTTATTTCTCTCATTTCTAATGTTTTATTGATAAATCCAAAATATTTATAGGCTTATAGATATGCTCAAACCACAAGTAAGTTTTCTGTATAGATATATGCCAAACCAGTCCAAAGGTGTAGTGAAATTCTTACTAGGAGCCCAAAAAGAGTGTTCCGGTGTCAGATTAAGCTTATTTTTCTAAAGAATGGATTTATTTTTAATTCAACATTTTTATTACTTCAAACATTATTAGAAGATAATTGTATTTAAAATAGATGCCTTTTTTTGTTTTTTAATGTCAAACAGTGTGCATTATGTCTATCAGCTTGCACATTCAAGAAATCTTAAAATGTACTTCCTGGCAGAGTTCAAACCTGTGTCCCCCTTTGTAGGAGAAACCACTGTTTGATCCAACATGCTTTACCACTCAGATACAGAGAATAACAATTTATTTTTCATTTTAAGGAAAGCACACTCTCCTGCAGTGTACTGAACTGTGACACTGTAGACAAGTGATAAAGCACAATGGATCAAGCATTGGTTTCTCCTATAAAAGGGGATGTAAGTTTGATCTCTGTCAGAGAGCACATTTTCTTTAAGACTTATGCGCAGGCTGATAGATATAATACACACTGTTTAAAATAAAAGAAGATGGGGTGTCTAATTCAAATACAAGTATCCACTATAATAATGTTTCTAAATGTTCTGGAGAAATGGTTATGAAGTTAGACTTGAAAAACTTACTGCAGTTAGTTATATCTTCACATACAATCTTGTGGCTTTATGCCAAATGAAATAAAGCAATAAAAAGGTTGCTTTGCCATTAGTGCAATGGTCATCAAGCTAGTCTTAGAACCATTACTAATATAGTGGGTAGTACTGTGTTTTCCTTATAACAATACAAATTTACAAAACTACTTTGTGCATGTTGTAAATGGTTAACATACTAGTTCCTGAGACCATTGTAAGTGCATTTGATTTTCATTAGTTTATTCACTATCATGGCCTTGTTCTAGTCATGGCTAAGCTTAGACAATATCTACATTATGCATTAATATAAATAAGGGTATAAAAATACACCTTGAAATATTTTTTTCGTTCTGCAGTTTCTTTCGCAGAAGCCTGTCATTATTTCCATGGCAAATGTTAGGACAAGTTCATTCTTTCATTCCACCAGTTCAGGCTTTTAACTTCTAGGACATGCTACTACTTCCACGGAGTTGAATCACCATCATTTCCAGTTTTCCAAATGGGAAGAAAAAAAATTCTGCTTAGACAGCTTCCCTCACTCCCCCAAAGAACACAATCTCAAGTCAAGGATCAATTATATATCCTTATTAAATTTCAGTTTAAATTTCTTTATTAAATACTTTTGGTAAACAATTTTTATTAGGAAGTTTGAGAAACTTATTTTTACTGTTCTGTATCCTATTATTTTCAATTCTCTCTGTATCCTACCACTTGAAGTGTATTTTATGAAAGAGATAATTATCTTTATTTTTGACAACACTTATTTCCTCTGCATTTCAAATGTAAAGAGAAAGTTCAACTCAGACAGCTTCCCACTCCAAGAACTCCCATGTTGATGCTTTCCTGAACACTGTAGTTTTAACCTCTTCAAGTCAAAGTTCAATCATTATCTATCATTCTCATAATCTTAAAATCTTGTATTGAGTGAACAACAGTATTGAAAATTTCTTGGTATTAAAATACAGAATAAAACAAGAAATATAAATAAGCATTAACCATTTCTAAAGAATATGCAGCTGGATATGACATTGAAAAGAAATAGTTTTTTTTCCCTGGCACAAACAAGAAAATCCTTTTTACTCAGTTTTATTATCAGATTTGATCATCTTAAATCAACAAGATCATTTGTAAAGTGAAATAAGTATTTGGTACAATTTAGATATTGTAATAACTAAAATGACTGCCAACATCTGTCTATTTTTGAGATTAGGTATTGTAACTATTTACATTTACATTGTAAAGACTTGTCCTCATCTTTATTGTCATATTCATGAAGTTTCGGCCATTGTAGGCTCTGGTCTTCAAGTAATATACATTGGAATTTCAAACCGAACCCTTTTAGTTCACTGGGGTAGATTATTCTAGTTCCACATGCCATGCCTTTTTCTGGATATTTCAGTTTCAGTTATTTTCCCCTTAGTAACTCAACTCTCTAAGTTTGTTTTTTTTTTGTTCATCTCTGCTGTGGCCAGGTATTGAACTCACAACTCTTTAATCAAATCACTGGATTACTTCAACCAACATTTTTATCTACTGTTTCCTTGGGGACATCAGTGAATGAATTTTTGGGACTTATAAACCTAATGTCTCAGTAGCAATTTTTGCTATTGTTTTTCTCTAGCACTCTGTATTACTGGTTCCTATAGTGTATTCATTTCTATGCTTAGCCAGCTTAGATTTTTAACCTAGCATAATACAAAAACTTAAGGAATCAGCACATATGCTAAGCCACATTAATTTTTTTTTTTTTTACCATCATCCACATACTGTTGCTATACATATGTAAAATTGAATGTACTTATGGGTAAATCTCTACAGCCATTTATTACCAGCATGTATAAAAATTATTTTGGAAGATTGACAATAAATTATTAGTTTTCCTAGTTAGTAGTCCTAAGTTTGTGTTTTCCAGTCAATCTTTATGGTGAAAAATAACAGTTCAATCTTAGAATTGACATTTCAGTGTAGTATGCACCGAGTTTCTCTAAAGAATAGACATCTTCAAGAAAGATGTCCGATAGTTGTCATGCCAACATCTTGTCAAGAGGCAATTTTCTGTAGCCATGGTTATAAAAATAAACATTACTGATGGTTTGAGCAAACAGTTATTTTGAGTAGTTGTATAATTCATACATGGGATGTATCTTGACTGAAACAGTGTTCAAGTCAATATAAAAGTTATTTCAAAAGGAGAGCAAAACATAGATGGAAGATTGTGTTGCACCAATTTTCCTATCCTATATATGGCTTTGTGATAGACTAAATAGTTCAGTAGCTATTTACAAACAAAATGTTAAGATGCATGAGATTAGACAGTTTCTGAAATGAAACATTGTTACAACTAACTCAAGGAAACACAGCAGTATCTTACAATATCAGCAGATTTTCTCAGCTGAAGTCATAACTTCATATATGCTTGCAATATCTATCAGATGCATTTCTGTTCATTTTTCCAGCTGTGTATTTTCTACTTTTACTCCTTGAATTACAAGGAGTTTTTTTCCACATTGCAGCCTTACCTAGCAGAACTGCAATATATATATATATATATATATATATATATATATATATATATATATATATATATAGATATGTATTTATTAATCCACCCACGAGGATTAAATGTGGCACAAGGCCGGTTTAATGTGGGTAGCCCGCGAGCCTGTAGGCTCGGCCAAAAATATGACCTTTGAACCCGCCTAGACGGGTTCAGGTCCTGTCTACCTCCCCGAACGCAACCTTGCCCTTCGGCAAAGCTTCGTCCAAGTTCCTCTCTGCATTAGAGAGTTCGACAGACACCCGACCCGGCAGCTCACAAAGCGCAGATACTACACTATATATATATATATATATATATATATATATATATATACACACACACACACACCTATATATGAGAATGAGAGAGAGAGATTTAAACAGCACTTTCACAATGCAATCACCCACTCTCTCTATTGATTTTCTGAGGTTGTGACTTCACCTACATGGGATATGTCATCTCTTGATACCAAGGTAGACAAACAACAGACTAGCATAGCCTAACAAACCTTCTGATAGACAAACATGTATAGAATAATAAGAATCACAAGAAAGACACAAAAATAAAAATAAAAAAGTCTATGAATCCACCATGTTGAATATCCTCCTTTATGGTGTACCATATATGCTTTCTTCAAGGATTCTATCAGTATTGCTTGCACATTATGATTAGTGTGCATTGAAGTGACTTTATTACAAAAAAGCACAGAGTTCTCATATTACAAGCATTGACTTTGTGCCACAATATGGAAGATCACATCTCAAGGATGGAAAATATGCATCTACCAATAACTCTTCTGTTCATCTAATTGACCAATACAAGAAAACTGCCAGAGAAGAGGTACAGAGATTCTTAAAACATGTACTTAACTGTTGCAGAATCAAATACTGATGGTAGACAACAAAAGCTGCTGAATGAAAGATGTGACAACATGAGATTTTCTAGGCAACTTCCCTTTCTGAAAAATTGAAGAGAAAATGCTATAAAAAAGACTGTCAGAACTTCTATGTCTACTGAGGAAAAATTTATTTCCTCTGTATGAAACTTGTTAGTCATCAGTAGGTCAGAAACAGGCACTGATTCTCTTCCTAAATCTTTTTTCATGAAACTAATCCATGATGCACATAAATGAAGATTGTTTAGGAAGTAAACTTTCCAGAATGTTAGAAGCAGATGCTGGTGAGTGAACCCTCCCACCAATATCACAATTTTTTGTCTTGTTACAAACAGCAGCTGAGTGGCAATATGGGAAAATTTTATCTGACATGAAAGTGAATAAGCAAATGTTTATCACAGAATTCCTTCACGAGGAAAGCAAATTGCACTATGATATTCATCAACTCTTGCTAAACATTTACAGAGACCAAACAGTAGATGTGAGCACAGTAATGCATTTTAGCATTAAGAAGTTGAAAACTGAAAATGTGGATTGCTTCTGTAGATTTTTTATGGTATGCAGGCTTTTGTTTGTTGTAATGACTATATGAAATAATAGTGTTTTGTAGCTGGAGATTTGTTCTATCCAATGGTGTTATTGTGCTCCCAGTATTTGTTGTAGTAGTTATTGTGGAAATAAATACAAAGTCTTATCTTGCTATGTCTTAAATATAACAATTTGTGTGTGCAGGAGTGTGTAGCACTTTTCACAGATGCTACACTAATTCTAGATAAATGTGCTGATCCATACATAAATAATCACATTTTATGGGTATTATTCTAGTACAGATATAATATACATATATTCTGTATTCTACAAATTAAGAAATGAAAAGGAAAACAAAAATAACTTTGATAATTCTTTATTATTATTATTAATTATTTTACTGCAAAAAAATCCTTACCCACAATGAGGCACAGTGGTGTAATGGATAATGGCTCAGACTGAGGAATCGGAGAGCCAAGTTTGAATTCCAGTCAAATCCATTACATTCATTTACGTGCTAATACCCTTGAGAAAAGTATGAATCCTCTTCTTTTCCCCCCCACACTAATGGTAAATAGCAAGACAGACCAGGTGCTATAGCCCTGGATGACAATTGGTCTACTGCAGGAAGAAATGGCAACCTACTGCAGAAAAAAAAATCTGCCTCGTCAGTCATGTATCGAAAGATACATGATCGCCTAAGCATGTATCATGCATGGCACATAAATGACCCACAATGAGTTTTAGAAAAAAAAAAAAAAAAAAAAGCTACAGGTGAAACAAACTTGTTCATCTCCATGTGGATTTCATTTAAAGTTAATCAAAGACGATGAATCATCTCAATCCAAGAAATTCTGAAGAATTGTCACATTCTCAAACATGAATTTCAATAGAAAAACCTGTATTCTTCAAACTGACAAGAGAAGCAAAACAAAATTAACCTCAATAATATTTATCCATTTGTATTACTATTACTGTGACTATTAGTGAGATTGTAAAATCAAGTGTGTTGCACCTCCAAAAACCCAATATTTTCCTGCACACAGATGGATATAGTCAGAATTAAAGCATTAGTTAACTTATACATTTAGTGACTGTAATGTGAACAATGTGTAGATGTACTTTCAGTAAAATAAAACCAACAAATCAAAATTAAGGATTCAATCTTTGGCCAAGCAAACAGAAGATAGAGAATCTAAAACTTTAGTCAAGTTCAGCCTATCTCTACCTATACAAACATAGGAGAATTGGCATTTAGACAGATAATGGTATAATAACAGATAGAGAAAGTAGCAACATTACTGGACCAGGAACAATATCTGTACAACAACACAGCAAATTCCACTCACTACTTATTGGTGAGGAATTTAACATGAGAACTAATGCTCCATTGATAGATAATTGGATTTATTTGTAAATACAAACTTTGTATACTAAAACCAAATATGCTCCCAAAAGTTTACACACAACATGACTGATGCTAACATTCTCACAATGAACTAATGCATCCTTTTTCTATTCCACAGTGCTAGTGTTGCACTTAATAAATAGTTATTGTTTGTTCTATAAATCCATGTTCGTGTTTATTCATGTTTCTGTAGTTAGAGGCATTGCTACCTTAGGGCTGTAAAAACAAATCATAGCTATCACACCCTCTACAAGTGCAGAAATCAGAAAATCATTCCTTAATATATGAAACTGGTAACTGTCACATGAATTCTAACCTGGTGAGAGGTGGAAAGACTGATGTAGGGGCATGAGGATATGAGAGGCTTGGGAGAAAAGTTAAAACTCAATAGTAATCAATAAGTTACAGTCTTGTGGGAGGCCAGTATCTAAGCATTAATCTATTGAGATTAACTATTGGAATAATCCTTTGAGCAGAGACTGACAGATCCCTACAGCTGCCTTGGCTAACTGCTTAGAAGAAACCAACCCCCACCCACCCCCAAAAAACTACAAACACAGAATCATAATGCCAATGTTTTTCTTTTGTTTTTCTTATTGAACCAGAATTAAAGTCTCGTTTTTAAAATGATTCAGCTAGAAAGAAGTCATTGGCCAATCAAATCTGCTATCAAAATGAAAATGCTTTTCACAATGTGCCATATTCCCATTAACTGAAAAATTTTTTTTTTTTTTTTTTTTTGTTTCCATGTGTTGCAACTCAAATGTTATGATCCAAGTTCAGTCGAAAAGAAAAAACAAAACTTGATTTAAGTACTAAAAATAAAAGTACAAATGCTCTTACTGAGAGAGAACAATATAAGTTATTAGTATTTAAAATTGAATTGATGTTGTAATCAACAAGTTCTATTTTAAGTGATGAGCAGCATTAAATAGTCAAACAAATAACTTAATTACTCTTTCAGAAGTAGGTTTTATTTTTGTTGACATAAATTATCATTAACTTTGCTGGGATGGAATATTATGTCCTGAGGAGATGTGTTTTTATTCTATGAAAGATTCTGACTTATCCTCACCTTTGTTTCAGTCACTGTCTTGGCTGGTATGTGTTCTGACTTTCTAAGTCCCAACACACACTAGTATGTTGCAATGAAATTGTTGTGCCAATTAAGAATAACATGAGACTTGAAACTTTCATTATTTAACATTATTCTAATACTTTGTCAGTTAATTTTGGCCTATGTGTAGTACAACTCCAAGATCTCACATCCAGATCTAGACCTTAAATTCTGGTTTGCAATGTCTGCAAGACAACCCAATAATTGTTTATATACTCATCTAGCCAATGTTTTTTTTTCTTATGTGCACATATATCAGGTGCAACTAGACATACACATGTTCATCTATCACAGTCACCATTGAGTGAATCATAGATTTTCACCCACTATCTGGGAGGTCATCTTGAATCAAACATGCACCTGGCTTCCTTGATAGTCTGGTGTGAAATTGAGTGTAAAGTGTATTATATTAAAATATATTAATATTGGTTATGAAGACAAAATTGAAATGTGAAAGTTCTATTCCTGCTTGAAATGGGGCTACTTTTGCAATAATATCCATGGAAACTTTATAAAAGGTTTCTCTCCTCAATGTCTAATTTCCATATTAGACTGATGACAAGATCACATCACTGGCATGCAATTAAGGTAGATGGGCAATAATATTTGAGTTTGAGTTTGACCAGGTGCCTATCCCATTATTAATTTCATTTGCTCAAATAGTACGAGAAAAAAAAAAAAAGACTGATTATCACTTTTGAACTTTATATTACATTAGTTTTATATGCTATAGTATGTGTATAAATAGGATACAAAATCCTGACAAAGTTTAAAGAATATGACAAATAGAAAAATTTAATTCAAACTAGATTGTGTATTTTGCTCTTACTAGGCTTTATATAAAAATAAGAGAGACAGATAGAGACAAAGAGAGACAGATAGAGACAAAGAGAGACAGATAGAGACAAAGAGAGACAGATAGAGACAAAGAGAGACAGATAGAGACAAAGAGAGACAGATAGAGACAAAGAGAGACAGATAGAGACAAAGAGAGACAGATAGAGACAAAGAGAGACAGATAGAGACAAAGAGAGACAGATAGAGACAAAGAGAGACAGATAGAGACAGAGAGACAGAGAGAGACAAAGAGAGACAGATAGAGACAAAGAGAGACAGATAGAGACAGATAGAGACAAAGAGAGACAGATAGAGACAAAGAGAGACAGATAGAGACAAAGAGACAGAGAGAGACAGAGAGAGACAGAGAGACAGAGAGAGACAGAGAGAGACAAAGAGAGAGAGAGAGACAAAGAGACAGAGAGAGACAAAGAGAGAGAGAGAGACAAAGAGAGAGAGAGAGACAAAGAGAGAGAGAGAGACAAAGAGAGAGAGAGACAGAGAGAGACAGAGAGACAGAGAGAGACAAAGAGACAGAGAGAGACAAAGAGACAGAGAGAGACAAAGAGACAAAGAGACAGAGAGAGACAAAGAGACAAAGAGACAGAGAGAGACAAAGAGACAGAGAGAGACAAAGAGACAGAGAGAGACAAAGAGACAGAGAGAGACAAAGAGACAGAGAGAGACAAAGAGACAGAGAGAGACAAAGAGACAGAGAGATTAGATTTTGATCTGGCCAAGCCTAGTAAGAGCAAAACACAAAATCTAGTTTTAATGAAATGAGTTCCCATTTGTCATATTCTTCAAATTTTGTATGGTATAATATATAAAGTTATCATCCACATTTTAACATCAGTCACATGACTTGGGTGTGGTCATAAAGGTTGCTGTGACCAGTTTCCTCCATATGAATGTTGTGTGTCAATGTCCAAATCTCTGAATTTTCTTCCAGTCCACCTCTTTTACCTAAGATAATATCTTGTAGGCTGGCAGTGTGAACATTGTTAGCTTTTATACCATTTCAATTTTTTTTTTATTGGAAGTAGATACAAGGTCTTCCAACAGGATAGCGCCTCACAGTGTCAGAGTAACAAAAACATAAATAAACAAAGTTACATATGAATGATTTAAGTCCAGACTTTATCAATTATTGTTGAGGAGTGGGTGTGTGGTCTTGGAGGCTTTCTCCAAATGTGAATTCTACATTCTCACAAGGATGTGACCGATTCCTTCTTCTCTAATGGCTGCTTATATAGTTACCAGTTATTTGGTTTGTCCCTTGTGGGTGTTTACTATTCTATTTTTCCCCTCAGGTTTTTTTTACCAAGTGTGATAGAATATGAGAAAAAAAAAAAAAAAAAAAAAAAACATTAAGGAGAGTGAGCAATAAAAGAACAGAAAATGGCAATTGATATTGCATTTAAATTTTTGACGATCAAAGTTGACGAGAAAGCAAGAAGCCAGAATAGTTCCACAAACAAGAAATGCAAGAGAAGAAACTGTTAGCATAAAACTTATGGTAACATCTAGCCATTTAAACTGTAAAATGATGAGACCTTACCACCAACTTAGTACTGTATTCATAAAGTCTGGTTACCATAGAAGCAAGTTCATGAGAACAATTACCATAAAAGTATTTGTAGAAAAGGCAGAGAGAAGATATGTTAATGTGGTGGGAAAGTGACTGTTACCTGGTCAGGACCAATAACATTGCAGATTCTTTGTATTTTATCTAAAATTTCTAAATATGTAGCAGAAGCGCCAGACGAGATGTAACAGTAATATTTAATGCTATACAAAACTAATGTCAAATACTCACACAGCAGTTAGTAAATATGTTATCAAAAGGTCTAGTAAGGAATTCGCTATACTTGGGGAACTTTTAGCATTTCAAGGCAGAATTAGAGATTGGCAGATTCAAACTGTTAGAATATTGAGGTTTCTAAAAACTACAATTCTATGATGCACCTCGAGATGCTCAATCTCAAGAGAAAATTACATTCTAAAATATGGTGAATGAGTGTACATCAAGAACCACATGTTTATACTATCATTCAGCAGATCTAAAAGGGATTCATAGAGTCAGAGGAAAATAATGCAATGATTAACAAAAGACATTTTTCTTTATATATGATATACCGTATTTGATATAAATAACTATTTTATGTTTTTGTAAAAAAATTAATTTAATTTAATTTTTTTTTTTTTTTAAATTTTTTACATTAAGCTTCACCCTGTACAAGGCCTGGGGGCTACTCATGGTAAAGGGTATATGGATAAGAGGAGGGAGATAGCAGTTAACCCTAGACTTGAACAGGTTAAGATTGTAGTGATCACGGAAACATACTCTTGAGAATTAAATCCACAGAGCAGTGGTTTGCAGGCAGAAGCTGTTTGAGGGAAACTGATTTCTCACCAATAGAATGGGGGGGGGGTCCATGTGGGTGGTTTGCTACAGTATAAGTGGCATGGTGGGTCCTAGCCATGAACTTAGACCTGGCAGAACCAAGGAATGTAGTTCATCTGCATACTTTCTATAATAATAGCAATAGAGCAGTGAGAGGTTCACTATATCTCACTTGTCATAGAGGGGTTGGAGGGTGGAAAATATTTCATCACTCAAAATGTTTTTGAACTATCGCCACTAGAAAGTAATGACTGAGCAGCTCCCATGACAGCAGTACTCCATTTTCAACCTGATCTGGCTCTTGTCAAGGTAGAATATAGCAGGTGGGGTTAGGTCCTTACTGGAGCAATACAAGAAGTCAACCATTTTTCTGCATCTTTTTCCTCAAAAAAGAATTTTTAATAAAAGCATAAAAGAAACTTATTTTGAAAAGAAGCCTAGATAAAGTTCCTGTAATATTTTATTTGATTCATTTTTTACAACTTAACCTTTGCAGGCTATTTAAAGCCAGAAAATATTTTTAGATTGTAAGAATTTCTTTTGGTGATAATGATTTACTGACACTAGTCTTACTAATAACCCATAGCAGAGATGATAAGAGGTGGATTCATACCTTTCCCAAGGGTATTTGCATGTAATATAATGATTCAAACTGAAATTGGAACTCTGCTCTCCAATTAAAAGAGCCTCAGTCATTATCTATTACACCATCCACACAATCAAGATTACATCTGGTATTGTCGAACTGTCACCCATCTAGGTAGTGACCAGGTTAGATATTGCTTAACTTGGATGATCATACAGGTATTTCAACATATGGCTGTAAGCCCATGTAATATTTGATGTACTATTCAACAATTTATTTTCTTTGTAGTCACTACTGAAATGAGTGTGTGGGGGGGGATTGCCATCAAATAAGGTAAATTTAGAGACATGATTGTTCAAAGAAGAAAATTATTTACATTTGGACTATTGCCCTCATTTTTTTATGTTTCAGCCACTGTACCCTCCAGGTGTTTGCTAATCCAGGTAACCTTCAGGAAATTTCAAAACAGACCCATAATTTACAAGGGTAGATTCTTCTCATTTTGATGTCCATGACTAGGGATATTTCATCTTGTTCTTAGTGTTGCTCAGTTATTGCGCACCCTCTTTCCAATGACTAAGTCTGTACTCCCTGGCCCAGAAAATTCACTTTTGAATATAAGTATATATTATAGTAAAACCTGGTTATATGACAAACAACAACACACAAAAAACAAAAAAACAAAAAAAAAACTTAAATTCTTTTACTTCGGTTTCAACCCTGACCTCCAGGATTAGTAGGAAATATTAAGCTACAGTCACCAAACAATCCCATGAATAACAGATTAAAATATAACTTATCTCAATATGAGGTGGGTCAAAAGTAAAGTTATTTAGAGTAGTTAATATTTTGAAGTAGTCACCTAAGTACTGATCAGGTTTGTTGGTCAGATAAAAACCAGTACAGGATTTAACTATAAGCATATATCAGGTAAGAACTAAAAACCAAATTATAAGAAAAAAAAAATATTTCTGTGTTCGAGACAACCATTAAAATTTCCTCAAGTCATCTTGTTAAAGCAAAAGAGAATTTTCCCAGTTTTATTTTTTTAAAGAGTGCATTGTAGCAAACCATCCTTATTCCATTCATATTTTATTGGTGGTATAAAAATTCCACTTGAACAGCTTCTTCCCATGAACTGTTGCTTTGTAGAACAGACTCCTGAGAGGATGCTTCCCCAATTAATACACCCATAACCTGATCAAGTCTAGGGATAACCATCTTCCCCACAAATTGTGGGTCTTACTCTGTAATCCTCTAACTAAAGTGGCTCTTCAGCCTTGTATAGTGTGAACAAAAAAAAAAAAAAAAAAAAAAAAAGTTCCTTTTCCTTATATTTATTCATTGAATTATTTTTTTTCAATGTTTTATAACCAATGAATAACAAATAAATTTCACTCTCCTATTTGAAAAGAGACTCATTTAGATCTTAACTCATTAAAAATATCTTGGTGAAATAAAGCATTCATAGAAATTTTATGTTTCCTGGAGTAAATCAACCAAAATTCAAGCTGTACAAACCAAAGAGAAAGCAGATTTGGATCAATATAAACAGCTTGTATCAAATATACTTGTAATGATTTTATTGATGGACAGAAAGCAAAAAGAAGTGAGAATTCTAACAAACTAAAAATGGCAGGAGTCACTATCCTGTATTAGTAGTTTACTTGTTGAAGAAATACTTCACTTAAGATGACAAGTATAAACTCTGGTTAAGCAAGCAATATCAACTTATTTACATTGTGAATAAAACAGCTAATCTTGGTTTCAACCAATGAGAAAATTAGGTACTTTTAACATATCTTCACATTTATGTGTGTAAAAACCTACCATAAGCAAGAGAATTAAACATGAACACAAAGTTATTATCTTTTTCAATCATTTCACCAAGAGAGAATCTTATTTTGGCTAGAAAGTGTGCATAGGTTATCTTTTTAGATTAGGCATTTTCATAGAATTTTAATTCTTATCTTCATTATTTTTTTTTTTTTATCATTTCACCAAGCACAGTAATAAAACCACTAAGAGGTTACTGGTGTTAGAGAATATGAAAAAGAAAAAAAAACTTAACGAGAGTGAACAATAGACAAACAAGAATTAAGACAGTAGATAACAATCGACATTGATCTTCAAAAATTTAAATATCTTCAAAAATTTAAATACAAAGTTGATTGGAAAGCAAAAAGTTGGAAGATAGATGTTCAATAAAAAAAACTTAACATAGAACTTAGTTACATCAAGCCATTTCAACTGTAAAATGAGGAGACCTTGCCACCAATCTAGTACTGCACTTAAATTCATAAAGTCTAGGTACCATAGGGGAAGTTCATCAGAACAATTACCATGAAAATATTTATAGAAATGGCACAGGGAAGCTACATAAATTTTTTTAATCATATTTCAGCCAATGCATCTTTGTCTTTTAGAGTTTACCGTTCTTCGCTTTTTATTTTCTTTCTCCATTTTATCTTCTCAACTAGAACATAGCTATTCATCAGAATCAGAGGACTGAACGTTAAGGTTTCATGTAAGTGGTGAGGAAGAACGAGTTATTTGATTCTGTTCTCCAATTGATCTCTTGTCAGAAAGGCTGATGGGTAACAGTTTTATGAATCAGAAGTGTTATATAGTCTTGTGTTAAAAACATCAATAAACACAAAAGAGAAATGTATTAAACATTGGGGCAACATGAAGAAGGCCAAAGAATCTATCTTCTGAATTGTTAAACTAAAATAACAGAGACAATACTCTGACAAAACCTATAGATATATATTTTTTAATTGTTTCACCCTAAACAAGATGATAAAGCCACTAAGTCAAAGGATTACTGAGTGTGAAGGTAACTGAAAATGTTATTGAATAGAAAAGGACAATAAAATAGAATTCAAAAAGACATGACAATGAACATTACATTTCAATTTTTGAAAATCATAGTTGACAGGAAAGCAAGAAACTAGAAGAGATTTCCATGGGCAAGAGAAGAAAGTATTACTTAGTTATATTTCAATAGTAAAATAATAAGACCTAACTGCTAATCTAATACTGAACTTTAATTTGTGAAGTTGAGGTAGCAAAGAGGAAAGCTCATTAGAACAATTACCATGAAAATATTTATTTTAAAGGTATGTTACGGTAGTGGGAAAATGACTTAAACCAAGTTGCCAAGTCAAGACCAATAATATTGTAGATTCTTTAAATTTTGCCAAGGAACTTCAGATATATAGCAGAAGTACCAAACCAGTTTGACAGTAATATTCAATACACAGTCAATTGGTAAACTATAAGGAGAAAGGTAGATTCTGGCAAAAAAACTGTCTAGCACAACACAGTAAACTAAGTAAAGTAGCAGACTTATCAAATGAAATATATGTGTGTTCATGTAACAAACAGACCCCAAATGAACGAGTGGGGACTAATATAAAAAAATAAAAATAAAGTAAAAAAAATAAAGCAAGCAATAACCAAGAAAAACTACACAAGAGAAAAAAAAGAGCAAAAGGCAACCATTTGCCTAAGTAGTAAATAACAGTGCTCAATTCCCAGGCTATCCAGACAGAGCAAAAAATGTGAGACTGCATTAACCCTCATAGAGGCACAGCTCAAGTCACTACTTACATTTCACACACTCATCAGGTGACCAGAATGCAAATCAAAAAAAGTAGGGACTTGGCATTTATACTAAAGTACCATAATAAAAACATGTGTATATTAGTTACCCTCACAAGAAAAAAAAAAAAAAGATTCCTGTGTATTGACACAGTTGTACCCAGGTGACTACACAATAATATATTAATATAGCACAGCCTACACCTATCACTGATATTTTTATAGCCTGCTCATCAACACTTGCTACTTCTGTTTTCACTATGTACTATATTTTCAACCACACAGTTATGTTCTATAGGATAGGCACATAATTCTACAATTATATGTAAGTTTATTTTGTTCACCCTTAATGTTATTGAGAATCTTTTTATTGTGATTATCAATAACTTAAAAAAAAAAAAAAAAAAAAATTCCAAAACAATAACTAACTTTTTGTTAAAATAGCTTACACATTTTTTCTGAAGTAGCAAGTGGTTTCTAATTTTAAGAATATTCCTCCCATGTTAGTTTTAACAGATTTAGTATATGGCAAGTTGAACCATATGATATTCTTACACCTATTCTTTTTGTTGCCGATTATTGAAATTAAGTTCATCTGTGCCTGCTTTTTTTCCAAGACTTCCAGTTATACTTTTTAGCTCTCTTACTAGAAAATAGACAATGTACTGGCTATTGACTTATACAAATGGATAGTCAGAATCAGTGCTTATATACAGTAGTGTGTTCCCAGGTTTTGTGTGTGCACACACACACACACACATATATATATATATATATATATATATATATATATATATATATATATTAAAATATGATTCCTTCATTATATAAGAGTTCTCATGTTTCAAAACAAGAGCTGAAAACTTCAATTTCTGTTCTATCTTCAAGTGAAATTTTATATATATATATAGATATGAAAATATATAGAAAATAGGAAACTGGTTAGGTAAATAATCCAAAGTTCTTTAGTATTTTTGTTATTATTTTAAAAAAATAGTGCTCGATTCAAAAGTAGAGCATATATATATATATATATATATATATATATATATAATGAGGATGGCAACATCTTTACAGGGTATGTCTGTAACATTAATTTATAGATTGTTGAATTAGTTGTCAACTTAAAAGGAAGCTCTTTAGTCCAGCAAAATATTTACAGCCTTACACAACTTGAAGTATGTGTGATATACAAAGTTCATTTTGACAGGGAGGACAGGTACACACAATTGCTGATGCACCTAAAGATTGTATACTAAATGTGCACATGAAACTGTGTAGAGGTCACCTATTAGAAATACCTTCCTTGAAAATAATACTCTGTTATAAAGTGTTGAGCACTTTTTGTCATCTCTCCAGTATCCATTTTCAACTCCATATTAATTAAAATACATATGTGGAGGCAAAGTGGAGTAATGGATAGTGGCTCCGATTGAAGAATCAAAGAGCAGTGTTTGAATTCCAGTCAATTTCATTATATATACTTACATGCAAATACCCTTGAGAAAGGTATGAATACCCACCCAGCTATGAATAAATAGAACAGAATAGGGTCCTATAGCTTGGGAGGGGCAACCAGTCTTGGAGAATTGAACTGAATTAAAAAAAATCTCAAACTAAGGGTTAAATAACCTCACCAATCCACAATTGGCCAAGTGTGGTGAGTATGGCTACCCCCATGAAGACATGGTCAATCAAGGATGTGTTCCTCCAACAGGAATGAGAAAGTCCTGAATTTAAAGAGATATTTTTCACCATATCACTGAGTAAAGTAGTAATGCCATTAGGATGCAAGTGGTTACTTAGAGTGAAAGAGAATGAGAAGACTTTAGTGCAAAGAAAGGACAAAAGAACATGAATCCGGAATACAGAAGATAGCAATTACTGTTGCATTTCTTTAGGAATTGTAGTTGGCAGGAAAGCAAGAAATCAGAAGGGAGAGAAAATTAACTATTAGAATGTTTGCATCTAGGTTGTTCACCAGTAAAATAATGAGACCTAGTTGCCAATCTAGTAATATTTTTAAATTCATTTAGTCAAAACACCAAGAATGAGAGCTCATCAGAACAATTACCATGAAAATATTTGTAGAAAAAACAGAGGGAAGCTATATCAAAATTTATCTCCCTTGTACTCATGTCAACTGATCCACTTCCTAAAATCTGATCAAATAACCAAATATCAGATTCAGTTTTAGACTTCTTGGTCATATTGAGAACTTTTTATTGATTGATTTATTTATTATGGTTTATCAAATCTTTATGGGTTATTTAAAGCCAGAAAATATTTTTAGATTGTAAGATTTTTTTATTTTATTTTTTTAAATAATGGTTTACCAATACAAATCCTACTAATTAACTCATAGCTGAAGGTATAAGAGGTGTATTCATAACTTCCCAAGTATATTTGTGTATAAGTGAATATGATGAACCCAATAAGAATTAAAACTCAGCTCTCCGCTTAACAATTCCGAGCCATTATTCACTACACCACCAGCAAATCCAAGTTTACAGTACCTGGTTTTCCCAAGTGGTCACCCATCTGACTAGATTCAATGTTGCTCAATATTTAGTGACTATATGAGAACCAATGTTTCAATGTGATGTTGCTATAAGCCTGAAAACTAACAACCCTGAATATGTACCTTGGAATAAATGTTAAAGACATTATCATTATTGATTTTTTTTTTTTTTTTTTTTTTTTTAATGAGTTATATCAATATTCATTATTCAAATTCCATATCATGACAATTTATTTTTTATCAGAACACATACAATTTAATTTTTACAATCCATGTACAACTATTAGTGCTTGTGTAGGTTTCAGTGAATTTTAAAACATCCTATCTTGAATTGTATGATTTATCTCCTTTACAAGTGGGAAAAGAAAAAAAAAAAAACTATTTTAAGTTTGCCCCTTTCAGATTATAAAAACATTGGTTTTGAAACAAAAATGTACAAATATCTGAAATAATAAAAAGTTAGTCTCTTTCCTAACAGTACAAGATATGATTAGAAAATCTTTACTGATTTGTTTTATTTTTTATCCTTATGCTGACCTTTCTATTGAGGGTCTATTGCCATCAGTTGCTTCTAAAGTTATTGATTGAAATTATTGATTATCTATTTCCAGCCCCCACAATGACTTTCATGTTGACCATTAACTGGCCAGACGAAAGGGACATTAGGGTCATTGATATGACAATATGTATCAAAAGCAAAACATTATTTACAAATGGTTCTATGGAATTATGTGAGTGAATTCCAGCAGTTTGTTTTTCTTTGGATTGGCAGCAGATTCAAAACTATTTGAACCGGAATTTACCAATTTATTGGATCGGGGAAGAATTCTAAATAGTGTACATTGGTATATCAATGTTTGTAGCCTAATGATAAAAACAAAGGTATTTACTTGTTTTCAACACTTATTCCTCATTAATATACTTAGTACTTTTCTAGAAATCACACACACAAGTTGTATATACATATATATACAGCAATATTTCCATAGGGTAATGTTATAAAACTACAGTATTTTTAATCTATTGTCATTGCACTTAAAGCAGTGAATAATAATCCATAGATCAAGCATTATGCTGTGAACAAATTTAAAGTAATAACAGTATCAATCTACAGAATTATTGATCTACCTTCATATGATGACCATACCAGTACTCTTAGTTTGTTACAAATACTAGGAAATGCCAGACTGTATTACTTAGTGAATTGTTAAAATTGGATCCTAATCATTTCAATATTTTATACCTTAAAACCTATTATAGCCGTAGTATGAATCTCGTCCCTCTGGAAGTTGGTAATGAGTAACAGCTACACAAATAGCAGGGCTCAAGATTAACACTGGCCTGTCATTCTGGGAACAATACAACAGTTTAGAATGACTGGTTCAGTATTATTGGGAAACTGTTGCAACTGTACAAAATTTTATGTTAAAATTCCATTATATGTACTTGAAGTTATTAACGTTATAAAATTTGTACTTCTCACCAATAGTAGTGAACTTTTAATAAATGGAGCACACATGCAGGTATACCCCCCCACACACACACATACACACAAATCCACTTATTTTGAAACTGGTGAATGAAAGAAAAATGAAAAATAAAGGTTGAAGGACTTAAATTTAGATATTTGTATTTATTTATATATAGGAGGGAAATTATTCTAAGAGTTAATTTTACTTTTAACAAATCAAGAAAAAGTATATTTTTCTGTCAGTTTTTGATTACAAAAATGAATGGGCCATTAAAAAAAGTTCATGGTAAACTATTTAAATTGAAAATACAAAAAGGAGAATTTAAAAAATGATAAACACAGAAAATTTACTAATTACACAAGGCAGACAATTGTAAATGAAAGTTTTTAGATGAAGCTTTTAAAAACATTTTTCATTGTAAATACTTGGAATGTACTAATGTAATGTTAATATCAGATTCCAACAGAAAGTTATAAAAGTTAGACTAAAATAATTGATAAATTAAAAGATCCAACTACACGTACAGTAGGAATCAATATTCTCTAAAAGTTACAGAGTGGAGAGAACTAGGTACTGGAGGCCGTTACGAATAACTACAAAAAGATGTTAAACTACCAAAATAAAAATAAAAAAAATAAATACCAATTACCACACCAATAAAGGGGGAGAATCTTTCTTGAAGTAATTTTACTTAGAAAATAAATAATCATCAGTATTTGATTAAAAGTCAGAGCAGATTTATGACATTGTCTTTCCAGCTGGAATCATGTCAGCCACTCAGACTGATATTGCCTCATTTTATTTTTTTTATTCATTTCACCCTGAGCATGGCAATAAAGCCACTAAGATACAAAAGGTGAGAGAATATGAGAAAAAAAAAGAAAGAAAAAAAAAAAAAAGACAATTGACATTGATCTTCAAAATTTTTAAATGCAAAGTTAATTGGAAAGCAAGAAGAGTTCTGTAAGTGAGAAATATGATAGAAGAAACTTTTAGCATAAAATTTATGGCTAGATGTAACCATTACAAATATAAAATGATGAGACCTTGCTGCCAATCTAGTACTGCTCTTAAATTCATTAAGTCTAGGTACCAAATAGGAAACCTTATCAGAACAATAGCCATGAAAATATAGAAAAAGGTACAGGGAATCTGTATTACAGCAGTGAAAAAAAAAAAAAAAAAAAAAAAGACTGAAATCAAGATGCCAGGTCAGGATTGATAACATTGCATATTCTTTATATTTTATCTAGAATCTCTAAATACATAGAAGCACCAAACGAGATGTGGCAGCAATATTCAATGCATAGATGAATGGTAGACTTACATGCAAGATAGATTCAGGTGAGAAAATTGTCTGGTACCATAATGAACTAACTTTCTTAGCCGCAGACCTAGCAATTGATTCAATATAATCTTTCCACTTCATATCAATGGACAAAGTTAGCCAGCGAAGGCACAATAAGTCACTCTTGGAAGTTAACATCCATCGGTTCTCTCAGATGATTAAAAAAGTGAGCAGGTATTGGAAGTGCTAAAATAAAAAAATATAAAACCCACTTCTTGCCCTAGTTAACAACAGATTGTAGATCAATTTTGAGATCTGCCCATTTGACTTTATCAAACTTACTATTAGTTCTGTTAACCAAGTTGGTTAATACAAGAAATGTTCCTATAATAAAATCTTGGGAGATATTGCAGTTAATATAACTTACATTTCTTGCTTTGCTAAAGTAAAATTAGTTCTAAAATTAGATTTTTTTTCCTTTCCACATTTTCAGAAATACAAGTATATAAATTTAAGTCCTTCAACCTTGATTTTTCTTTTAGATTTTATTCACTGGTTTCAAAATACATTAAGGAAACACTAACACCCTATTTGGGGATAGGAAGTGGGAGGAGGTGGCATCTTCCAATGAATCAAACTAATCTCATGACAATTGCTCGTGAGTTCAATCCTCAATATGTGCTTCCAAACTTGTAACACTATGCTCTACTAAGACTAATAAATATTGTTTAGTATCTCATAGTTGTGACCTTGTGTCAAATAAATCTATACTTTCTACACATGTAAGATGCCTTCCATAGAGGCACAATTAACAAGCTAACATATTATTGGTGAATTAAGCCTTCTCAGAGTATATCACAAACCAAACTAAGGAAATACTTGACTTGCAGGCAGAACAATAGTTAGTCTCAAATTCTTAAGAATTGTGAATTTGATTTTCAGTGAGGCTTAACAGTTGTGGCTTTGTACTGTACTAAGCTAAGCTGAATAAATATAATTAATGACTTACTATGGAGCATTAGTTTGTATGTTGTTTTGTTTTTTTTTTTAATTCTACTTACCAGTACTAAATTAAACCTAGTAAATATTAACATGTAAGGATGAATATTTACAGAGTGAGGGGGGGTTTCTCAGCTGATCCATTTTTAAAATCTGACCAAATGAACAAGCAGAATTTTGAAGGTGATAGGCTCCTTGGTTGGAACAAAAAAAGTTGTCAGCACCAATGAAATGAGTCTTTCTGATCATTTTTGTGGAAAAAAAAAAAAAAAAAAAAAAAAAAATTTATTTCAGAAAATAATAAGAAACACCAAATATTAATTTTTCCTTCATAATTTCTTCCATATTAATTCCAGTTGCTTTTTATTAATAAACAGCAAAGATCAGAAATAAAGAATAAACCTTTGGTGAGGCTTGCATTCATTATTTTTTGGAAACTATGTTCCTGTGTCAGCTGCTTTACCAATTAGACTACAATAATTTAAATCTAGACCTAGTAGTTTTCTTTTCCTATAAATACCTTATATGCCACCTTTTTTTATTTACATATGCTTGTAGCATTTTTATTAGTGATGGGATGATACCAATATTTTTTTTAAAGATTCCAATACAATTCCTACAATGATTACAATTCATTATTTTCAGGCCCTACAGTTGAGGTTTGGGAAATTACATGAACAAAGTACATTTATTAATAAAGCATTTAGTAGAAAAATCAATACAAAAGCTTATAAAATAAAGTTAGATATCCTTTTTATTTAAAAAAAATGGGCAAGAGTTCAAACAATAAAGAGAACAATTTCTTTATGTAAATCACTTAAGTTAGCTACAGTTGCCATTGCTTTACTTTGGTTATCAGAAATCTTAAAATAAAACTTCCAAACTACACTTTTCTGCTTGGCATTGGATCCACTTGCCATAATTAGAGTCTGAAAATAATAAACATTGGTTAAAATTTAAAATATTTCACCATTAGATAAAGAATGTTTCTAAAATTGTAAAATAAAAAAAGGGTCTATTTTTCTGTTCACCTGTTAAGTTTTAACAAACGATGCCCCTTAAATATTATGCAATATCCTTAAAATTTTATATGTGGCACTTTTCAGTGAATGAAACAAATTTAGGGGTGACATTTTCAGCGTGCACTTCAAAAATAAGAGACACCCTTATATATACATAATATTGCAACAATAATACTCTAAGCAGAAAGGCATCATCCTGTGTATTGTGGTTTAAACTCATGCATATATTTTGATAAAGTACAAGGAATACTCAACCTTGCAGGACAGTGAATAAAAAATAAATGCAAATTTTAAATTTGCATAGAGATATTTAATAAGAATTAAATATGAATTATCACAGCAACTTAAAATAATAAAGGGTTTTCAATCTTACCTAAAAAGTTTAATGACTAATAGGTTTTACTGTCTAAAATAAATTTGACACAACTAAAAAATTTAATTTCTAGAAAGGATCAGAAAGTGTTTCATTTTTGTTAACAGAAACAACACACTAAAAAAATCCCTTGATTTTTTTGTTTTTTAAAGAGTTGAGCAATTTTAAACTTTATAATAATTTTTGAAAAATATTAGGGAGTTGAAAACTAAATAACACCAATATCCAGCTTTATTATTTTATAAGGTATGAGATTCAACTGTTACAAAGAATTAAAATAAAAATAAGATTAAAAATGATTAAAACCTTCATAAGGAGAACAACTATAAATGTATTTTTTGTAAGGGATCTATTCTTTCAGTTATTTATTAGAAGATGAAATTTTATTAGTTTTATTTAAAAAATATTAAAGCAAATGTTAAAAGTGAAAAAACTATAGCTTAATCATGCCAGATAAAAAATGAGATAGCATATTCAATTTTATTATTTTTTTTTTTTTATATATATACACACTTCTACTTACAAAACTTTCATCTTGCTTGGCTTTGAGGAGGAATAAATGAAAAAAGTTCAAAATATTTTAAATGGCATAATTAACACAAGAAAGTTTAATTATGCAAATATATATATATACACACACACACAAGTAAAATAAAATTTGATAGAAATTAAATTTTAGGTTTTTAATACAAACTGTTGGATGAAAAAGCCTTTTTCTGGAAACTTCAAATAAAAGTTTTTTTGTTTTTTTTTAAATAAAAAGATGAAAATCTGTTTTGAAAGCTAGAAAATTTTAAAAATACTTGAATTTTGTAGAAACAAATATAAGTTTCATAAAATGAATGTTTATTTTAAGTCTCAGTTAATTGAAAAGATTTTTGTTTATGTAGTATGCTAGGTAAACAAAAATAAATCTTTTCAATGAGGACAATGTGACACAATGTCAATTTTTTTATGTGAAGAAATCAAACGTGACATTGGTGGGAATTCCATGCATCAGTATTTTTTCTTTTTTTATAAATGAGAAAAAAAAAAAAAAAAAAAAAAAAAAAAATCATTGTCTTAAAAGGGCCTGGCAGAACAAATTAATTTTGTGTTTATATTATGTAATGTTTAAAAAAAAAAGAAATTAAAAAATAAAAATTTTATTTTGAACTGAAACAGATTTTAAACTTGTGAACTTTATGGAAATTGAGAATGGAGTAGAAACCTGCACATTTTTTTCTTTTACACAAGTAAAAAATTTACATCATACTTAACTTAGATGATCTATAGATTTTAGTTTTACTGATAGTTTAAAAATCAATAAATGTTTATATCTTTTTATCATTAGTACCAGGAATGGAAAATTATGATTTAAAACTTTTAAAAATTCCAATTAATCATCTTATCACTAATTTTCATATTATTCAATTTTTTTCTAAAAAAAAAAAAAAAAAAACCCATTGCCAATGATTAATTTTTTCATTAATATTTTTATCAACTTTTTACCTCAACCCTCATATCATTTTACAGCCATTAGTAAACAGTGCAAATTGAAAATAAACAGCTATACAATGATGTCTGAAAATTGTGATAAGCAGCAACAGGAAAAGATACTAATAAAAAAATTAATGAGAACACTTCATCCATGAAATTAAAATATTACAATTAGTACTATTAGTGTGTGTATATATCAAGTATTTGGGAAAAGATGGAGTAAAACTAACAAGATTTGAATGATTGTAGCTGGTCAGCTTAGTAGCCTAACTGGTATGACAGCTATCATAGAGAGACAGGCTCTTGAGGCTAAAGGATGCAAGTTTTAGAGTCACTGGTGGTACATTTTAATTATTAGCAATTGTCTAGGAATTAAAATAAAAAGCAACAGAAATAGGATGTGTCAAAAAAAAAAAAAAAAAAAAAAAAATCAATAACTGACAGTGCTTTACTTTTCTTATTTAAATTTTCTGATGAATCTTAAGAATTAAGTTAATGATTGAATAAACTCATGGCCAGTTCTATGGCAATAAAATTACTATAGAAATCCTTGTTTTATCGTTAAATATTTGAGCTTAACTAACAAAATATTGCAATATCATAAGGGGGTACAAATAAGATTTGAAATCAATAACTT
Source organism: Acanthosepion lycidas (assembly GCA_963932145.1). Taxonomy (NCBI): domain Eukaryota; kingdom Metazoa; phylum Mollusca; class Cephalopoda; order Sepiida; family Sepiidae; genus Acanthosepion; species Acanthosepion lycidas. The sequence continues at coordinate 84,818,129 of OZ010588.1, read as the reverse complement.
TTTCCATTTCACTGAAAAAAACTATGAAAGTGTTATGTCTCTTCTATCTTCCTTTTCTTTCATTTTCTCACTGAAACCATGTAGCAGCTCTGATAAAAGAAACAGAATAGTTCATTATTTATGAGGTATTGTTAGAGCATAACGGTCATGCTAAGTAACTAAGGGGAAAGCAGAATTGTAAGAAGTTACTATATGTATATCTATGTAAACAAAACAGGTAATAATATGTCGGGCATTTGGAGAAATAAAAAAAATGAAAAATTAAGTCATCTTACAATGAACACTAACTTGAAATCATCCCACCAAATCCGATTTTATTATTGTTTACATTATATTACAATAATTGTTCTTTTTAACAACCCCCCCCTTTAAAATTATTGCTTGTTTTAGTACAAAAAAAAAAAAAAAAAAAAAAAAAAATTTTTTTAAATTAAAAAAATACTATGCTTCATTACTTTCTCATTAGTTTTTTTTTTTATACGGTAAGTTTTGATTTTAAACAGGTGAAAGTGACATTTTGCACAGAAAAATTGATGCTGATGAAACAATGAAAACTCTTTAGTTCCATTTATAATTGACCAGCATAACAGACTTAAGTCATTTATAGATCAAAGCTTACTGAAAAGAATTACAAAGTAACCTTTTAAAATAAAAATTTTTTATAAAATATTAAAATGGAGTTAAAGTTGTTAGATTAGTCTACTTTTTAAAACCTGTTATAAAATTTTTAATATAACATGCAATTTTGGGGGGGCTATTTTCAACACTATCTGGGATAATTGGAGTCACTAGTTAATTTATTAGCATTTGTCTTTCAAATGTAGCCCACTTCACTATTTGTAGCCTCATTCCTAGTCTTACAGGAAATAGGAATGACAAGGAAACATACTTGCAATCAGAAGTAGACAGCTGAAATTTCTAGAATGCATAATGAGGAAAGAGGGCTTAGAGAATTTAACACTCAGGATAAGACAGCAAGTAACCAACTTCAGCTTGGTGTGAATAGAAAATAGGACAAAGAGAGATGTTAAAAAGTTAAATTATTTAGGGCAATGTTAGAACTCACTCCTAGTAGTTATAATATTATGTCTTGCTTAGACTACTCACTGTGACATCATTAGAATTCTTTCCAACTGACTCCAATGGACTTCTGAGATCTTTAAGGTGTCTTGCCTAGTTCATTTGTGTTACCAGAGATGTCTTATTTACTCCACGGCTTTTGAGATTTTTTCACTAGTAAATATTTATGCCCTCTTTTTTTCAAAGATCTCTTAAAAAACTGTTCAGCTTGTCTGTTTGACCTCAGAGGATACAGCGGGGTAATAGTATGTTCAATTGGGAACATTTTACAAAATTCTTTAAATTTGTACTGCTAGAGCACAACCTCTGCAGGTTTTTATTAATTTTTCACTGTCTTGATCCATTTTAGTCCAGTATACATAGCTACTCATAGGAATTTTATCCTTGAAATTCCTGGACGTCCACCATGAAATTCATTTAATATCCACTTTTGTAATACGATAGGTATTACTACTCTTTGTGTAAGCATCAGTACTTTGTCACAGTGATTTAGTGTTAAAGTTCAGATTGCGTTCTAAAAATCATCTATCTTCTTTACTTTCTTTCAGTAGTTTTTTTTTTTTTTTTTTCAAAAACAAACATGTTCTGTTTTTACTTTTATTTCTTCCAGGGTAACAGCTAGTTTGCATACTACATTGCATAATATATTTTTAATTTCTATTTCACTTTTTAATGCTGCAATAACAGTGTCCTCAAATGGTTCAGTAATTTTTTTTTTTTTGGTATCATTATAGATAAACCATCAACATGTCCTAATTTTTTTGGACAGTTGATATTCCATCCTGAAATTGTAATTTAATAAGATAGTACCCCAGCATTGTAATCTAGTCTCTGTATGCATAGGAATTCCTTTTGTTTCAAACTATTTTACATCTTTTTTAAGCAAATTGTTCAGTGAACCTCTCAAATTCTGCATATTAATTCTATAGATCTGATAATAGTTTGCTAGTCTGAGAAATGCTTGTAACCTAGTAATGTTTGTTTGAGGAGGCATATTCATAATTGCACTTGCTCTCAACAGATCTGGTTGACAAACATTTTTGTCTTAGTTACTTGATTTTAGGCAAAAACAATTCACACTTTTCCTTACTTAGTTTGAAGTTGTATTTTTTCAAAAACTTTTCACATGCTCAATATGTTCTTCCTTAGATACAATTTTAATTAATATATCATCCAGATAAGCAACTGCAAAATCTGCAAGCACAGTATCCATAGCTTGTTGAAATATAGCTGGAGATACCTTTATCTCAAAAGGAAATCGGTTGAACTTATACAATCCCTTGTGCATATTTATAGTTATTAACTATGAATAACTTCTTTGAGCTGTATTTGCAAATATGCAAAGATTCAGCTTCAAAAAAGATTTCACTGTATAAATTCACAAAAATTTTCTCTGGACTTGGTAATTATGGATTCTAAGCATTTGTTTAACCCTGTCAAAAAAATCATCACAAACAAGTTTTATTAATTTTTTTTTTCTCTTTACATACACTGCTGGTGCTGCCCATTTTGAATGGTCAGCCTTTTCAATTACACCTATTTTTTCAAGTCCGTCTAATTCTTTGTCAAATTGATCCAATGCTCTGAATGGTACACTATGTTTCAGTTTAAACACAGTTTTTGATCCTTTTTTCACTTGAAATTTCACTGACTTTGGAACACCAACCCAACACATCCGACAGAACATTTGGAAAACATTTTTTCAATTTTAACACCGTTTCTTAAAAAAAAAAAAAAAAAAAAAAAAAAAAATAGCTTTTCCACTTATATTTTTGCAATAAATATTTATAGGTAAATTCCACACCTCAAATAATTCCATCCAGTCAGTACTGAATAAGTTTGTAATATTTAACACATAAGTCTTAGCTTTTACAGACTTGTTATAAAATGAGACGTTCCAAGTCATTTCGCCATTAAAAAATTTCTTACCCAACATGTGTGTGATGTTTGTTTTTCTTTTATTATAAGTTTTGTTTTCTTTTGATGTGGCTTTGTTGATTATTGCGAGGTCATCTAGTTGCATTTTTACATACACATTAATTTTCACATACAAAAACTAAAAAAAAATTTGTTTAATTATTTTTTCCACAACACTGTATGAAATCTTTTCTGGGGAACATTTACTTTATTTAGTTTTAAAGTGTGACTTTTTATGTCTTACTTTTCTACACTTGTAGCACTTTGAATTCTTAAAAGGACAGGCAACTTTGAAAAGTAATCTTCCACATCTGAAACATGGATTCATTTTTCTTTTTCCACATTTTCCTTTAGCTTGTGTGTATGCACATTCTTTTTCTTCAATTTCTTCCACATCATGTTTCAGATTTAGGATTCTCTGACATTGGTCCAATATTTCTTGTAGTGCCAGTTTTTGATTCTGTTAAAGTTTTATTAGAATTCTAGCATGTATTGCTGCATCTTTTTTCACAGTTAACAATTGAACAAAAATTAGCTCTAAACATATCCGGAGTCAGTTCATTTAATTTGAATCTTTCACACTCCTTAACGATTCCAGCACATGTGACAAAATCATATTTTTTCTTCAAATTCTTGCTAAAAATCTTCTGTTTCTTCAAAGCAAATTTCTCCTGTTTTTTCAGTAGTACAAATTACAGTATTTTTATGCACTAAAGTCTTTTTTCTCATCTTCCAAATTGATGGATTCCTCTCTGAAAATTTGCTTATATATCTTAAAATAAGCAGAAAAGGTAATTCCATCATCTGAATTGTATGTGAATTCAGCTATGGCATTTGGCACTACATGGAGTGAAATAACTTGTTTTGCCAAAACAAAAAGTATTTTTCCTACTCTGTAAGAGTTTCAATCCCTCAACACCACTGATATAACTCACTCCTAGTGGTTATGTCTCACTTAGACTAATCACTTTGATATCATTAGAATTCTTCCTGACTGACCAACAGACTTCTGACCTTTTTTTTTTTTTTTTACTTAAGTTGTTTTGCCAAGTTCATTTGTATTACTGGAGGTGTCTTATTTACTCCACAACAAGCAACAAGAGATGAAGTTGTAGAGAGATACGATCAACTATATCCTGAAAAGACAGAACACACACACATATCAGCAAGAAGATTTTTCTGATAACCCTAAATGAAAATATATTTTGATAAAATGTGGTGCCAGGAGTAAGGTTATGGTTAGGTTTAATGCAGAATTTAGACATGCCTTGTGGCTGAGGTAATTACATATTTTCCCCCGTTACAAGTACCCCATGCTTTAGTTTATGTAAAACCAAGAATTTTGAACACTCATTTTTGAGACAGGTTGGTAGAACACAAATTTTCACATTTCTTCCTTCTCAGCCTATGCCAGAGTAGGCTAAACTTAGTTATGTCACCCATGATAACACATGTTGGATTTATGAAAGCTTGCAATCAGTATAATGATTATATATATATATATATATATATATATATATATATATATAGTAATAGAGCAAACTAATTATTGTAACAACTAAATCTTTCATGTGTATAATTATTGTTTATTCACTTCAGAACCCCAATTAATATCAGTATGTGTGGGGCTTTGAGGGTTTTCTTCAAATATAGATTGCCTTGCAAGAATGTGAGAGTCTTTTCCCCACCTCTTTCAAATGGGGCACTAATATATCTTCATGTCATCCAGATGTCCCACATGTGCACTACTGAAGTACAGCTGTGTTGATCCGTTTACATGTCAGGGCAGCCACTGACATCTTGTGAGGTGTTAATCAGCACTTGGTGGCTATGAGGACACCTTCCAGATCAACTGATGCACGCAATACCTTTGATGTTCTGGTGTGACATCAAGTACAAAGTCTACTTTGGTATCTCTTAAGGTAAGCACATTACATATTGGGGTCACCACAATTCAGTTTCTCTTACTGATCTTAAATTCAGTTCAAACCTTTGGTATTGCCTGGAGTGAATCACATACTACAAAATAAGCAGATGTGAAAATGTTCATAATAGGAGGTAGGCATTGCTCATCCTGCCATTTAATTCTATGGATGTCTCCCTAAAAAAAAAAAAAAAAAAAAAATCCTGCTCAGTTATTGCTGCTAGTATCAACTCAGACTTGGTAGATACAAGGCAAACAATAACTGGTCAATATTAAAAACAAGATGAAAAATCCCAAAAGATTGACAACAGAATGAGAATAATTTACTCCCAAGAATAAAAAGTGTTTGGCTCAAAATTTCCTGAAGGCTACTCATTGACAAGTACCAAAAGAAGGCTGGTGTACACAATGGCTGAAACATTATGATAAAGATAAGGACATTATTCATTCAGACTAAACTCTGAATCCTAAAAATTCAAACAGAAACCATGTTTGCCAATTCCAGTCACTGTGCAACCACTTTCATATATATATATATATATATATATATATATATATATATATAGATATATAGTGTGTGTGTGTGTGAGTGTGAGAGAGAGAAAAAAATCCTTTATAGTTAGTGTATCAACAGGAAAAATCCAAACTATAGGTTCTCTAATCCTCTTTCATGCAATAATTCCTAACATCTATATGGAATCCTTTGAAGAATAAACATGAAAGTATTGATAAGTTGTGCTGAGGTCCAAGAGTGCCAGAGTGGCATAGCCTAAATTTGCACATAAGACAAGCAAATCGTGAGTGAGGCGAACCATATGTGCATTGGTGCTGGAATGACAGTGCATGCATCACTGAGCCAGACCAAAACTGGCAGCATGTGCAAGATGCTAATTTTCTGGCTTGGGGGAAAACATATAAAAGAGGAGAGTGTTCATTGGGAGGACAGTAAGTGTTTGCGCTCAGTGCAGTTCAGAGGGGTGTGTTATGGTGTGTACTAAACAAGAGTCCCTTGCAAATGTTCCAGTTTCTGTGCTACAGAAATGGTTTCCTGCTACATAAGTCAAGCACAAATTCTGAGTTCTGTATATTTTATAAAATGCTTGGATCAGCCACTATATACATTTTGCTCATCTTGATAAGAGTGCTAAGCCCAACATTTATTAACGTTATACTCCGCTTCAAATTAGATCTTTATGATTACTTCTACATTATAGCCAGATCTGAAAGATAAAGCAAAAATAAAAAATTGTTCTCTGCACAGGGACTCTGAGCATCACATCTGGCTCACAAAGAATAAAAATAAAAGCCAAACATGAACACTGATGGCATGACAAAAAAAAAAACACTGAGTCATGATCAACCCCATTTGCTTTTAAGAATGCAGCTCACAACATTCTCAGAGTTACACAGGAGTGGGCAAACCATCAATGTTACCACCAGTGACCTCTGTCAATCAACCTGACATGTATCAACTCCAGATTTTTCCTTTCCTCCAAGTCACTTCCATCCCCCAAAAAGAGACATTCCACCTTGATCTTCTATATTGGTTGTGTTCGTCTTGTCTGGTTTTTGCATATCTGCACGTTCAGAATGCTTCTCTCAACTGAGAAAAGCACTGGTGTTATATAGCTCTCCCAGTCTCAAACCCATGCTGACTATTGGCTAATACCTGCCCAGTATTGGTCATATACAGATAGTCTGCACCACCTACTCTAAGTAGATCATTGTGGAAGGGGACAACTCCTGGGGCTTACAGCATCACATACAACCAACTCTTATTGGGCCAACCAAATTCTGTTACATTGGTAATACAAATAATTTTATCTTAACAGTTCTTGTGTTTTCCTTCCACCTCACCAGCAGTGTCATTTTCATTTGTTCTCCTATCCAATAAGAATTGGAATATAACAATGGTTAATTTTGGTAACTTTAATAATTAATGACAAATTTTGATTGCCAAAATTAAAGTGATATTATATATATGTTTCATCTATTCAAAGAAAATAAGGTACTAATTCTATCTTCCATAACAGCAACCAATATGTAAAGGTGAGCTCTTTTTCCACACATGTAACAATGAATAAAAGCCCACTCCTTGAAATAAAATCTTTTTTGGTGATATTACACTCTACTTTTGGAAGTGAACATATCTACTGGCTTGACTCTTCTGAATAAGTCAGAATGGCTAAACAATTTTGTCTTATACAGGAACAACTTTCAGAAGTTTCATTTTATAATTACCCATAGGGTTAAGTACTATTCATTTTACCAAAAGCATATATCCTAATATATCCACAGTACTGTTAAATAATAGTTTCAGACTTATTTTTTAGTGGCAGTGTATTTTGGCTCAGACTTTCTGAGGTTGACCTTTAAAGTCAGATGGTAAACAAAATAGGGATGTTGATTATGATTGGCTGAGCCAAATGTGGGAATGTTAGATAGAAAGTGATTTCAGAGAGTAAAGTTTTAGATGTGATACACAGTAGACATCATTATTTTGTGTCTGGGGGAATTTTCTCCCCAGTGATGGTGATAGAGTGACTCCATTGGCTAGTTAAAAATGTACCCATTGACATGTTTAATAAAATACATAAGTTTAACATCCCTTTTTTTGAATTTCTTTTATCACTGGACTCCAAAAATGAAGAAAAAGATAAAGGAAGACAAGCAAAAAAATAAAGATGTTATGGAATTGACCCTGTCAACCAAAAGGTTATACAATACCACACATTCATTTTTGAGACTCATAAAAATACACTTTATGCATACAAATGGTTATGGAACTGTAAGTAAACTACAAGAACTTTGTGATTTCTTTTATAAGTTATATTAAGTTCTTTGTTATTATTTAACTTTTTTTTATTTCACAAATAGCTGCAAATCAACGCACCAACTTGTTTGTTGCCAAGTTTCTTACTCATTAAACAAGACCTTTTTATGTTTTACATTACATCCACAATTTTACATTCATAAAAGAGAGAGAGAGAGAGAGAGAGAGAGAGAGATTGGGTGAGAAGAGAGCAGAAAGAGAAATAAAAAGATGTGCAGTGACGATCCTAGGGTCACTGACACCTTGAGCAAGCTGAACTTTGGCCCCCTTATAAGTATAATTTTAAATTTTCACAATGAGAAAAACTGAAAATGTAGAATAAGTTTATTACAATATACAATTTAATACAAGCTAAAAAGAAAACATTATCCTACCTAAAATATTTTTTTCTAGCCTTTAAATTTGGAAATCTTTTCATGGCACTTTCTACACCCATCTTTACAAAATCATTTTCTATTGACAAAATAGCCACAGAATTTAATCTGTCTTGAGTCATGGATGACCGCAAGTGTTTTTATAAGCTTTAGTTTTGGAAGATCCCAAACACATGACATATCAGCATAGTGGTTGCCTGAGCAACTGCCCAAGTTGCCAATACCTTGAGCTGGCCCTGAAGATGTGCAAAGAAGAAAGCTGTTATGAAAAGAAACCCAAGAAAGAAAGGATGAGAAAGGGAAAAAATAATGATGAGATTCGTTTCTTGTACACTTTCATTTATCGCCTTATAATAGTTGCATCGTTCTTCACTGACCTCAAAGAACCAAGATAAAAGTTTCAGTTTTTGAGAAAAGTAAGCTCACTCCTTCTGGAAAACTAGCACATCACAATCATTTTACTCACTTTTTCTCCCCCACCTACCTACATTTGGATTTGAACCAAACTAAACCAAGCTAAGTCATCAGTTATGTTTCTATGTAAATATTTGTGAACATTATTTCAAGATTTGTCAATCAGTTCATATAGTAAAGACTTTTGCATAAGACAAACAAATAGGAAATGTTTAGCAGTCTAACATTTTCACTTTTATTAAAGCTTCAGAGAAATTCTGGTATTTTTACTTTTGTGTTGTTCGATTTTCATTGGTCGGTCATCTTTTACATGTATTCGACTTTTTAAACCAATGTTAGCATAATTTGTGGTATTCCAAGTTCAAAAGAGAGACAACACATCAATTCAAACTTTAAGAAATTAAAGGATTCCAAGCCTACTTGAAAACAATATTGTATATAAATTCTAGTTTGTCTATATGGGAATCAGAAGTGTGAGTAACTATAAACACATGTCAAAAACATTACCAACCTTTATTGAATCCATTCTTAAAGGATCTAACATGTTTAGGTAAAAGAAAAAAAACACAACAGCATGTACATAAAAGCACTCCCAAGTCAACATGCAAAAACCCAACAATGTTTACTAGACATATGCACATAATTACACATACATTATCATCAGATTCCCACATAGACAAATCAGAATTTTTATACACATAAATACATACATATAGCAATATTTAAGTTTCCCATTTGTTCTTTATCTTATTCTGATGCATATTTGATCCCAATTCATAATTAAATCTACTACAAATACATTTTTCATCTTTGAAAAAGTACAAGAGTTGAGAAGCAGCTTTTCTCCATAATATCTATATACTTATTTATCTTATGCTACATTTAATACAGTAGAAAGACAAAAGGGAAAAAAATATAGTGAGAAAAACTATTATACCAATTTCTCAAATGGAGAGGGTTTATCTAGCTAGATTAAAAATCCTGTATTTTATTTTATTTTTTTTAACCTAGGCTTGAATGCCAATCTCAATCATCAATGAGGAAACAACTTTTTGAACCACAAGGCACAGTAGGTTTTTGTAATACTAAGATGAAGGGCAAGCGCACATTACTTTATAGGCTCTAAATAATTTTCCTATTTCAAAATTATTCAATTGGAACATGACATGCATCTGACAACATATTTGAATTGTTTCATATGTCCATTTCTTTGATCAGAAAGTCCCGATTCTTATAATAATTGGCTTTAAAAAGAATTGTTCTTCCCAACTATACAATACCTACCCATCTTATATATTAAATTATGCTGTTATCTTTTTCTTTCTTCTGATTGGTGGAAATTGATTTCTGTTCAAGCAATCACCTAAATCTTTACATGACTGACCCAACCCCAACCCACCCAACCTCAATTTGGACTTAAAATTTAAATTATGAAAGAAAGAGTAATTTCTTAATATCAAAGATACTGCAAGCACCTTAAAAATAAATAAAAACACAGTAAATGATACAAGGTATGTAGTGAATTTAGGTAAAAAGAGCAGAGCTGTGGATTAAATTTCAGTTTTTGTAATTGACCAGTGCCTAATAGAGATTACTACAGCTGCTAAAATCACCTTCCTGTAAAAATATTCCCTACCTAATTGAGAATCAATTATTCAAATAGATTCTTTCAATTATTTTTTGTAGATCAGCTGATATCAAAACCAATAATTTTACATGACTTATATTTATAAATCACCTTTTAATTGTTAAGTTCTACTGACCATGAAAGAATTCCTAGCAGACATTTCTATAAGTGAATCAAAGTTTATGTAATAGTGTATAGATTTTTAAAATGAATTCATCAGCACATATATAGGTAATAGTTTTATCAGTTTGAAATATATGCACGATGAGGAGAAAAAAAAAAAAAAAAAAAAAAAAAAAAAGCAACTTCAGGCATGAAAAATATTCATCATTAATAAAAAAAAAAAATCTTTAATTATATTCTCTCATAATGAACATGAAAAATACTTCAATGGAAAAGATTTTTTTCTGAATCTCATTTACTCAAAAATATCATAAGAAACTGTAAACATTTTATTATTGGCAAAAAGTGCTTCATTCTCATCAACCCTTAGATCACATGAAGATTTTAAATTTTGTAATCTACTAGAATTCAATATTCTATCAACTTATAAATTAATGATTTCTTTAAGAAAAATGTCAAATGTCAGTCTATAAATATGATAAACTTGGATATTAATTTTTACTGAACTGAACAAAATACAAAGTTCATTTTATATTTTTCATAGATTCAACATACTTCATGAATATACATTCTGTTCAAAACATCACTTCCTTGTTTTGAAACTGATTTAGAAAGCATTCTAGTTTGATTTTTTAGCCAATCAAGTTAATGTATGTCCACAAAGTGCGATCCAGAAAACCCATTATTTATTGGAGGCCAACCAGGATTGACTTTACATAGAAGAAGCTTTTAATGCTAGACAAACAACTATATTAATTTTTTTACCAATACCTCCATCTTAATTTTAGATGCTTTAACATGTTTCTCAAGTTGTCATTCCATAACTGGATTTGAATGATTGCAGCTTTCATAACCTAACCGATAAAGCAGATGTCAGAGAAAAACATGTTCCCAAGGATAGAGGATGTCAGTTTGAGTCCTACTAAAGGTTTGTTTTATTTTTGATCCATACTGTTTGCAGATGATTATAAAATGGCAATTTGGAAACAGGGAAAAAAAATAAATAAATAAATAAATAAAAAACAATTGAAATTAAGATGAAATATGAGTAAAGTAAAGTAAAGTAAAAAAAAAAAAAAAAAAAAAAAAAAAACACCACACACACATAAACTATCCTTTCTATCTTTCGCTAGCAAATTTATATAAAGATATATCATTAACTCTTCAGTTTCAACAGTATAGAAATCCCTTACTCAAGCCATTAAAATAACATTTTGATAAATCCTTACTATTAGGTTTTCACATGTGAGATTTTCAATATATAAATATTGATAAAAAAATGATCAGGATTCTTATTTTTATAAGTGCCAAGTTCTCTCAGAATGTAGCTCTCCACAAATTCATGTCTTTTGCTGCTCTATGTAATTTTTGACCATTTACGATCCCTCTTTGCTTTAAGTCTGCCATTCTTTCTCACAGACTTGTTTAATAGGTAACTTGCTGCTTTTCTCCCTACTTCTCTTGCCTCCAATATATTCTTTGAAGTGTTAAATTCTCTAGGCCTTTTCTCAATATGTACCTAGAAATGACATCTGCCTCATTCTGATTGTTTTCTTGTTTCTATTTTCCTTAAGTTCCTTGCATATCCTATCCATTGTCTGCTTAGCATTGTTAGAACTGCATCTCTAGGTTCAAGTCTACATCTGTGAGGATATTTTCCACTAATCACTAACATATAGGAGACTAGCAGGCAAAGTCTGCTCACTGTTGCTTCACAAAGATATTCACTACTTGAAATCTTTGAAACAAAAATTTTAAATGAACATTTTCATTCATAATTTCAAACACTTTTCTGCACTATACAAGACGATATTCCTAAACAGAACTATTTATAATATGAAAAATCAAAACAATCCTTGAATAAAAGAATAGTAGTGAAGGACAGTTAATGAAAAACTTAAATCAATATGCAAATTAGTTAAAACTGAAGAGTGATATTGTCTAGAAGTAGATAATATATAATACAGATATTGAGCTTTGAGTACGTAACCCGCTCTCGAGTGGTAGACACATTCTGATACTTACTGGTCACAAGGATCCGTCCCTGCACTTGTAGTATCACAGTTATGACTAGCTTAGACCAGCTCTGACAAGCTATGACCAGCAGCCCGAGTGAAGACACTCATAATCCCACATTAAAACTGACCTTGTGTCACAGCCTGACTTAGTGGGGTGGGAGTCAAATAAATAGTGTGTAAATTGCTCTCTCAAGTAGTTTGTAACACATTATCATCTCTCAGCTGTGTGTTTTGAGGCAGAATGCATTCAGGGGCAGCTCCTTCAAAGGACAGAGTTTCAACTGAGGAAAATAATACTGAGAAGTGCCCAGCCTTGTGGAACAGCTGCCTGAGGCTGCACCCTCTCATTGCACCAGAGAGAGGGGTCGGTGCTTGCACCAAGGCCAGTGCAACTGGTTGTTCCTTGCCTGAGTGTACATGCTCAGGTCCCCACCTTAAAAACTGACCTTGTGTCACATCTCATTTTAGTGAGAAGACCGAGTAAATTGCTCTCTTGAGTAGTTTATAACACTATTTATCATCTCTCAGTGCCACACCCTCTCATTGCATGAGAGAGAGAGAGAGAGACTGGTGCATGCACCAAGGCCAGTGCAACAGATGGTTGTGGGAGCTTGGGCAATTTTTGTTCCTAGCCTGGATGCATGCACTTGGGCTACCCACATTAAACTGACCTTGTCACAATGTGACTTTGTGAGGTGGTCGAGTAAATACCAAATTACTATAAAGTATAACTGGGGCTTTTTAATCTCAGAATTTGTGGGAGAATTGAACTCCAATTTCGCATTTATTCACAGATTCCATAATATAGGTATTACTTAATTAGCTATTATGTTTCTCTAACTCTTCAAATGTTAAATGTATAACTAATTCTAATTTCTATTTTTCCATCTTTACACTGTATTAATTTGATCTTATAAATTGTTCCATTCTGTCACCCATAAAATAAAAATAAGGATCTATGTACATCAAATATTCTTTAAGTGGTAGCAGAAGAATTATCATTGAACTTTTAAAAGGTAAGCTGAAACATGAATTCAATAATTAAATGCAGCGATCAATTTTGAGTTCTTCTGTAGTTTATTGATACCTATCACATCTACTCCTCCCTAGCTATTGTGATGGCCAAACCAAGAATCCTCCACAGGCGCTAGCTTAAATGCCACCCGATAGGGCAGCTTTTAAGCTAGTTTATAATAAAACGTGCACTGCAATTTTGGATACAAAAGGAAAATAAGAGTTACTCCCCTTGAACCATGAAAGCAATGATAATGGCTAGTATAGTATATTAACATTTTTAACCTTGCATAATCTGGCAACCTTGAATCTGAGCTCAACGAAAATTGTTCCCTCTGCCTAACTTTTCTAGGGTTTTTGAATGAGCTATGAATCATTGAAATTGGACCAGTAGGAGTGGAGGAGTTGCTTGGACACACATATGCACAATACACTGTACTTTAAATATAAGATTAGATTATTATATATTAGCTCAGCACGTTTTTTTTTTTTTTTTTTTTTTTTTTGCTTCTATTGATATTGTACAATATCTTAATACTTTAATTTCTGAAAAATTATCTTTCACTACTCTAATACAGCTGATTTCTGCATCACATTTTCAGTAATCTGTTATTACACCACACTGGTGGCTAAAATTCTGCTTGATTCTCACATCCCCAGTATGTAAGTTACACCATGGGCTGTCTCTTTGGCTGAATACCACATCTAAATTAGCATTTCTGATTAATGTAATATCTGTGTGCACTAAAGTTCAAGTGTCTGCCTAACTTAGTATTTCTAAGTTAATTTTAGCATGATGTTTGACCAAAAGAACAGTTGCATAGTGGATATGTCACATGGTTGGTGACCTCCAGATTGGCAGTTCAAATCTGGTTAGTTTATAAATCTGTTTAATTTATAACAGCAAAAATATGACAAGAAAATATACAAGTATACATGGGCCCATTATATACCATTACATTTTAACAGAGAAGGTAAAAACTTCAGACCTAAAGCAATCATTATACATTCCCTATCAGTTAATGTACCGCTTAGAGAACAAGTCAATTTATGTTAAATATTATTTTAATGTTCAAACATGATTGTACATTAAACTTTATAGTTCAACTATCAACTTTTTGTATTTATCATATAATAATGAACTTAATGACATTTTCTGTATACTTCTTTGGTTCTAACTTTAACAACTTTAGTTACATTAATGCAAACAAAAATTAACAAATCCTGCTCTACTTCGAACATCTGACCTTGAGGTAAACAGTATAGTAAGATATCCATTATATCAACATTCTACCACTTGGAAAGTAAAAATGAAGTTGCTACTCTTGGAAGTCTTAATCAGAAAGTGTCAAAAATTCACAATATTCAAGGGGTGGCTTTGGGGTTCTGAACTCTTTGACCCTTGGTAAAATTGTGAAGGCTCTAAGCAGGAGTACTCATATGTAAATAAATCAGTCATTTCTATAGGTTCTATGCTAATATATAACTAAATAACATACTTATGGCAATTTCCTTAAGTGGAAGCATGATCAACTCATAAGTTTATATTGTTTCTCAGCCTTTTATCATTTTCTACTTTAAATGCTAACCCTTATAACCAATACATTTCATTCTATCAACATGCTAACATATCTAGATTCCACTTGTAGATATTTCCTCAAGTCTAGGTATGATCAACTCATTCAGAAATTTATTTTATTTCTTAACCTTTTATCATGTTCTACTATAAATTGTGACCTGTTACAACACAGATGTTTTTATTCTATCAACAGACAAAGAGAGAAGCAAGGTTGATAATTCTGCTTGCATAGATTCATTTGGATGTGCTTAAATTTCCTTTCTTCTCTCCAACTCCAGTATACTGATGAACAATGTGCTTTCAGCTATCACTTTACTTCCTTTTTGTTGCAACATAAATATCTAAATTACTACTATAATTTACATATTCAAATAAAAACCCTAAACTAACATTTTTTTAATGTTTTAGTATTGTTTCTCCAATTCTAGGATTAGCTAGAGTTTTAAAACCACAAACATGAAACTACAGAAGGCCAAAGAGAACATTGCAAAAAAAAAAAAAAAAAAAAAAAAAAAAAAGAAGCATTATTAATTTCACAATAATTCACATATTTATATATCTTTATACTAATCCAAACAACACATATATAGGTTGCACAATAACTACATTATTGCATAAGTTAACTTGCCTTTTATCTGATAATAGCTCAATTAATTTGTATATCACCAAATACAAGAAGTCTGACAAATCCTTATCAATAACACAAAAATGCTATACAAAACAAAGTTTAAAAAATGACTACAAATACAAGAAGCCTTAACCATGGGAAACAAATAACATCAATAAAACTTCAATTTAACAACATACTAAATATATTCCACAGCTAATATAAAAATGTCACACTACCACAAACAGACTTGTGAACATGTGATACTTTAAAAACCAAAATGACACAATGATGTGTGAAGAAACCACACCCAACAAAATACAAACTTGGATACCTTGTGAGGATTGAATTCACTCATAATGGCTTGCAAAACTAGTTTGCTAGTCTTAATGTTATGGCAAGTGCTCTTAGACAAATATTTCCTCAACTTATTGGCAGTTTGTTCATCACTGGGACATTCAGTAAGCATCAAACTCACTTGTAATATAATGCCTTACAATATTACTTGGCTAATACATGCTCAATAGTAGAATATTGCTGCCATAACTGGGCTGGAGTTGCTTAGTCCTCATTTGCCAGTCTTAATAGAGATCAAATGTATCTAGCCAGCTTTGTGGGAGGGTGGGAGGAATAGTTTCCACCATTTCCCCACAGACATGACATCACAAGGGTATCACTTCTTCCTTGGAAAGATGTTCTGACATGTGAACTATGAATTTTTCTTTTCATAAACTTTTGGTCGGATCATGCAAGGAAATATTATTGTATTATTATTGTATCATAACACAAATTATTTATTTTAAATCTATTCACTAGATGTCACTTACACCTGAAGAAAAGCGGATGAGTAGATGAGACAAAGAAAATTTCCCAGACGCCCATCAGGATATTTTCCTCCAGTCACTACAATCTTAACCTCTTCAAGTTGAAAGTCATCTTATCTCTCCTACATAACCTCATCTTATGCTCATACAATAAAATGGAGTGACCCTATACATTGAGAGACATTTGGGCCCTGTATTGGATGAATATTTAAAAATGAAAAATAATAGATATAGATCCTTTCCTTAATTAACATGATGGGTTTTCCTTATGGTTTTGTTGTATATTCCTAACCAATGCTAGAATATAAGAATTTTGAATGCTGATTTTCAATACAAGAAGGTCCTACTTGGAAAATTGTACAGTAGCAATCATTTACTGACATTTACATGATTTGACCTTGTACTTAATAAATATAATAACATAAGCTAAACTTAGTAAATATCAAATAAAGTCCTGCACTCTCAGATTGAAAAAAATGACAATATTTATATTCCATTTTAATCTGGTTCTAAGTAAAGTTTAGTAAATAAAATTTCAGGAAGTTGTACCTTTATTTCAAAAAAGGTCCAAAAGATTGCTTTTTTTACTTGCACCAGTTTAACAAAATAGGATTTGTCTGTGATACTATCTTTAAAATCTCTTCAAGCATGTCATTCTGGTTTTGGCTATCAGTAACATAAATGATAACAGTTAAGTCAGATACTAGTTTCCAATGTTGAGTTCAAATTGGCCAGAAAAAAATTGAATGGTCAGACTGTCTTGCATTAAATAAAAAAAAAAAAAAGTTTTTATATTGTTATGAATCAAAGACATGTAATGTCTGTCATCCCATCACAACAATGGCTTCATAAATATTTCAGAAGTATATTTCCTTTCCATGCCCATTTCTTGTATTCCCTACCCTTCCATAGTTTTAAACAAACTAATAATCCATAATTTTTCTTTGTTGTCTCATCTACTCATCCGCTTTTCTTCAGGTGTAAGTGACATCTAGTGAATAGATTTTAAAATAAATAATTTGTGTTATGATACAATAATAATACAATATATTTCCTTGCATGATCCGACCAAAAGTTTATGAAAAGAAAAATTCATAGTTCACAGTTCACACACATGAAGAAATCTGTGAAAATAGCAATCTACTAGAACTGTTGATGAACTCTTCAAAAATAAACACTAAACTTAAAACAAAAAAAAACAAACTTGCTTTTTTGACGCTATAAATTTAAATTAAAAGAAAAAAAAAAGACTTGATCAGTTGTAGGAAAAGGTGTAAATCACGTCTGTTTTGCTTGGGTAGGTAAAAAAAAAATGTCAACTTGGCTGGAGAGGGAAAATTATAGAGAAAAATATTTTCAATTAAAAAAATCGATATAGAAGAGTAATTTAAACCCAATAAAATTCATAATCTATATTAACGAAAGTAATGAACAAACTAGTTATTAAAATTACTTTAATTAGTAAATATTCTTAGATTAAAAATTTAGAACAAGTCTTTTTTTAGAGAGTGAAAATTTCATTGCAAAAATTTTCTATTTTCTTTCTACCCATAAGCCGAAGTTATGACTTTTTCTTAAAGGATTTTTTTTTCCGGTCAACACCTGGTCATTGGAAAGTATAAAAAAAAAAAAAAAAAAAATCTTATGTGAACGATAGGGTGTCAGGGAAGAGGAGATTCATAAAAAAAAAAAAATAAATGTTTGTTTGACCCTTTAGGACTTCCAAGTTGGACAAGTCCATGCCATGACTTTTAGTTTTTATGATTTCAACCACAATATATATTTTTTATTTTTTTTTGCAAGAAAATACGTAAAAAACGGCTGTTTTCAAAACACTTACTGGGTAGAAACTAAATAAGTAAAAAAAAGAATTTAGAAAAATGTCAATGGATTGCATTTAGAATATAACAGTACGTTGTCAGAGCAGACACAGACTGATTCCTACGATTATTGTTATTTATTGAAATTGAATGGAAGAAGAACAAGATTTGCGTTCTACAGACAACTGATTGATGTTGTAAGCAACACTAATTCTTTAAGTAGGAAAGAATATGAAGAGTTGATTAGGATACAAAATGATGTGGGTAGAGGTGTATCTCTAGAGAGAAAATGCCTACTACAAAGGTTTTCAATGAAAGAAAGCATTTGAAGATACTTGAATGCTTGTGTTAGTCATAAATTTAAAAACCATTTTTAATCTGAAAAAGATTGTGTACACTGTTGACGAGAGAAGTGCGCCAATAAGATAATCATTTTATTTTTCACTGTCATGATGCTGGAAAGAACAATTCCTTATAAGGTTTGAATAAGATTTTATCAATACTATAGTGTTAGTATTAAGTTAGTAATTTTACATGATTACAAAGTAATTTGGACAAAAAGTATTTATTTGTTAACTGGAGTTTTCATTTAGAAAAAAAAAAAAAAAAAAAAAAACTATTTCATTAAATCAGTTGAACATTTTTAAACTTTCGCCCCCACTTTTTACCGCAAACACTTTTTGTTCTAAAATTCTCATTTGAGCTTCTTAGAGATCAGCACAAGGAGAAAATTTACATAACGCGAGGTTAACGATATTGTGTTGCGCTAAAAAAAAAAAAAAAAAAAAAAAGTGCTCACAAGGAAAGATTCTTTTTACTTTTGAAATTAGTATTCGAAATTTTGGTTTCATCTGAACTTGAACATCGGTGCCGTTAGGAAGTATAAAGTATTTTTTTTTATACAATAATGACGAAGTTGGCCAACCTCTAAGTTTTTATTTTATTCTGATAAGGTTATGAGGGCTTTTTGATTATTTGTTAATTATTTTAAAATAAATACCGAGAGATTTTTGTACTTGTGTCTTGTCATTTTAATTGCTTTTTTAGCTTAAATAAATTTTAAGCTCTAAAATAAAACATTGAAAAATCTATTAACTTTAAGGTGCGTTATGTGATCACAGACGCACAACTCTTCATTTGAGCGAGTGAGGAAATTTTTTTTGTGGTACTATCATTTTTTTTATTATATAAACTTAATCCAGATAAATAGTAAAACTAACAAAAACAAAGGTATACTTGCAAAAACACTATGAATGAATGTGAATGACTATATTGATTGGTTAAATAATAAAATTAAAAAATAAAATTAAAAATAATAAAAAGTACCATTCACTTTTTCGAACACATTCCTTAAAAAAAAATTAAAAGTAATAAAACATTTAAGAGTAAGACTTAAAAGTTAAAGGTTTTACTCTTTTTATTCTTAAATCTTAATTTTATTTAAAATTCTCCTGAGAAATTAAGAGACGTCGCACTTAAGACCAACAAAAACTTCTTAAAGCTTTCTCTTTTCAGTTTTTTTTTTTAGGTTACTGCTTTTTGTTTTTTTAAGATAATTCGCCGTGGATTTTGACAAAAATCATCCCCAACCATAATAAATAAATTAAATAAAATAATTGATCAGTTTTTTTTTTTTTTTTGCTTTTTAAAATAATGCTTGTGGGGCAAAAAAAAAAAAAAAAGACATTAAATGTTTCTACTATTTCAGTGTTCAGCGCATTGAACCATTTTTAAAGAAAAGAAGCCTTAATTTTTTTGTGTAGAGACATTTTATTAAAAAAAAAAAAAAAAAAAAAAAAAAAATCTTAAGTCTTATTGGTGATATTTTAAATAAAAAACTATTATAAATTTCTGATAAACTGGGTCGTCTTTGAAAGAAATTTTAACATCCAGAAATATTGAAATAAAAAAAAAAAAAAAGAAAAGAAAAGTAGAAAAAGATAGCTTAATTCGAAACAACGTATGTTGTCGATCGCAAAAGTGAGGGATCACAGATATTTACATTGATACAGTAGTACACAGTACTTACACTTTCTGGTTAACTGCTTAAAAATATGACCCTCTCTTACATTGTTTAAAGGTATCTTCAATTTTTTTAAATAAAGATTTGAATAAAAAAGTGACGATCACGATTAATAACACTTCCACGAGTATGTCAACGCGAAATCTAAAATGCATCTTTTCTTTCTTCACAGTTGAAATTGGTAACGTCGCATCAAGTGGAAACAGTCAAGCAAGATTTATTTCAGAGACATTTATGGATTTAAAATATGCTATTTAAGTCAGAAGAATAAGACAGCAAAATCCGTATTTCTATACGTTTTATATTTTTATTTTAGGAATTATTCGGGAGACTTATTTTTTCCTGATCATCACTTATACAATTTTAAAAAGGTTTAATTTTAATGCAGAATTAACGTTTTTAGGTGTTTTCTTCACAAAAATATCAGAGATGCAACAGCTTTGCAAAAGAGAGTTAAAGACTTTTCTTTAAAACTGAAGTTGAAAAGATAACGAAATAGCGAGGAAGAAAGGCTAGAGCGTCTAGAGAACCAACAAACCAAAATAGTTAAAAAAAAAAAAAAATATAATAATAATCCATCTAATTATGGTGTATGAAACAATAACTAAGAACGAAATAAAAATAAAAGGTAACAATTTCTTCAGATTTAAGTGAGAGAATCCCAGGATTTTCGTTTACATTTCGTTTATCAATTGAGAAATTTTTCCATCACAAATTCGAAATTAGTATTCTGCAGAATTTAAAAATCCAAACCATGATGAACCATTTTTTTTTTTTTTACTAAATAAACTTTAAATATGGAGTTTAATTTATCTTTTTAGACTAATGCTGCATCTGAAGTTGAAATCCCAACAGGTTATTTTTTTTATTTATTTATTTTTTAAACGTATTAAAGATGGATTGAGGTTTAGTTTGTTTTTTTTTTTCTTTTTATCCAAAAAATCGTTTATCTTTGTATTTAAAAATAGCAAGACAAGTGTTAATTACTATTTCCAATAAATCGTTTTTTTTGTTTTTGTTTTTGTTTTTTGACGTTTTAAGATTAATTCAGGCGAATCGGAAAAAACGTTAAAAATATGGATTCTCTAAAAAATAAATAAATAAAAAATAAAATAAACACAGCTGAGTTGTGTTTTTTTAATTGTTTTAAAAGGAAGTTGATTAAATGACCATTAGTTCAAACTTTATTGCTTCATTTTTTCCAGAATAAACAGTAGTTTTCTAATTTAAATAGCAGTTGTATAAAAAATTAAAAAAAAAGAAGAATTGTGAAAAGTGTTGAGAATAGAAGAGTCAAAAAGACAACAAGGTAAACATGAGAAGCACATGCAACGCACAAGAACACCTTTTTGGTAGCGTTTCATTTCCCCCTGATAGGTATCTCCCTTTTTTCTCTCTTCAATTAATTCGTTCTCTTTTGTATACAAACTCCAAACAGAAAGAGATTAGAAAATTAAGAAACAGGAAACACTTCTCAGGTAATCAGTTATCATTGTAGTAATAATGGTTGCAATCATTGATCATCATTATTATTTAACTAAAAAATAAATATAAAATTTATCTCTTTCCTCTTTTTAAGTGCAATTCGAGCAAGAAAACCATTTGTTTCCATCATCAAGTCAAAGACTTTGTTTCATTAACAGTAACACTGTACGTATGATTGTTGTTATTGAATTATTTAGGAATAAAAGACAAACTAGAAGGAAAAAGTCTGCCATATGAATTAGTTGTCAGGAATCATTGCGACAAATGAAACATTGGGAAAAATTGACTTTCGTTTTAAGAAAAGTAGTGTCAAGGAAAATAAAAAAAAAAGGAAAAAGAGACGATAAACACGATTGATTATATTTTTTTAGTGAAAAGGGAAACGAATTTTCTTTATTTTACTTTTTTTTTTCTCTGTGTTTGTTTAAATGTGGGGGTTATTTGTTTGTTTTTTTTTTCTTTCTTTTTAAACGTATTTTATGGATTATATTCAGAAAATAAAAAGAAGTCCATACCTTCATTTTGAATACTAGTAGCCATTATTAAGACTACTGTGGAAACTCTGGCCCGGTACTTTTTTTTCTTTTTTTTTTTTTTCCTTGAGAGAGAGGATTTAAAAAAAAATCCTTTTTCACCCGTGGCTTTCGTCCATTTTCTGATTTTCACGGAAAGATAGTCATCCGGGCACCTACTTTATAACATTTTCCATTTTTCTTCCACCGTTTTCATTTTCCCCTTATTTTCTTTTATCTGCCTTCTTTGCTCTTCTTCTTTCTGCCCTGCTCTTCTTGAATATGTGCTCAATTCAGAAGAGGAAGATACAACCGAGCAATAGAGGGAAAGAGAGAGACTTATGCAAAGTGAAAAAGAGAGAGAGAAGGGAGAGGGAAAGTACCACATGCACGCATCCAACAGTGTATGTGCATGAGAGGGGGTGCTGAGACAACAACTCTGTTCAAATTCAATGCTGTTCTGCTTGTTGCTGCTGTTGTTGTTATTGTTATGGTTGGTCTTTTAGATGATCGTTTCCATTTATTTATTGAGCAGGTAGAAAGCGCGAGGAGAGAGCTCGCGATGAGAGATAGGAGAGAAAAAAAGAGAGATGAGGATATTGAAGAAAGTCAGGAAGGAGGTGGCAAAGGAGAGAGAGAGAGGTGAGACGGTTAGATTGAGAGAAGAGAAATAAAATTAAATTAGGGAGGAAAGATTGGATATGAAGGGGAGGATAATTTCTCAAGGGGTGCGTGTTTTTTATTCATACTTACTTACAGTAACACTAGTACGCACATTTTTCATTTCTCTGTTTTTTCTTCTTTTTTTAGTTTTAATTCTCTGTGTTAGTGTTTGTTTCAAAAACGTATCTCTGTCAGTATGTTACATACGAATACGTGTAACTAAAAAAAAACGAAGAAAACTAAAAAAGTGTAGCTGTGAAAAAGTGTAAAAAAAATTGTAAATCTTGTTGCGTGTGGATAGTTGTTTTGTTGTGAATGTGTTTTGAATTTGTTACTTTATTTACTTTTATTTTTTCTTTCATTTTTTTTCTGCACTTTTTGTGCATATTATTTTGCATTTACTTATTTCACTGGAGTGTATATATTCCCATGTGTAACTTCTGTGTATGTGTGTGCGTATGTGTGTGTGACTTAAACTCACTTTCGCTTTTTTAATCGTCTGATCTGGTTTGTGGAGGTGAGCGCTTTTTTGTCTTTTTCTTTAAAAAAAATACTCTAGTTTGATATGTGTACATGCACCTTTCCTATATGATATAACAATGAATTATCTGTAGATAATGCTGTATAATTAAATCTGTTTCGTGGCGTATCTTATGTGCGCTTTTTTTGCGCGCGCTACAAGTAAGAAGCGCAAAGTTGGGGCCACGCAGTTGGCCTTCTTACTTTTTCTTTAAAAATGTCTACTTCCAAGTAAAACAAAATAAAAAGAAAAAACTTACAGATGGAATTTGTGTTATCAAATAACATTTTAAATAATTTCTCATTTTATTTTATAAACGAAGGTGAGAACTAAAAATTGTAATAAGTTGGAAACAGAAGGTTGTTGGTTGACTACACGTCACACGCAGTCACACTAACAACATAACAGACAGATAGATGAAGACAACCAGAAAAAATGCGTTCACAATCGATAACCGAAAATAAACTAGAGATTTGTTGATTAATTTATGAAAATAAGCACCAAGTCATGTATATTAAAAAAAAAAATTCTTTACTCGGTTTTATTAAAATTATTATTATTATTTTTTAAACCTATCAGAGTTGAGCATTTCCTGTCGGCCCGTACCTTTGTGTCACGGCGTTGTTATTCAGTGCGGGGGTGGTATAAATTCTGCTGCTGCTGCCAACAGTGGTCGGCAGTTGGACACAACAAGCGAAGATGTCTATGTATATATCCAATGATGATGATAATAACAACAACAACAACAATAATAATACTAATAATAATAGTAACACCATCAATAATACAGTGGCTGCTGCAGTTGTCGGAAACTTCGTGTTTTTCCCTAATAACAACAAAAATGGTGCCGGTGTTTCTTGTGTTAAAACTGCATCAACAACAGCTGAAAATCGCATGAATCTTGCCGCCCTTCAACAAAGGGACCCTTATATTACGGACATGGTGGACACTGCAAAACAAGTGGCACTTTATTTCTGCAGTTCCAAGGAAAGCGAATGGGTAAGTCCAAAAACAACTAAACGGCATGGAATATAGATTTATTTTGAAGCAAAAATGAAAGATTCTCTACTTAGAGCAAATATTCCGCAAAGTTATTTTTTATTACTTTTGTCAGGAAAACGCTACAAAACTTTTTTTTTTTTTTTTTTTTCAAATTAGAAAAAATGGATACTTTATCCATCGGGCAATGTTTATTTTATAAACATAGTAACTTTTTCGTATTCTTCAATTCCGTTTTTATTTTCTATTTCTTAAACTAAACTTCCTTTTACAATTTGTGTTTTCAAAGAACACTTCTTTGTGCTTTTTGTGTTTATTTTTTCACTACTTCAAAGAATTTTAAAGAAAGAAGAGAAACTCAATCATAGCTTAAGTTTAAAAAAAAGTTATTTGCTGATTGTAACTTTTCCTACCGCAGGAACAAAAAAAAAATCGCGGTAACGTCACCCACTCACCCACTGTTTTATTTTTTTTTTTTTTTTGGCTGGATGTCGAAAAGTAGTTCTTGAAGCTGACTCATCATAAAATAAATATTTAATAATAATAATAATAATAATAATAAAAACTTAATCAGTAAGATTGGCTTTCTCTTAAAAAAAATAAACAAAAATGTTTTTATTTTTATTCATTTGTGCAAAAATATATATATTAATATATATATTTTGCTGTTTGCTTTTTTGCATGATAAACAAGACTTGAGAAAAAATATAAACAAAGGAAAAAAGTTTTGACTCGTCGTACCCAATAATTAATTTACATTTTAAAAATGAAAACTAAAAGTATTCCAATAACTTTTTCTTAAATACCAAGTGATTGATACTATTATTGACACTTTGACAATCAAAGTAAAGCTAAAGAAAGATTTTTTTTAAAACATATCATACTTGGAATAAATAAATTGTAAATAAATATTTTTTTTTAATAATCTAAAAATAAAATATTTATTTACAATACATTGTATTCCAGACCCTACTTAGACAAAGTACGGAAAATCCGTTAAAGTTTCTTTTTGTTCCTTTTTTTTTTAAAAAAAAACACTTTAAATTTTAAAGTTTAAAACAGTAACACTAACACATGATTAAACACTAACACTTGGTTTATTAATTTAAAGACTTTAAAAAAAAAAAACTGCAAAAACTGCAGGATTCATAAGAATAAATAAATATGGATTAATTTTTTTATTTTTGATATTTTTAACAAATGCTTGTATAAATGTTTATTTCAAATCAGGTTAATTTAAATTTTCCAATTTTACTCAAATAACGTAAACAAATATATATTTTATTTTTGGAAGATTTTTAAAACCGATAACTAAAACTTTGTTTTGTTTACAAATTTCTTAAAATTAAGAGAATGGTCGCTTGTAAGAAGATTTTCCGGCATCAGCCCAAAAGTTGAGATTCCGATCTATATTTCTATTTGAAATACACCAGAATATTTTACTTACAGGAAATAGTAAAATTAAATTTATTAATCATTTAGCTTTCAGTTAAACTTTTAAAAAGCTATTAGGTTGGTGCAAAAATAATGACGTAATAATGTCGTTTTTTGGCGTAAAAAACGACATTATTACGTCATTATTTTTGCACCAACCTAATAAAATGAAATCTTCAAGAATGCTTTTTTCAATTTTTAAAAATTCATTTTAAACTTTAGTCATCGAAAAATCAGTGGAAGTACCTATATAAATTTTATTTTTATGGATAGAAATAATAAAAAATAAAATTTTAAAATGTCCCGCACATACAAAAAATGAATTATTGAAGTTCATTCATTTATATTTGAAACCAAATTTGACAGTGTGATCCAGTTTAAGTTTTTTTAAAAAAAACAGATTTCACAAGCAGAATTTTGTCTACCAAAAAAAATGACGATGATGTTTTTAATTTTGTTTGTTTACTTTTTTCAGTCAATTCAGTACAGTTAAAATAAAAAGAATAAATTAAAATATAATTTATTTATTAATTCTATATACTTTTTATAACCTTGAATTAAAAAAAAAAAAAAAAAAGAAGCGATTTAATTTAATTTATTAACTTTAATCTTCGTTTATTTTGCAAAGTATCATTACGTGCAGTACCTAGTCACCTCTCAATTGTCGGTGTGTTTGGGGGTCTGATGGGCAACAGCCACCAACAAGAAGTAAAGAAAAGTACATATTTTCGTTATGGATGACAAGTTGCCCATAAGTAGAATGAGCTTCAACTCTAAAAATTAGGGACTCTCTTTTGCTTGATTTGTTAATGGAATGGAATGCTAGGGTAAAAAATAAAAATTGCATTAGCAGCTTTATTTCTGTTACACAGTTAAGGGTGTCTTCCAGTTTAGCGTCCGAAATGTTATTTTTTGTTTGTTTTTTTTTGTTGTTTTTTTTTTTTTTTTTCGCATACAAAATACTGTGTATTTATTTATTATCTTTGTTGCTTTCTGAACATTAATTTGAAAACAAGAAGACCTAACCAGACTTTGGAAAACCAGTTCTGTAAATTCTTGGGATTTTTAATGTTATTGTTAAAAACAGTTAACTGAAATATACATTTCATTTCAAACTATATTTTTTGTTTTCATGCAACACTTTCATATCCAGAAGTGGGTCCGACGAATTTTTTTTTAAATTTGTTTTACAAATTAAATCTTTGTCTACCAGAAATTGAATTATATTTAAATTTAACTACTAGTTTTGAAAATCCTTACCTTAGAAAATATAGCTACTTTTCTTTTATCATAAAAGTAGTTATAAAAGTTTTATGATGGTACACATTCTAAAAGTAGTTTTTTTTTTTTTTTTTTTTTTTTTTGTATAAGGAATCGTGGATTTTCATCTACACAATTTTCTTTCTTGTCAAAAGAAAGAATATTGCTTTTGTTGAAATCATTAAAAAAAAAGGTAAAAAAAAAAATATCCAAAGAAAGCTAACATAAAATCAGCCTTTATCTCTCCTACTTGTTAATGAGATCTTTTATAATAGCTCAAGACAAGAGACATGTTCCCTTATTAGCATCGATCATGCGTTCAGTTACCGTAATAACCTAATATCACATTACTGAAATGAGTTCAGGCTGCATAAATACATTGTTTTATATTATAGGATAGATTATTTATAGTAAAAAGTGCTCAATATGAGGCTAGGTAAAGTAATCTAAGGTAGGTAATTTAGTATTTGGTATGCAAATCATTTTAGATGCTAAACTGGAAGATATCCCAGGGTAGTTATATAGTGCCTGAAACCCTTTAGAACTCTTTTATTGCAATATGAAGCCAGTCATTCAAACATGCCAAATATTTTTATCCATATTTGCATATCTCTAATCAGAGTAAGAGCTTTATGTTCAAGCCTAAGTAAAAGCCAGAATGTTATTGTTGTTTTCAAAGAAGGTAGGCCCTCTTTACTTGAAAGCTCCATACTCCCTTCACCATTTTTTTCTTGTGCAAGGTTAACCAAACTGAAAGTATTTATACTTTAACTGGATTTTTTTAAAACTGTAAATAAGATTTGAAAAGGTGACTATTGTTTTCATAGAAGCCAATGATTTTGATATTAAATAAAACAGGTTAAATTTCCCCTCCATCCATAGAACTTATTATCATAAATGAGTTGATTGAATTTCAGTTGTTTTTCTTTTTTGCATTCAAAAATGTTACGGTTTTCTACATAAATGTAATACAAATTTGTTTAACCCATTCAGTGATTGGCCCATTGACTGCTGCAGAAATTTTCATAAATTGCAGTTAATGTGATAATTACATATATTTTTTTTTTTTTTTTTTTTTTGGGGCCACAGACATTGATGTACTTGTGTGCGTATGCATCTCAAACCCTATACCATTCTCCTCTTGTCATCATCCTACAAATTTACAGTTTCATTAATTAGTATTTATTCTCATATTACTTCCAGTATTCTGTATTTCAAACAATTGCAGATATGTCAGCTAACACATTTTGATAAATTATGTATAATTTCTCTTTTATGGATTATTGCCATAATTTGTTGTAGAGTGGTGTGAAGGTAATCTTTTTAATATGTAATTTTAAAATATGTTATAAATATGGAATTAATTATTTTGTCATCAAATATTATGTATTGACCATAGACTTGGTGCCATTAAACAGGCATTTTCTATATATTTTCTGCAACTGTGTATGTTCTTACGTCTAACTCATGTAGATGCTACATATCAAAATAGCTTGCATTATTGAACTAGTATAAATAAGTTTCTATCTGGATATTTTAAGTATATTTACTCTTCCCAGAATTATATAACATTGATTATTCTAAAGTAATGTCTTGATTTGATCACTATCAATTTCAACTAGTCTAACTATCTGAAGCGTCATTCAGTGAGAAATCTCAATCACAAATCTTTGTAAAACTTCTTTTAAGTTAAAAATGCTGCAGGTAAATTTTAATTTAATATTCCAAATTATTTCTGAATACATTTCTGATTGTAAAATGAAGTGTTTTTTTTTTTTTTTTTTTTTTTATTTTTTATATTAGTACATAAAACAGAGAAAATATTCTGAGAATGTCAGTGGTTACTTTATGAGCTCATAATAAACGTAAATTGGAGTATTAAAAACTTAGACTGCAGTGCTCTGGATGATTTTGCTTTCCTCCAACATGGAGAAGTGATGACCTGTATATAAGGTATAGGTAAAGAGGTAGTGTAGCTGTGGATCCATGGGACACATAAGATTGAAAACTAGAATAGTTGTTTGGGTTGGAAAGCTAAGACATTTTTTCCAAGGTGGCAACTGTTTTATTTTTCTCTTCAGTAACAATAGAAAGGGTATATCAGGAATATGTAGATTCCAGACAGATATCAGTGACATGTGGATAATTAGTGTCCATAGGGGATTTAAGAATAGGATTACCAGATTACAAAGATGGTAGCCAATCAGTGAATATTAAATCACAATTTAACACTGGTGCTGCTCACTGCATCAGTCAATGCACTGTGAAGCTTACACTGCATTCTGTGAGGTTTTGTAATCATTCGTCAGCATGAATACCATTATCAACATTATAGCATCAGTTAATGCACTACTCAGGCTGGGTAACATTGCCAGTGGATGCTGGAAAACTTGTGTTGTCCTGACAAATGAATCTCATTTTTTCACTCTTTCAAGCTGGTGTGTGTTTGTGTGTCTGTCTGTCTATGGATCCAGCCTGTTGGTGTAAAGAAGTGCAAATGTGTATGTACCACATTTAAACCAGATTCTAGTTTCACAAGTGATCCTTCAAACTCTAATACTTTTTGCCATTGCAGAGCCACCAGACATTTTGTATGTATGTTCTGTTGGTGTTTGAATTATCACTTGTGAAACTAGTTTCTATTTCAAAATGTGAAACATACACATTTGTAACCCTTTATGCTTGCCATGGTTCCTACTGGGGATAATTTGTTCTGGCAAGATAATGTAACCTCCAAAAATGTGTGGATGACCAAGACATTTTCCAGTAATACTTGGCTGATTACCAAGTACTTTTAGTTCCTGTGCTTACCAGATTTCCAATTGAGTGTGTATAAGACATGTTGAAAATCTACCCCAAATCCCCACCTAATAAACATAACTATTATGGATAGCTCTGTAACATGCCTAGATAGATATTTCCACAGGATAAAACTAATACCTTGCATATTTCCAAAATATTAGGTTGGTACAAAAATAATGACGTAATAATGTTGTTTTTTGACGTTATTACGTCATTATTTTTGCACCAACCTAATATAACTGGCATTCATGTTTTTCTTTCCTGCTTTCAGTTAAAAAAAAACAAAAATCACATGTAAAAAGCAGTATTAAATTTTGATTTTAATGGCTGTCCTCCTGAACAGCACTTTGGCTCTTACTTGGGAGGTTGGAAAGTCTTCATCCAATTAACTGGATCATTATGTCAAGTCTTAAGTCTGGTTAAAACCTTTCCACAACACTGCCCTCTCTTTCTACTAAAAAAAAAATGTGGTCACAGTGGCTGTATAGTCAATTGTATCAAGAGGCATAAGACTTTGACATTACTGGATAGTCCTCTAAACAACTACATACTTGGTTATAGAAACTCATGACATATGTGTGCTCAAAGCTCTTTGTCAATATGAGTATACTGTGTAACTCTGTTGTGCCAAGGCAGTTGAGTTCCCCCCCACACCTTGGTCATGTCCCCCTGTTTGATTCCATGGTGAGTGAGGAGCCAAGTTAATGAAGCTGTAAAATAAATCCTATAACTCCTGACAAATATATCCCGTGACACAGAAAAAGCATCTATACCTTTTACAAGCTTAATATTTCTGGAAACTATAGAAAACCCCATTACACAGCTGTCCCACTTTGTAATAGAAAAGTTTCTTTCAAATACTATGCCATTGAAATCAGTAAAAACAACATTCAACAATACATTAATTGTAGAAATTGCTAAAAGGAGCTATGTGGAGCTGCTCTTAAGAACAACTACTCTCCACAATTTGAAAATCAAGGCATACCCACATAGATTCCTCAACACACCCACAGGAGTGGTGAAATGTCGAGAACTGACTGTTTGCACATTGGAGGAAATTAAAACCAACTTAAAAGACCAAAAAGTATCAATCAAAAGAACTTCAATTAAAAAAAAAAATAGAAACTAATGCTTACATTGATATTCAATAATCTAAAACTCCCACTCACTCAAAATTGGCTACACAATAGTGAATGTCGATACATACATATCCAACCTGCTCCAATTATCAGAGATTTAGTTATAATTATCAGAGATTTGGACACCACTAAACATGGTGCAGAAGGAACCCAGTATGCAAACAGTGTGGATAGAATGGTTCTGACAATGTGGAATCTACATGCAGACAACTGAAATGCATAAACTGCAATGGTAACTACTTGGCAAACTCAAGGGTCTTGTTAAGCTTGGAAAATAAAGAAGTAATGAAAATGCATCCAGAGTATCTCTTTTCTAGAGTCACAATAGACTGTGATGACCATTTTTTTTGCACTCTGTCCTATTCAACCATAAGAACCAAACCCTGAACCTTATCTCCCAGGAGTACCAAAAGTGCAATCAAATCATTGACTGGCTATGAAAAATTAATCCAGAAGGAAAATCAGCCCTTCTGAAAGATTTACAATCTCCTATAAAACAAACTAAACAAATCTTCTATCCAGAACTTCTCTTCATCCAAAAAGAGCACATGATACTACCATAAACCTTCCAACAAGGAAAACTTTCCTGAGATATCCTCAAATTCCCTTAACAGAAATCATCAAGGTCCACAAATTGGCCACTTATCCAGACACAAGCAAATCAAATATCAACTCAAAACTGATTAGAAATTGTGGATGCAAAAAACCAAAATCACAAAAAGAAGATATCAATCAAAAGACATTAAAAAAGTTAAAACAATGGAAAGATCAACCATATCAAGACCATATAGTTGATTAGAAGCAAAAGAATTTGCACAGCAGAAAACATACTAACCAAACACCTACCATAAATTTAACAAATACCTTAGAAGGTGACAAAATAGAAACAGATGACAGATCTCAATCAATCTTCAATAAAGTCCTGATTCATTTTTTATGATTTTCAAACTTGTGGATGGTTTTTGAGGAAAAAAGGCTGTTTTTAACCTTTGAGTATGAAATATATTTAAAATAATCTATTTCACCAAGTCATCATTAATATAAAGGGTGCAGCTGAAATACCTCCCACATAATGGTAAGACATTAGTGGCAATGTTGTATTCCTCTAGCTAATGTTTTACCATTATGAGGAGATATGTGGGAGGTATTTCTGCCACACACTGCATATAAAAACCAAAGGCTATTTTAGCGCATGCATGTAAAAAAAAAATAAAAAAAAAAAACAACTTTCTCATGAAAAACATTTGGTATTTGTATCTAATCATACAATTTTATCTAGAATTAAGTTTTAATCTTGGATATGATCTTTCTCCCAAAATACTTGGTATATTTCTTGCATGAAATGTGTATGTGTAACTACTATTATGGGACAGAGTTGGTGGTTTTATTTTTGTTTTGTTTTTTTAAATTTTTATCCAGTTTTTCAATAATTTCAACTCTGCTTCTCTTGTGGCCTTTAAAGTATCCCACTATAAATTTGTTTTCTCTATCCACTTGCACTTTAAATAGAAAAACCATGTTTAGTTTCAGTAAAGTAGCTTTAATAAATCCACTTAGTCCTTAGGTTGCCTTCAATTTGGCTTATTGCTTGTTTTAACTTTCTTTTTCTCTTTTGGTTTGAGGAAACAATGCAAAAGCTATTAATATTTTTGGATATGGTAAGTTTGTTTCCAATTTAGAATGTTTGACTTAGAAATTTCTATGAAGTATTTTTTTTGTTTTCAGATTGTTGAATTGTTTAATGCATTTGTTTCCCCACATAGTTTCAAATTTATCCTTTCTCTAACCTTCTCGTACATTTTGTCAGGTGCAGTTTTGCCAATAGTTTTGTTCTGTATAGACAAATAGAGAAACTGTTCAAAAAGACAACTTTTTACTGTACTCTGATGACTGATATGAACATCGATAGTTTGTTTTGTTTTTTGGGGTTTTTTGGGGTTTTTTTAAGTGTTAAAATGAGCATGTTTTAATTAATGGTTATAACATCAAAGCAGATTGCTATTTATTTTCTTAAGAAAGGTAAAATTATAACTCAAATGTCTAAAATAATTTTACTTTGTATAGAAAAGCATTGCAGATGATCAAATGTGTCAAAAGAAGTTGGTGAATTTCCATGCTCTAATTAGATACACCAGTTGAGGTTGAAAGCAATTAAATCAAGACATTATTTGAGAATAATTAGTCATACATTGTCAGAGGTGGTCAACATACTCAAAATATCCAAATCAAACATTGAAAATTATTTATGACTAGCAGCCATGTTCAGCTGGTCAATCAGAAAAAGTGTTCAATTAGGATGGAGCAAAAACAGCATCATGTTCTGATGTAACAGTCTATCTTCAATTACTTTAAAGTATTTTCATTAAAAAACATTTTGAATTAATGCAATTACTGATATAACAGAAGTAGTCTATATTTATTCAGTTGAAGTTAGCCGAGGACATGAAGAGGTAAAACAGGCAACATGAAGACCCACTTCAGACTACAATTATTTGGAGTTTTTGAAATTCAATTTGTCAGTGTGCTACAAGGGATGTAAGAGGATACATTTATGAAGCCATTGTTAAGTTTGATGAAAATTGGTTGAAAGATCAACAAAAAATAAAAAAGAAACCAGTAAAAAAAATCATAATTTTTCTCTATTTACGAGGGTTTTCACGATATGGGTGGACTCAATTATCAAGTTAAATGACTGTTAAACAATCAACTTATTGTTGACTACAATTGAGTGAAGTTTGTGTTAGATTGCTTGAAAATTGAGGGAGTTTTTTGTTTAAAATTTATGTCAAAACTGATTTTTCGTTTTTTACTAAACACGATGTTGTAGAAATAAAAATGAGGTATCATTGAACTGGTCATGATGTAAGTAATCTATATACTGATTTGAACAAAATCAGGAAAAACGCTGAATTTGTTGATTTTTGATCAGCTTTGTCAATTATTGATTTTTTTTAAAAATTATCGATTTTTTTTTTATGCTAAAAACCTATATCTTACATTGTACAATGTATGTGCCAAGTTTGGCCAAAATCAGTTGGATGGATCTTGAGCAAATAG
The DNA here is from genome assembly GCA_963932145.1 of Acanthosepion lycidas. Lineage (NCBI taxonomy): Eukaryota > Metazoa > Mollusca > Cephalopoda > Sepiida > Sepiidae > Acanthosepion > Acanthosepion lycidas. Next base: position 84,784,081 of record OZ010588.1, on the reverse strand, counting down.
GTATCACACCGACATATACATCCTCTGTTTTATTTATTTATATATATATATATATATATATATAACTTGGTTATATTAGTTGCCTTAAGCTCTAACTTCAGCAAAAGCTTTGAGGAAAAAACTACTGGACAATATTTCTGTAAATATGACAAATGTGTTTTGTTTTGTTTTTTGTTTTTTTTAACAAATGAGAAAAAGTGGATACTTTACAACCCCATAGAATGCCAATGTAAAACATGAACTATCACTCACTCTACCAAATGCTGAATTTTATGAAAAGAGGATGATGCTGTGTATATAGTGGAATTAAAACAATCTACTTTTTTGAGCACCTTCTGGAGAACAAAAGAATGGGTTTGAAAAAGTACTCCTTAAATCAGATTAGTTGAAGACATCACTTAATAAAAAATGTTCATCCAAAATAGTTTAGGGCCCAATATCCTGCAAGATTAAATTACATGTTTCTTTGATGACCAGGCAAAAATTGTTAAATCTTTTCATCTGTCATATTGATCATATATTGCACTATTTATTGTAAACTTTACATAATTCTCTTGATGAAGCTTTCTGATTCCTATAAGATTTCAAAAGACACCTAAAGCAATTATTTCCTGAGAAAGATAAAGTCCGAGTAGGATTGAATATATGAAGAAAGAAGGTAGTTGAGCAAAACATTAAATGACATAAACTGTAACTTGCAAAGTTGAAAATATTTTTTTTATTTTATGAACGTTTTGGCCATTTGAATAGCTTAAGGAACCAGTTGTCAAAAGAGCACACAAAAAATTCTTCAGAGGCACCTAATTCCTCAATCTCAGTATGCAATCAATGAAGGAAGGTTATGAAAATCTAAATAAAAAAAATTGTTCTTTTTTGTTTCTTTTTGTAATCCAAAAAAAAATATATATCATTATGATCATTAAGAAGAATAAGAAAAGTCTAACAGAACTCCTCTGAGGCAAGAAAATATACCAGATAAAATGGGAATATTAAAGCACCACATTTTTCTGTATGACATTTAATATAACTATTAATTCATTGAACTCTGAGATCTGATCACTTGCTGATTATACTGTCTTTGAATATTTTAGCCAATTTTCACTATCAGAACTTCCTTTGTAACAGAAAATCAGTGATGAAGAGCAGCAAATGGCAAACTGCTACAATGTTGCATATATAATCTGCGTTATTCTACTTTTGTTATCTGTTCAGCCATCACTGGTTGTGCTCACACATAAATCACTAAGAGTTTGGATGTACTAGCCTTGATCAAAAATTTGAATATGCCAGATTCTGCACTCTCTCCCAGAAACTGTAACTAAGGTCAGCATAGTTGCTGTATAAACAGAGAAGGGTCTGTAATAGTTTGGTTAGCCACTTTGACTGGTGTGCTCAGAAAGGAATAGTAACCAGACATTATAGTGGGTAAAAGTCTTATTGCAGAAATAAGTAAAATATTAGCATATTATATAATATAAAATATAATATAAAATATTAGCAATTTATATAATCAAAACTATAAATTAAATGAAGATGTCAAGAGAGAACAATATTTGATTCTTTTAATAAAGAATAATTTCACTCAACTTATCATCTAGAAATTCTGTTATATAAAAAAAATGTTTTCACTCTGTTCAAATGGTTTTATTTTTTCTTAATTACAAGTCAACTAGAACTATCTTATGAAAATTATATAAAACATCACATTTCAGGTGTAAACTTTATTTCAGTATTTATTTTTGAGATTTCATGCAACTATTGCTTCAAGGCTATAAATGTTACTTATATTATAAAAAAGCAAATAAGATCATATGTATATGTGTAGAAGTTTGTGCAAGTTTATTTATGTCTTGCAATAGCTTGTCTAATTTTCACTTGAGGTAAATTGCATCTCATGAGGTAGCTTGTATTACTGAGGATAACTTCACATCAAATCTGTAATGTAAATATATATCACTCTTGAGGGGAAAAAAAGTGACAAATGTGTTTTTTAAACTGTTATTTTAGAGAGGAAAAAAATCTTATGATGCCAGCACTTTCTTATTTTTATTCTATTGAACATATCAAGTTCCCTGATGTGAGAAATTCTCTATTGACAAATTGCTTCTATGCTGACTTACCTAACTGATTCTCTTTTGCCGAATTAGGTAATGAAGTTTTAATGTTTATGTATAAAAACTACATTGAAGCAGCCAAATGTTGAAAAGGTACTAACTGCATAATTCAAATTGGTGTTGGTCTTCCTCATCCTATAAGTAGCTTTCAGATGTGTTTAATAAAGTCTGAAAATAAAATTGCATTGCAACTTGAAATGTATCCCTATACCTCTTTCATTATTTTGTATGGTGTTGTATTTGGTTGTGCTAGAAGAAAAAAAAAAAAAATGGACATCTAGGTTTTTTTGAACTTCTGAAATTAAATATTTCCATTATTCCACATATTTTTTTCAAGCTGTTTTCATTTTTTAACATGTTTTAACGGGTTTGTTCTCCAGTCTTCTTCAGGTCTGATTTATTAAATTTACTGAGTATTTTTTTGTTTTCCTTTCTTTGAAGATCATAATCCTACAGAATCACTGAATGAAGCCTTACAGATCAACAAGGAAGCAGATTCTTACCTTTCTCAAAATGTTTTGTTAAAAACAAATGAAAACTTTAGTTTTAATTTTTTTTTTTTTTTAAATATTTATATACTGAGCTTAATTTAAGAAATAAATTTGAATCGACTTTATATATAACTCTTGATGAAAATGATTCATTCAAAATACTGAGTATAGAAAAATAATATAAATGAATTTTCACAAAATGGAGATTAGTTCTTGCCGATTAATTTGCTTCAGGAATGTGTTTTATCCTAACTGTTCCCTACACTTTTTTTACTCTATCTTAAACAAATATCCATATCTCTCTGGTTCATATAGTTTTCTTTTATATGTCTTGTTTATAAGCAAAGAAATGCCTCTGGTTTCAGTAAAAACAATTCTTCTAGGTTGAATTCCAATCTGAAATAAGTCATGGTGCAGACTATGGCAAATATTAGTGAAAACTGAAACAAATGTAGTAATTTAGCTAGAATTGGTTGGTCACATGATTGCAGAGATTGTCTGGATTCTATACTGGGTCCATCATGTTATTACTAATATTCCTTTCTGCTCAGAGTTAAGAAAAAAAATATGAGCAACAACTGGAAAGAATTTTTAACAAATTATCATGTTATATCAGTGACAAGACCTTTTTGCAAATCCTAATAATAGATCAATTCAGGTAGGGTTGAATTTGTTTGTTTCACAAAAATGTAAGTGAACAGACACACCTCAGAAAGAATTTGAACATTGCAGATTCTTCTGAAAGAAGAGGTTATACCTCTCACATAGAGAATAGCACAGTTTAAATGTTGAATAAATATTTTAGGATGAAATGCATTTTTACTTTGAAATACAAAAGGTAATTAAATGGGCTAAATAAGAGGGATATGCAACTGCTTAAGCAAAAACTAGAAAAATCTAATTAAAAAGAAATTTGATCTTGCTAGTTGAATTTAATAAAACATCTGTTTATATTTCTGAGATTAGGTATTATATACCGAATTTACATTATTCAGACTATTGTTCTCATCTTTGTCGCCATATTTATTACAACATTTTGGCTGTTGTACGCTCTGGCCTTCATCAGGTGGTTGGAATGTCGAACTGAACCCTTTAGCCAACCAAGCATAGAAATGAATACAATATGGGAACCAGTAATAAGGAGTGCCAGAGAAAAATGATAATAACAACAAAAATTGCAATATGAGCTCTGGTAAAAACATAAATGATAACAGCAAAAATTGCAATATGAGCACTGGTAAAAAAAGGTTGCTGAAGACATTAGGTTTATAATACCCAGAAATTCATACACAGATGTCCTGAAGAACACATGGCACAGTGGATAAAGGCATTAGTTAGATCCAGTGACAGGACCCAAAGAGTGTGAGTTCAATACCCGGTTAAGGCAGTGAAGAACTTGGAGAGGGGGAATTAACAGGAGATAACTGACATCCATTAAACCTGAAACAGTCTACCCCACTGAGTGAAATAAAGGGTTCAGTTCAACATTCCAACCACCTGATGAAGGCCAAAGTGTACAACGGCTGAAACGTTGTAATAAATATAGCGACAATAGTAAAATGTAAATAGTGTTAATAAAACATATTTGAAATATATAAAAACAATGCAAACATAAAAATCAATATTTTATGGTGACTGATAGTTTTACATCTTAAATGATCATCAGAATATATTATGGCCTGATGATCTGTTAACACTTGTAACTGCCAATTGCCATACAATAGTAATTACTATGTCCACACTGTTTACTTATATATGCTCAATTTCTGATATTGAGCATGCTTACCCCATAAATATATCAAATTTTAAACAATATATGAGGGGATGCTGCAAAGTTCTCAGCCTGATAAAAAAAAAAAAAGGGATTAAAAAATTGCTTTGTCACTTGGTCAGATTTTTAAAAATAGATCAGGCTGAGAACTTTTCAATGTCTTCTCTCTTTTCCTCCATTTTATTTAATTTTTTTTTTTTAACTAAAGATTGGATACACAGTTGAAAGCCAATTCTGTATTCATTTATCTTGTGCTGAGTGGGTGAAAAAATAAAGTACAAGATGCATGTGACATTGTATATTTTCAAGTTGGGCAAGATGACAGCAGAACTGAAGATGGTTGATGAAGTCTATGGGGTTGGTTTGGTTGGAAATAATATGTATTGTGAATGATTTATGAAGTTTAAGATTAATCTGACTTTGAGGACAAATTTGTCAGTTATGACTTGCAAACCCCACTCAATGAATGGCTGATAAAGTTGATCACTCCTCAATTTGAAGGCATTTGCAATGCATGGGCAAGTAGAATAATAGGAAAATGGATTTGACATCAGTTGTCAGATCAAAACATTGGACAAATGCATTTCATTTCTTGATTGATAAAAATAAGTCTTTGTGAAAATTTATCACTGGTGATGAAAAGTGGATTATGATCATCAGAAAACCACTGGTGGAACCAGGACAGGACAGCAAAACTGAACACATTTTTTTTTTTCATTTTTTTAAATATATTAATCTGCATTTGGTGGGGTATCAAAGGAATACTGCATTCAATTTCTACTGCAGAATGTTGCAGTTATTGCCTCTGGAGTTTTGAGTACTGTAATTTGAAGTCAAAAGGTATTTACAGGACAGAGAAGCCAGAAAGCCATGCTCATTGTTAAGTTGAGCTAAAATCCATAATAATGGGTATGAGAATTTCTTTCTCATGTGGCATATTTACCAAACTTGGGGCTATCAGATTATCATTTGTCTTGCATTTTGCAGCACTCCTCAAAAATTTAAAGAGGTCTTCAATGTTCAAAATTCCATTGACAACTTTATTGCATCAAAGCCAACATTTCGGTGATTAATAGATATATATTTACTAATTACTACAAATTAATTCTAATAAAAAATATCTTGTATACACTTGATATTTTAGCTTTATTGGTATAAGGTTTTGTTTTTTTAATTTTTTCTAAGAATAAACCTTGAAGCTGAATCCTGTCTTTAAGATCAAATATTTAATTGCTTATAAGCTTAGATCTAATTAGAAAAAGGAAGGTACTCTGATAGTTTTGAAAAAATTAGTTGTTCTTCTTGAAAACAGAAAATTTTGTTTCCATTTATTAAATGACTTTCATTTTGTATTCATGAAACAGGTAAGTTAAAAAAAATAATTGTGAATGAGAACTGGATTGCAGATTTTATAAGTATATAAATAACTTCCTGTGAAGAGAACCTTCCTCTATTTCATTTTAGAACTATATATCATAAATATGTCTCCATTATTTCAGCTTGAGATATGTGAATCTGTCTATACAAATGTGTTATGGGTTAAAAGCAGTGGCAGACCTACTATGAAGCTTAAACTTCAAGGCCCATAATCCCAAAGGGTCCCTGAAGTAACTTTTTTAATGAGTTAATTTTTCAACAAAATTGATATTTTATTTTTTTTAAAGTGTTATTAAAATAAGCCCATTTTGGTGGGTTGAAGTAGCTAATTTTGGCCTTAAAATATGCTCTAATACCCATTTCATATGGCCTCAAAATTCCCCTGTGATTGGTCAAGTTTTAAAATTTTCTTGGGGGCTTACAGCACCAAAATCCATAGCTATATGGGCTTGGTGAGCTCAACAGAATCTATTCATAGCCTACATTTTGCTTATTGTTGCTGATTGTGAAGGAGTCCCTATATCTCTTCAAGCTTCAGAGCTCAAAAATATAGGTTTGCCACTTGTTAAAAGGAGCTTAGATTTAAAATGAGGCTTCCTTCCAGATAAATATTCACAACTGGAGAAATATGAAGAATATGCCATTCTGTTTAATTTCATTTAAGTTTTAGTGAATTTGTTATATCTTTAACTGAAAATTAATCTATTGGAAAGCTCTCTTTGTGTGAGTGCATCATGTAAATGTTTATCTCCAAATTTGCTAATTGGTTTGCACTTGATGCTTGGACTTGAGTTCTTGTATCATTTAATTTGTTAACCACTAAATTTAACTCTCTTTTGTTGTTGTTAATGCAAGTTATATTTTGGGACTAATATTATCTGTTCCATTTATTATTTTCATTCTTTTTTGTTGCCCAATGAATTCTTCAATCTTTTTCATGTGCTTCTGACTGATTAAATTGTATACATAGGAAGGAAGAGTAAAGAATGAATTTACATGAAAGTTACAAAAATCACCAATTAAGACATTGATCCAAACAACTTATAAAATGATCTCTTCAAAGAATTTTACAATATTGCCTAATGTTGTCCATTGTTCTAAAAATTAAAAAAAAAAAAATTATTTTCAACCCATATTTTCAGCTGATATACTTGAGGGTTATGAATGTTGTGTATTCTTTTTAAAATGTCTTTTGGGTTTTTCTTTTTAATCTCCTTAACACAGATTCACCAGTCTAACAAAATTTTGAGACTGAACTGAAAGTAAGTAATGTTGTAAGTGTCAGTAATCCAGCATTGGATATAAAACCTTAGAATAGGTATCCCAAACGGCCAGAGTTTACAGTGTGAAAATTTGTAAAAAAAAAAAAAAAAATAAATAAATAAAAAAATAGTTAAATTTCCTTCCATTTCAACTGCTGATATCTTGTTTGTCAAGTCTATTTTGATAAAATTAGTATGTAAAAAGAAAATTTAATAATTAATCTGTTCTCTTTCTATTTTAATGTGTCGTGATTAGCTTTTTATTCCATGTCTCTTTAAATTATGTCACTATTTCAATGACAGAGCTTTTTGCATTTTTGAAATTGACAATTTCATAAAAAGTTGTGCTCTGAGTTATTTCTACTTAGTACCAAACTAAAGCAAAAAGGATGCTTGTCAATTTGGTAGGTGAACCACAAGGTTCAAAGTTGTCTCTCACAAAAAACTTTATAGGTTGAAAACTTTAGTGGATGAAATATCAGGGAAATTCAACTCTTAAAAAATGAAATTTACACCTTAGCAATGTCTCATCTTTAATAACCAGTTGGTTTAAATTAATATCCCTGTGCTCATACGACATAGAAATGCGCGTGTTCATTTTGTGCAAATCAGTCTAATACGCCAAAATTTGTATTGCTCACTGAGTGAATGAAAATAGCTGAATCCCACTTTAAATCAGATTTGTTTAATTGATGAACATTATTGTCATAACCTAGGAAGAGCTACTGAATGTGGAATAACCAAAACGGAGATTGGAAATGAAATGGTAATCTTTATAACATTAATACAATACTCACCAGTGGTGTGAAGTAGGTAAACTACTGCTAGTGGTGGACTACTTAAACAGCATATTATCCCAATTACAATAGTGTTTAATGTATTTATGAGGACTGGGACATACCCATTAGTGTTCATAGGTACGGTGTATAACAATTACACAGTTTAAACCATTTTCTTTAATGATACATTTTAAAACTGTATAAATAAAGTACTTATTGTAATTTTGTCCAAACTGTCAAGCTCAAAACTACCTTTTGCATTGGCTATTGTTTTTCTTAAAAAAAGCATTAAACAGAATTCATATTCTTCCATGTCCCTTCAGGATGTTGGTGATCATGCTTCTCCACAGTTTCTTGTCCTTTGTAGTTCTTAACAAATTTTATCTTTTTTTTTTTTTTTTTTTTTTTTTTTTTTTATATCTCTCCTAAACCAGTGTAGTACTATTATCCATTTACACAAGCTTGCTAGGTAGGTTATGAGTTGTCCTTTTTGTTTCCATTTTCTCTAACAACTAGTCCTTTTAGGCCCAAGCAATCAACACAGGATCCCCCCACTTCTCAGTCCAACCCTCTTTTTACTTTACATAAATTATCTGCTGAAGAGTATACTCCGATCATTTGTGAATATCTATGTTGATAATAGAACAGTATATGAGTGCACCTCCCAAACTATGAACAGAGCATGGCAGCTGATCTCTCTAACAGCTCAGTGAAAGAAAAACATGCAGTTCTTTGAAAACCAAACTAGTGACGTTCCATCATCATCGAGCAGACCCAGAACTTTTACCAGACATGATGAAGAGTTGTTCCTTCAGATATGCCCTGTGGTTTGAGTGTCTATTGGAACTTAAATTCAACCCAGACCTCAAGTGGAATTTGTACATCCAATTCTTTGCTAAAGATGCTGGAAAAATAGTTGGTTCCCTATACCACTCCAGTAATTACTTGACCCCTCTTGCTATCCTCTACCATTACAAGAGTTAGATCTGGCCGAAAATAGAGTACTGCTTCCATATATGGGAAGGAGCTGCCCAACCTTCACTTTCCAGTCTTAATAGAGTTTAAAAGCATCTCCATGTCCTTGTGAGTGATTTTTTTTTTTTTTTTTTTTACCCTGCAATTCCTTTCTCACAGATAAAATGTTGCAAGTCTCTCACTGCTGTATCGCTATTTTCATGGAAAGTATTCAGGTGAACTATATTCCTTAGTTCCACCAGTTCTAACTTCCATGCCTAAGACCTGCCATGCTACACTCATTGTAATAAACCACTCTCTTTCCTTTCATATTCCATTGGTGAAATGTAAGTTCCACTTCAACAGCTTCTTCTCATGAAATGCTGCTTTGTGGAATTGACTCTCAAGAGATACTTACCCAATCACTACAATCTTAATCTGTTCAAGTCTAGGGTCAACCAGTATCTTCCCGACATATCACCGTAAACTGTGCCTCTTACTCTGTAACCTAGTGTGATTCTTGTGCCTTGTACAGTGGGTGAACATCATTTAAAAAAAAATACATTTCTATTTCTTCAAGTCTCTTTATCTGTGAGGAGATTGTCCAGTAATAACTGTCATATCAAAGGACTGGTATTACATACTAGTTCATGAGATTTTCTTGTTTCTTAATACTTTGCTTAGCTTTTGGAAGGCATCTTTCATTATCCCAATGCACCTTTGGATTTCAGTATCGCCCTTTCCATCTTCTATTAAAACACTTCCCAGATATTTAAATTGTTATACTTGTTTGATTTTGATATCTCCAATTTGTAATTTGCATCTTTGGCTGTTCCTCTTGCTAATAACCATGTATTCTATCTTGTAATTGAAGCTTAGTTCTTCTTGTTTTCTTTCACTACCTTCTGTAGGAGATCTTGTTTCTTTTCTGCATTTGCTATCATCTGCATATCTTATGTTGTTCATATTCTGGTTACTAATAATGAATTTTGGTAGGACTTCTAATCCTCTCAGAATCACGTCACTGTATATATAGGTTGAATGTCCAGTTAAAAGACTCTTTCGTTCTTTTTTTTTTTTTTTTTTTTTTTTTGCATATTTACTGAATTATTTTTCGATTGATATGCAAGCAGTTTGCTGCCAGTATAGATTCTGGATTCTAATTTCCTTCTCAAATATATCAAGATTACCTAGCAATTCTAATAGTCCTTTGTGATGTACTTTATCAAACATGTTTGCATAATCTAAAACTTAGGTATATGTCCCTTTGCATTTGTATTGCTCTTTCTGATATTCTGATCATAAATATTTCTTGTTCCAGTGTCTTTAACAAATGTGCACTGTTTCTGTCCTATTTCTGGTTTAATTCTGCTGTACACTAAATTCATCAGAATACAGATAACTTTTGTTATATGGCTCATTAGGCTGATTGCCTGATGTAGTACAGAGAAAAATAAATAAATAAACTGGATTTTTAAATTCCACACTTATGTTTATGCAGAAAAATTGAAATAAAATTTTAAAAAAACTCTCCATTTTTCATTTTAATGGTCATTCATTTCATTCACATTTGTGGCTGACAATATTTTCTTGGGATTTGGGGTTTAAATTGAAAATTTACATTTTCTTTTCAAAAAATGAAACTGGATATATCTTATAAAAAAAAAAATAAATAAATAAACTGAACTGAATAAAATTAGGTTTTGTGCATGGCTCCATAAAAAATTGAAATATAATTAGTAGGTAATTTTCAAAATATAATCAGTTTCCTTTTTTTTTTTTTTTTTTTTTTTTCTTTTTTTACTAAGTTCAGAGATTAAAATGAAATTGTTACATTCTCTTAAAAATATAATGATTTTATGGAAGATAATAAGCATAGTCTCTTTTTAAGTGGGTATCTATTCTTCTTTGTTTTTATTTTTATTTTTTGCTATTATTAGTGCTTTAGAGACTAATCAGAGGTGATTAATAAAATTTACATTAATTTCTTCAATGGATAATGTACTCAATGTCTCAAGAATTTTCATCTGAGTGGAAGGAACAGACTAAAGAAAACCCCAAATTCACTGTGTATGCAAATAGTTTAAAAAAACTGTAATGAAAAGAATACAACTTTTAATGCCGGTACCTCTCCAAAAAAAAAAAAAGTAATGCCTAGGGTTTAAAAGGCATTTTAAAAATTAAAAACTTCCTAGAAGCTTTTATTTTTGTTTGGATTCCAAGCTAATAGATTAAATTTAAAATCATTCATATTGACAAATCTGTCAAAGTAGCATAATTCTCTTTTATTAAAAAAATCTTTTAAAAATAAAATATACTTTTCTGAAACTATATTTGAGGAATATTAGTTGATTTAAAGCTTATTTAATTTGATTTGATTTACTTTTATTTTAAAATATTGCAGAAAAGCATTTTTTTAACACAGTGGGTGTTTTTATGAGGTGTTGATACATTTATCAACAAATGTTTGGGAAATTTATCTAAGGAGGAAATAACTGTAATAGAATTACATGAAAAATACAATATAAACACCTTCTTATATAAGTTAACTATTCAGTAATCATTAATATTTAAAATATTCAAATATTTTATTGAATTTTAGGTTCTTTGGCTTTATTGTCTTACTGATGAAGACACTTTTTGAAGAAATTTTACCAAAAAAATTGTAAATTTACTATAGTTACCAAGCTTATTTTTTGATAATGTTGTGTATGGGTGTATGTATTTACAAAAATTGGCACATTTATACAACATAAAAAATTTTTTAAATTCTTTGCAAAATACTGGGGGTTAGTGAATTGTAGTAAGCTTTTCCATTTATGATTAGTAAATATAGTTTCTATTTAATAACAATATAATTTGACTGTTACAAATTAATACAGAATTTTAAAAGTTTATAAATTCTTCTACTTAAAATTTTTGAAAAATTAACACACTTCTTTTAAGAATTAATTATTCATTAAAACAAAAATTTTCTTAAAACAATATTATCTATAATGTATTTTATTCATAAAAGCAATTAAAAGTATTACTAATTAAATAATGTCTTAGTTTTATCATATTTTTTATTTTAGAATTCAAAGCGGATTTTCAGTAAACAGGCTTCCTGTTTGATAAAAAAATTTTTTAAAAAGTGATGATTTAAGTTTTCCTAACTAATATAAACATTAAGTGTCACTTGGTTTGTCTGAAACTTCAGACATTTCTTCATACCTAGAATTTTAGAGATTCTAAATTCAGTAGAAATTTTGTATTTCCACAAAGGTAAAATCGAGAAGATATTCTTGTAAATTGGCAATTGAAACATATGTATATGAATGAGATGCTTAGTTTGGTAAAGAGCAAAACATTTTTTTTTCTAGATTTACTTTGACACTGGTTTGGTTTAAATTTCAACCAAACATATAAATTATATGGATGATCAAAGAAATTTAGAATCTTATTTAATGACTTCTTTCACAATATATTCTGTAACTTGGGGATTACTCAAGTAATTTTTTTTTTAATGTGTTGTATACATGAGAAAAGCTAGAGAATGAATCAGATAAAATGTCACCATAGCAAGAAGCAGACAGAATAAGAAATGTGGTTTTGAATCCTCACTTGGTGCTATATCAACATTTAAAGAATAAGTCATTAAGAATACAAATGAAGATATCGTTTTTCTGCATTAATTTTGACTGTTCGCTACTTAGCTAGATAGGGATTTTTTTAAAAACTCTTTCTTATGGTACATTTTAGAAGCTGTCAAATATTTTGCATGAGGCGTGATATTATGTGGCACATAAATAGGAATACATACACTGGCTTAAAACCTGGGGTTTAGGACTTCATTTTACATGAATATATTCTGAGCACATGTGACTTCTGTCAGTTTCTAAGATAACCGACTTTTGATTTGGATCCATTGAGGACCTTACAAAAAGAACAGTTTATGAATGCCAATTTCTGATGGTACAATTTTAAGAAAATAATCATAGTTTAAAAGTAAATGCTGATATTTTATTGTTTTTAAGCATTCAAAATGAACTAGATCTGTCACATTTTTCAATCTGTATGAGTCAACCATAGAGCATTGAAATATTAAGAACTGCTTTTTATATGTATTCATCTCGCCTTATTTTACCTTGTGTATAGCTACAAACATGGTACTATTTGGAAGGTGTGTGTGAGAGAGAGAGAAAATTATAAATATAATTTGGTGAGTATAAATAGCTTGAGGTTAATAACCAGTTAAAGGAATTGATAAGGCTGATAAAAAAAAAGTGTATTTTGCTTCAAAGTTTATTTGTACTTAAACTTCATGTGTAAATGTTGTTATTCAGTAGTATTAGTAAATTTAGCTCACACTAGACACTTATTTGAGACATGGGATTAGTGAGTTTCTTTTTATTTTATTGATAGATGTACCTAAGTATAATTTGATAACTTATTTCTCTCTTTCTCATCCTACACACACACACTCCTAAGAGCTACAAACCCACCATTTTAAACTGATTTGTGAGGAAAAAAATCTGGAAAAATATAAATACTAAAAGATCATTGCCTTAACTGTTATTCAATACAGATTGGATCACAGATACTCTTAATCCTTATAACGGTACTAATCTGTAAAGCAAGGTCTATCTGATATTTGCTTGATATCAGTAATCTGCCACAGAAAAAAAAGATCTTTTTAAGATTTATTTAAATATTTAATAAATAAAATTTGAATTATTAAATGGGATTTCTCATGGACATTCTATGACTGGTTGGGGTGGCGGCGCATATCTCTTGAATAATCTATCAAAGATCCAAGAAAAGTGACAACTATAATGAATAATAAACATGTTATTCTTGAAATGCTTTATAAATGTTTTTATGATTTTAAAATAAAAACTGTATCTTGATGATTGCCATATGATAAAAGTTACTGTTTGCCATCATTTTCTATTTTGTCTTACAAAAATAATCTTGGCTACTGAATCCCTTAATATAATTAAAAAATACATTAAACTATTTTTTCTGTATGTGTGGAGGGGTTTTCATTGAGCTTAAAGGATAACTGGAGATATATTAAATAGCAAAACTGATTTAATTTGGAAAGTTGTATGGAAGGAATTTCAAAGGGCTCAGTAAATGATTGTAATGGAACATGACAATTACCCCAGTTTAAACACTAAAACTTCCATCAACCAAGTAGAGGCCATTTAATCCTAGACCATTCTATCTTTCTCACTAAAGTAACCTTAGAAGTGTGTGTGTGTTTTTTTTTTTTTTTTTTTTTTTTTTTTTTAAGACAATTTTGTGAAGACTAGAAGAAATTCATATCTGTGGCTGTAATATGTGGTCAATACAGCATATACTGGAGAACTTTCTAGCCAAGATAAAACAATTTTTGCTTGGTTGCCAAAGGACGATGCCATCTGATATTAACAAAAGATACTCTGCTTCTGGCAGTGTTGCCATATTTCTCTTTAAAATATTCCTGGTGGGGCTTCACACACTTATCCCAGTGATCCTTCTACTTTTCAAAACTATATTCAAAATCTACCTTAGGGAATGTCATTAAATACCTGATCACATTCTACTTGTCTATGTTGTGGAATCTGCCTTTCGATATAGTCTCCACCTGATTTGGTTCCATTTGAATTTTGGTTAACAGATATGGGTGATGTGATGTTTTTGCCTGAAAATCCTGCATGTGAGCCTCACTGTAAATGTGTTGGTCAAACAGTATACACCATCACCTCTATTGATTCTCACTGCTGAGTGAGTGACCTCACAGGAGAGTGAAGTTTCTTATGATTACTTGCCAAATTACATCCAAGCTCAACAAATGATTCTCAAGATATTCAAAATGGTTGGATATGTTGTAGACTGATAATTTAAAACATTAAGCATCACAGAGATCATAGAAAACAGTTTGAACATTTCCATAAGAGTATCACATATGTGAAATTATCTATGTTTTATATATATATATATATATATATATATATATATATATATAATACAGAATTTTAAAAAATTACAGGATTCTTTAAGCATATCCTCAATATAATTTTTTATTTTATTTTAAACCATCCTTTTCTATGTATTATTGAAAAAAAAATAAGAATGATATTATTTTTTTTATCCTTTTTTAAAAAATCAACTTCTCAAATATTTCAGGATAGACCTTATATATCTTGATTTTTATCTACTTAGCTAATTTTTAATCTAACCTACAAGCACAAATTAATTTCTATTTTATCTTCATTAAATTTGCTTGTTTATTGTTAAAGGCTGATTCTTATTGAGATCTCTTGACATGCTCAATTGTTGTTTGCTTAGCTTAGTTTGGAACTCTGCCAAAAGTATGGTGCACCCAGTGAGAATCAAACACACTCCACATTTGATACTTGGCTAAGTTGACTGAAATGTCTAGTGCTCCGTTACTGGGCTATGGGAGATAACTCGTATCTGCAAATTCTTTAATAGAAATATTAGTCAATAGAGCTATAAACTGTAAAATTGGAATTGTGTGTGTGAAATATTGTATTAATTGCAGAGAAAAAAATATTCATTTTATGGTTTTGCTACCCATTATTCTTAATGCAAACATCCATTTGCTGTGTTAACAATATTCAAATTTTTTGTTTTTAATTTTCTCATTCCATTTATTTTTTTGATCTTAATTTTCAAAGGTGTCAGTTTATTTAAATCTGCCCTCTATGTAAAAAAACAACAAAAAAAAACATTCTGTTTCTAAAAATAAAATTCCCTGTAGTTTTTCTGTTACAACCTCAGATTCTTTGAAAATTTATTTAGGCAAAAAAGTTAGATGCAGAACATTAGAAGAATGTAGAACATACAGGGTACATTTGTACAAATGTATACATATTTACACCAGTAAATTCAATCTAATGACAAAAAAAAATTTATTTTTCATACTTATTTTTTTAACATGATTGTTTTCATTGGTAAATGCCAATCACTGAAATCAAACATTATATAATGAAAATTCAGCTAGTATCTCTGAACTTATTAATCCACCCTCTAAAAACTGTAAAAAGTAGTTTTAGATTTTACTTATAGGCTAAACTCTCTTATAATGTCATAAACTGTAACTAATAGGAAATTGTGGGATAATTCTCTTTGATAGGAAAATAGAACAAAAACATAAATATATATTAGTTTATATCTTTGTAATATTGAGTTTTTTTAATGTTAACATCTATTTCTTAAACTTTCATAATAAAATGTATTGCACTTTATTATGTAAGTATTGAATTAACTTTCATGTGTTTACTGTACAAAGCATGTGGACTTTTTTTTTTTTTTAACCTTCATGTTGTCATTTAGTAATGGGCAATACATGACTTTTCCAATCATGTCATAATGGAATGCCTATTTACTACTGTAAGAAATTAAATACTATGTTGATTCAATAGAGGATAATTTCTGACTTTTCCTTTTGAGTCAGATATTTCTCTAAGTTAAAAATGAATTTAATTATGTAGAAAGCCAGTTAGGTTTGTAGTTAATAATAAAGTGCTCATCGATTGAATTATAATCAATTTGGATTGGCATAACCTACAGTGTAAGCAGAAATAACATTTTCTGTTGTGAGGTAGTTTCTCAGTTCTGATCAATAGAATATGTTAATAACATCTAGTTTTAATACTATCTTCATTGCTGAATCTGTTCTGAAATATAAATCTCATTTTTGTGTCTGCCTTAAAAATAAAATTTGTGACTAGCATTTTTGTCTTTAAAATTTACTAAATTCAATTTTGTTTTTTTATTTTATACTGAGCTTGTGAGCAATCAATAATGAGGTTTTGGAGAGGATGCAAACAAGGAGGAAGCTTATATTTAACACCAGGAAGGGGCAACTGAAATTTCTGGGACATAGGGCTTGGAGAATCTGATACTCACAGGTCAAACAGAGGGAAAGAGGGACAAGGGAAAGCAGCACATGACATACCTAGCAGGCTTAAGCAAGTGGATGACAGAACAGCCTGGCGGAAGTAGCAAAGGGACAAAACTCATTGAGAGCTACAAGGTGTTAGGGGAAGTGGTGAGCCATATTTGCCTACATCCTGAAGGGACACAGCACATAAAAAGAAAGTGGATTTTCAAAGCAATTTCTTAGCTCAAATATATATTACTGAAAATTAATCTTTTTTTTTTTTTCTTTTTTCTCTTTCTTTCTTTTCAAATTATGTATCTGAATGCTATGATATAATTTGGTCTTTTAACTGGCTTTCACAGTTAAACACTTGTAGAAAATCTTATGGCTATAGGATAACTAGCAACCCATAAAGGTTTGTTAGACAATCTTGCTGTTGTTTAATGACTGTTTTCTCAACAGTTTTAACTTTCGAACTTTTTATGAAATGTTTACCTTCCTTCCAGAACTAATTCCAACATACAAGTATACTAAAGTCAAATACCAAATATTTAGAAGGTCTGCATAAAAATTGCTATATTCAAAAATTAGTTTTACTTTTACTAATTGTCTCTAATGTAAATAGTTTCTTATTAATTTCCTATGAACTGTTTCATTCATGTAGACCACATGTCATATTTTATCATTGTGGTGTGATAAATAAATACACAGGTAATTTCATTTAAAAATGCTTTGGGATAGACAATACAAATGCTAGGAAATTATGGATGTAAATTTAGTATTAAATTATTCCTAACTATTTGAAATTTTATTTATTTTTTGTAAAATAAAAATGAAACACTTGCTAAAAACATTTTTTTTTTTGTAATTTTCTTCCATATTGATAGTTATAAGATTTGTAGAATAAATAAATTTGCTCATTAATAATAATAATAATACACAAACTAAATAATGTATTTTTTTAATTATTTTTTAGTGCTTAAAAAACTTACAAATTTGAAACATTTTTTCTGGTAATGTCTTCAGCTAAAGATGTCCTTCATATATCTAATTTCCATTCTTTATAAACACAGATATCTTTTTTCTTTTATTTGAAAATACAAGTGCAATTGAATCTTTATGATGAGTATTAATAACTGTCAGAAGACACATATGCTAATGTAATGCCTTCTCTAATTCTTAGTAATAAAAATTGTCACATCAGATTCACTCAAATGATTCTGTTGGATTGATATGTCAAAGTTGCAACAAATAGGCAACAAAAATAGTGTGCATCCACATAGATATATGCAGGACTGAATTTAAGCCAGTGATACTGGCACTATTATTGTCATGTCAAATACGCAACATATTGTAATTAATTATTTTAATTTTTTTTCTGAATTCTTAAAAGTCCATTATATTTATTTATATTTATAAAGTTTCTTTTTTTTTTTTTTTTTTATACTGTATTTGAAATGTTGTTTATATAACCATGTAACAGTTTCTTTGAAAAAATTAAACTCTGGTAAATACATGTGACATCTTACACTTTGACATTGGTACGGAATCTGGAGTTCTGAAAAAGCAGTTTATCCAATTGGTCCTGCAGCTCCAAAGGCTGGTTATATAAGTGGTAAAGATATGACATTTTGGAAAAACATATATGAAGCTGAATCATCATAAAAACAAATCAACAAAACCAAAAAAGATAATGAATGTACAAACACAAAAGATTGTCACATTACCTACAAACATCATAACTAATGAACTCAAGAGAAATT
Source organism: Acanthosepion lycidas (assembly GCA_963932145.1). Classification (NCBI taxonomy): domain Eukaryota; kingdom Metazoa; phylum Mollusca; class Cephalopoda; order Sepiida; family Sepiidae; genus Acanthosepion; species Acanthosepion lycidas. The sequence continues at coordinate 84,765,694 of OZ010588.1, read as the reverse complement.
TAGTGTGTGTGTGGATGTGTTTGTAGTGTAATGGTTATCAGGTGGAAAGTGAAACTAGCAAACTGAGTTCAAATTTTGGTTGAATTTGCTTTAATTAAAACTAATGATCTAGGAAAAGATTCGAATGTATCTTTCAGCTATGGGTTAAATAAAAGGGCAGGCTGGGCCTCCCCAAAACGAAGGCAAGAGAACCCAGTCTAGGAGAAGAAAACTCTGAATTCAAATAGGTCTTTTCAAGGAGAATCATGTTTGTCCTTGTACCTTGACATTATTCTGGAGAGGAGGGTAGTTCAGAAATTTTGTGGCACACCAATTCTCTGTTATCAATTCTTTTGAAAGTCTGGCTGGTTCTACTCAAGCCTTCACCACTTTTAACAAAACATCTGTATGGATTGTCTAGTAGTTGTGAACTGTTTGGTTCTCATAGAGTGAAATTGACTTGGAAGTCCATCATATATAGTTTTAAATTTTCTATATTTGTATGGAAAGAGTGCTCAGTATTTGTAGATATAAGTAATGTGGTCATAGAAATCAACACAAGTTGTGAAACTCTGTCTATATGCAGTGTTTATTTCTATGTCCACATTTTATGTATACACAAAGGCTGAAGAATATATTAATGGTTGAAATATTGCCAGAAAACAGTGAATACATCTGCTACCAGATATAGAATAAATGAAAGCATTTGAGAAAATATGTATAGATTTTAATTTTTCCCACAAAATTTATGAAAATGTAAAGGGAGATAATTAAGAATTTCGTTTTAATTCTATACTTATTCCCCTTTGTATACATACTTTATCAATTCTTGGATTTTTTTTTTTCTGTTTTTTAAACTAAATTTTTTTCTGAAACTAAAAAGCTGGAATTGATTTTATGAAACAGGCTTGTTTGTAAATTAATGCAAATGCATTTTTATTTGTGCCTCTAAATGTATGTTTTGGATGAAGAAATTGGTTTACATACTTTTTTCCTAAGTCAGTTTCCAATATAAAAGTAATCTGTTTTTTAGTTCATCCAAAAAACATTACAGAATCATTTGACAACTTCAGTACCAATTATTTACCTTCTAAAGAATTTAAAATGAAAAAATAATGTTCAACGAATTTTCAAATTTTGTTATTTACTCATTCTTTCTACTTGTCATATTATGAAATAAATATCAATGTCTGTAAACTAAAGATTTTATAGTGTGTTTTTCTCAGCTATGCACTTTTTTTACTTGAGATATTTAGATTTCATATTTTATGCACGTTAATGTAAAATGTTGTGCAATGACTTGTCACTGAGCTTTTAACCCTTTTTCAATTTTTTTTTTATTCTTTCAATTGATTAAAACTCCTTTCCTCATTTTGTATTAAAATAGTTCAAGACTAACATAAGAATACATAAAATTATTTCTTAGTTAATCTGAAGATGCACAAAAAAATTTGCTTCAAATAGTTATTTGAAGTCATGGCAGTCATCTGGTTGAGAATATCATGTTACCTGCTGCTAACCCAATTTCTTCATCGTTTTTGCACAAGTAATAATCAGGCAATCAGTATTTCAAATTAAAAATGGTGCTAACATGTTAGGATAGTAATCCCGTCTATTTATAGCAGAAGTACAAGGGATTTATTAATTTATTTAACTTCAGTATTAAAGTCTTCATTACTTTTGCTTAGAATTCCTTAAAGTGGAAGGGAGATAACTAAGTTTAACACGATACAATATTGTTTAAGCTTTTTTTCTTTCCCCGTTGGATTTACCTTTTGTTGTTTATAAACTTGTCAAATTTTTAATATTTTAAATTGTCGTCTTTCAAAACTGTTGTTGGATAGTGAAGAAGAAAAAGAAAAAAAAAATGAAACTATTCCTTATATTATTAATCTAGTCTAGTAATAATGTTCATAGCTCATGCAAAACGGCATTAATTTATTTTTGTACCAGCTATAAATGTTCATGTTTCCTTCCATTACAAGATTAGAGAAAATATTTTCTGGGATATTAATGATTGTTACTGCAAAAATAAAATTACAAAACTTTTATTGGTCTTTTATCTCTTATTTTTATTGTGGCTATAAAACTCTTTTTGTAAATTATATATTTAGCAAAAATGTTTGCTTTTTCTGTAAAGGATCAGTAAAATAACCCCACAAAACTGTTGTTTTTTTGTTTATTTTTTTATTTTTTATTTTTTTTTTTTGTCTTTTTAATGTAAAACAGTATTATTGTATCAATCAATAATGTATTACTTTTTGTGTGACTTTTTTTAAATACAAAATTCTGGAATTCTAGTTGCTAGTAGAGAATATTCTGATTTTAATTATAATGAGAAGCAACAAAATTCATCTTTTACATTAAAAATTATCAAGTAGTGGAATCTAAATGTATTAGGGAGTGCTGAAAAATTCTCAGCTTTACCAAGAAGGAACCCTCCCCCAGCCCTCTTTCCCCACAAAATTCTATTTGGTCATTTGGAAGTAAGTTGGACTAAGTTTTCACCAGTTTTCTATATTTACTAATTTAACAAGTTCTCTCCCTCATTATGTTGATTCATTTAAAATATCTTAAGAACCTTGGAGTAAAAATTTCCAGCTTTTTACCACATAAGCTTCCCAATTGTCTACTATAATTACTCCAGGTGCCATGATTTTAGAGTTGATTGGAAATTTGTGGTTGGAACAAGTTGTTGTCAAAACTTAATATTAATTATTTTTAGTTTTTATTTACACTTGATTCCTGTTAACTTTTTTTAATATATGATTTTTTCTAATACATAAAAAAATTTTAGTACCTTCTCATATGCCTGGAAGTTGAAAGGAGTTGTTATACTATTAGAAAAACTATTTTTGCTTTCTTTTTATTTATTTTTTTTGCAAAGAGAATTTGTTTTCATAAATTAAGACCACTATTTATAAGCATTGCTCTAAAAGTAATGCCTCCTATCTTGTGATAGAGTAGTAGAAACTGAACCTTCTTGCCAATAATTCATTTTTTTTTTGTTTGCCTTGTTGCTGACAGCAGTTTGGCAAAATGGTATATAAAGTTGAGATGTATCATTGAATTCCTCTTTGTGGAAAACAAACCTGCTGTCATTCATCAACACTTGCTGAACATTTATATAGAGACCAAACAGTGGATGTGAGCACATTTAAGTGATGGATAATATTTTAGAAGTGGCAACAGCAATAAACCACAATCTGGGCACACTTAAACAGCTGTCAAACCATGAAATTTTCATTACTAGAAAAATGTATAACCAATATTTGTGACTATGTAAAAATGTTTTATAGGTGAAGCTATGCCCTATCCATATGTGTTATTTGTAGCTGTTATAGTCTCCTTGGGCATAAATAGCTAGCATCTCTCATATTTCCACATGTGAATTTGCACACTTTTCTAAAATATCACTTGAGAAATTCTTTTTCTTTATAAAATTAAACAAATAATTCTATATAGATTTTACATCTTGCTGAACTTGTATCTTGTATAATTGAAAAGATCTTTAGGCCAGAAATTTTTTTATTTTTGTCTGAATTTCTGGGGTTAGGAATTATTATTTACATATGGACTATTTTTCTCCTTTTTGTTATTATGATAATGTTTTGATCATTATATCATTCAGCCTTTACCAAATGCTTGTTGATCTATGTAACTCTTTAATGTGTGGGTCTATATTAAAGTGTTCACCTGCAAATTCTAAAATTCTGTTTAATCTGTTGAGGTAGACTTCTCATTCTCATGTCTGCGGGGATGAGAACTGCCTGCTTTTGTAGATTGAATAAAGCCTGATGAAGGGTGTAGAGCACAACAGCTGAAATGTTGTGATAATAATGAAAATCAGGACAACAGTCCACATATAAATAATCTAAATAAATGTTTTGAATGTGAGATAAATGGAAATCAAAAAAAAATGTTCAGAATATTTCGTTTTGATATCTGTAAATGTTTTTAATTTGTTCTGGCAAGAAGATGGCAAAGAAGAAATTGTATGGTTTTATTTCTGACAAGTTCAGTTATTATTTTATTTTTTAACTGATGTATGCTTCAGTTGCTTTTTTGTTGGGGGGGGGGTATATTTTTATTCGCTGCATTTAGAATCGTACTCAAAATTTGAATGCCAACAGAAATTTGAGGACATGCTATTTTTACTTTAACATTAAAATATATTATATCTGATTATGAGGGCCCTTTTCAATAGAAAAAAAATGATGGAAAGTATGGTTAGTAATCCATGTCTTTGTCTTTATGGAGATATTTGATTTTTATGGTTAATTTATGATTACTTGGAATTATTTGGAGGTGTATATTTGTAAAGATTTTTTTTTATCTAGATATTTAAAAAATACTTTTTGCGATTGTGTTTCAGTCAGGTGATCTTGGATTTGTGTCTGCACCTAATGTAGCAAGCTATTTAAGATTGTATTTTATGGTTGATTCTCTTGGTCATTGCTGCAGATGTCCATGTACTTCTGACCTTACTCCTGCTTATGCAGAGAGCGAGTACTTTCTGAAGGAACTGATCCCCAGTCACCTGACCATATTTAGAAGAGAAACAGTTGTTAGAGATCCTTAACAAAGAGAATAGATCTGAATGATTGTTACAAATTCATATTTGATTGAAATACTAATAATGCAAAATAGTTCAACACACTTGTACGATTGTTGCAAATAAAACCTTACATTTCAGTCCTTTTTTATTTATTCAGAAAGGATTGTAAAGGAATTAATGTTTTTTAAAGCCACATGAATTGGTTTATAGACATCAAGTAAAAATTCACTGCTTATTGTTAATTTATTTTCCCCTTTGCTAGAATTAACTTATCAAAATAGCTTTATTATAGTTGCTTATTAAATTTAGTTAATTTGAATTTTGTGATTTTCCATTAATTCTTGACTAATCTTGTTGCTTTTATCCTAATGTTCTGATTACTGTTAAAGTAAGCAGTATGAAGTTGGAATAAAGCTGAGTTTACTCTGGCACAAGGCTATATGTGTGTAGCATCCAGTAAAGCTCAAACTCCCTACAGAAATAATGATCTGCTACAGTAGTTTGCTAACTGTTCCTCTCTAACAAGGCACTATGTTATGACCTTGGGGAAGGTGGAAGACTAAAAAAAATTCATTGTTTTTATGGTGTCTGCTCAATTAAGCTTGAATTATTGAATTAAGAATATCAGGTGTCCGCTTATCATTGTGCATGTGAATAATTTATAATTTGTGTGTGTTTTTGTTTTTGTTTTTTTTATACAAATATTTTTGTCTTGTGTTTTAGTTATCCATTGGGGAAACTGTTATGAATTTTACTGAAATGCTTGTTAAATAGAATTATTGGAGTATGTTGAGCCATTTAAATCTTCCTTGTTGCCAAGACTGTCTGATTGGTTTACAGTAATGATGTGATTCCAAAGATTGTTTAGAAAAAGTTTTTAATTCTTTTTACACTAAAGTTCACTCAAGGCAAGGCTTGTGAAGTACTAAAGGTAGAGGGTTGCAGTCAACAAAATGGTGGTAATACTGAATAAGATAGGAGTTGAATCAAAGAGAAGGTGAAAAAAAAAATGATTTATGGAGATAAGGAGGAAAGGTGACAATCATGTCCTTTTGACTTCAAGGGTCTCATTTTTCGGAACAATATTTGGCATATTAAGGTTTCTTCTCAAATAATACAAACTTGATTCCTCTCAGCATTTTTGTCTTAAATTATCTCCAGATTTACAAAATCATAGACTTTTTGGATTCTATGAAATTTGAGTTAGTCAAATACATTCAACTTAAAATTGTTTGTAAAATCAAATTTTAATACATTTTCATATGTATATATCACCTTTAGAAAGCAACTATATCTTGAGAATTTAAAATATTTTTGCCATTAGTTAAAGTGGTGCCTTTATATCTTTTTAAGAAAAACAAATTGTAACTTTTTTCGTACCAGTCTGACTTCTTTAATCCCTTTCTAACGTTTCTGTCTGATTTTGGTCAAATATTTATTTGAACTTGCGATAAAATGTTGCTAACATCCATAAACTTGGATTGTACATAAAGCTTTGCAGATAACTTGAAACAAAATTATTAAATTGAATTTTACTTTAGGAAGTGATTTTCAAATTCATAATTTTTAATCTGTTGCAGCTAGAGACACTATAACTTTGCAGTGACACTTTCAATCTTCTATATGAGATTTCTTTTTCTTTTCTTTTTTACCTATTTATGAGGAAGTCAAATGATGATAGCAAGATTACTTAGTGTCAGTCATTCAACAAGTAAAAAAGGATTGCATTATTGAAACTTAAGCATTATGAATACCTCAGTTATAAAGCAAAAGTTTTAGCAATCTTTCTACATTTTTATACTTGAATTGTTGCTGAAATGTTTTTCCTGCAAATATTAGAGCATGAAAACAAATTCATTTTGTTGAATGTTTTCATTTTTGAAGCATTAAATTTAAAAATTTTCATTGTCTCTTAATTTTGGTGATTGTGATTTATGGTGAAATAGTTGTCTTGTGATTGTTAGTTTTTATTTTTCTTAACTACTTAAAAAGTTAATTGTTGAAGTGGTGAACCAATAAAAAGTGAATGTAAGAATTGCTTTGTGTCTTATACCTGACAAGACAAATGTGATAATAGATTTGAATGTTATAATTATCTATAAAAAACAAAAACAAAAAATAAAGCAAATTTTGGGAAAACTGGCTTGTGTTAGACTCCTCAGAATTTGTCAGGAGACACTTTTTTTTTTTTTTTTTAAATTTATTTATTTTTCCTTCCTTTCATTCTCTATCCAAACTTGTGGTTGACCACTATCTGCAGATATGTTGATCACAAATCATATCTGAGAGGAAGAACCCTTTTACCAAATACTATATTCATTTGAAGATTGAAGAACATCTGCCAAACAGTTAGACTAATGATTGAGACTTGTGTTTGAATTCCAGATCATGTTTAAATGCTTTCCTTTACAGTATTGGATTTAAATGAGTAAAATAGTTCCATGAGATGAAAATTTATTTTTAAACAAACCTTTTGTAACTTCTAATATTTTAAATCTTATATGTTATCAGATGATCATTCAGAAGATAAATATTTGAGGAGTGGACGCAATTGCTTTTGTTTCTATGCTAAAATTGGATTGAAATATAAAAGAAAATTTAAGCTACCTGAAAATAGTTCTGTTCTGGTATCAAAGCCTTTAATTGCATGTCACTTACCTGCAAAAGAAAAAGAAAAAATTAAAATTTTGTTGACATGAAAACCAAAGAAAAAAGGAAAATATTTAATGCTGTGAGAGCTTCTTTAAAGTATTAAATAAATGTCTTTACCTAAGATAGTAATCAAAGAATAATGACAAGAATAAATTCAACCAACAAAAAGATGGAATTAGTAAATATCAGATTTTTCTTCCTGACATATAGTTGGACTTTTAGGTTTGGCATTAGTATTAGGTTGGTGCAAAAATAATGATGTAATAATGTCGTTTTTTGACATTAAAAAATACGTCATAGATTGGGGTGGGGAGAATCCCCAAAAGAAAACAAAAATACAGAAATGTTCCATAGAGCAAAACTTGAATTTGCCTAGCACTATGCTGAATCCATATGAATAAAGTGATATGCTCTGCTGTAGCCTCATGCTATTCCACAATTCACCCAGGAATAACCCAGCAAGGGTTGACAAGCCATAAAAATCAACCAATATAACTTATTAATAGCATATAGATTAACAATAAAATTTAATTTTATATAATATTTTCTCCTCAGATGTTCATTTATAGCACCAGTATAAGAACTCTTTATACAGAATTATTAGGACTGTAGAGATGATATTAGAGTATATAAATGGAGGTGCTTGTATGCAAATATTATGCCACTTTATAAAAGGATTTAAACATCTGCAAATTTTGGTATCTGTATTTGATCCAGGAACCTTCCATCTTCTATAGTAAGGGATGACAATATTAAATTATTTGTTTGTTATGGATTAAGGCAGCAAGTAAATAATGTTATGATTCTGAAAATTTGTTAGGAAAATTAAGCTATTCTTGTCTAAGTTTCTTTTTACAACTTCTTTCTGTAATGCTATCTAGTAGATAAAAATTTCTGCTACAGTTATTTATAGTGAGGACAACAATATGCCACTGACATTTTACAGCAGAACCCCTTAAAAATGAAACCCTGTTAGTATTCTGTAATTAATATCTTGGTTTGTTTTAGGATTACCTGGTCTAATTCTTAAATTGAAATAATCTTTTTTTTTTTTTCTTAATCTTTTTATATTTTCTGAGACTGATCAAGGAATATCGGTTACTCTCTTTTCCTCTGTTGCCATGGTTGTCATGTTTGATGTCTATCCAGAATTAATGCTTTGGTCTCTTGTGTATCTAATGCAGAATGGTTTACTGGCATTCTTTTTATAATTTGATCTGTTGAAACATGTAAAATGAGAAAACCCACTTGTAGTTCAAATGCCCAAAGAAGAAAGAAAAACACTATATTCTAAGTTTTCAATCTAACCATCTGCCCTAACCCCTCCACTGAGATGTAACGGATGATACTAGTGCTGTGTTATAGGTGTGACTAAATATATATGTAGGAATTGAAGGGGTTGGTAATATTTTATTTGCCCACAAAAAAATGACAGTTCTCCAAATTGGCTGGCCAATTTTGAGGAATGTGGGACAAGTTACTTTTGTGGTCATTACTTGGCTGTACTTCCAATTCTAGCTGTAGGATTGGTGAAGATTTGATGAATTTGCTCTTCACTAGTGCACAGAAAATAAATTCACCCTTTGCACTTTCTGTAAAGAATAACCTCAAAGACTATTCTCTATGTCGATTATGTCACTCTTCATTGTTTTTTACTTTATTACAAAAATTATTTCCTTTATATTAAAAAAATCTTGCTTTAACTTATATTATTTCCAAGTAATGTACACTACTAATTACTCACTCAAAAAAAAAAAAAAAAAGATTTACTCTGAGAATTACTATTATACAACAAACATTATTTAGTGTAAGTCAACAGATTTAGCTGACTGCTTGGTATGAAATATGATAATTAATGCATTGGAATGGTGATCATAAGGTTGACAGTTCAGTTTCCACATCTATAAGTCTACATAATCTCTTTTTTTTTTTTTTTTTTTTTGCAGTCTATTTTAGACAACTTATTCGATTCAGAATGCTTTTAAAGTTGATTTCTTGAAACTCATAACAATTCATTTATTTGTGCTTGCACTTGAATGTCATCTAAGTGGGGTTTTTTTATTATTTATATTAATAGACATGTTAAAAATGTTCAAATTACAAATTTAGTCTTTAAATACATTTGCTAGCTCATAATATTGTAGTTTGGAACTGAGGCTCTGTATTTATAAAGTTTTGTATCTGTCACTCTTTTATTAAAGTTTTAATGCATGTCTTTAATTTTTCAAAAGTATAGGTTACATGCTACATATTTTAACACAAAAAAAACTTTAAATGCAATAATGGATATTTAATGTATAAAATATATGTGCAAGAGTAACCTCTATAATTATTGGTAATTTTCAGTATTTCAGAAATATCTGAAAAAAAAAAATCCCTATTCAAGGAATTAAAAATAATTTAACTTTGTTCACAAACTTTTAATGAAAATATTTTATTATAGTACATTGTCATTGCTCAAAACGTGGAAAATGGTGGGATAATGTAGCCTGGGAACTATTTCCAAACATCAGGGCAGCTCTGCTCAATGCTTGCATGTGGATGTTTTCTTTGTGGGGTGGGGTAATAATCTTTTGGGTAATATTTCTTGCCTGTTTACAGTAAGGCACTTCAATTTTCCAGGTTCAATCTCATGTCATTAAAACTTTCTTAAATTGGTCCTTGTATTAGACTTTTGATCTGCCTCAAGGGCCAGTACTGCTGGCAAATTCAACATTCAAATTTTTGCCAGAGCATTCTTGTTGCGTCCATGCATTCAGTGTGATCTTCTCAGCTGTTACCAAAGATAGAATTAAGCATTTTTTGATGGAACTTCTCAAGTTTCTTGATATCATGGCTGTATAGTATCTAGGTTTCATATAAGAATGTTAAGTTCAGCACTGCATAATCATAAACACACTACAAACCAAAATCCTGGTACAATCCCTATTAGGCCAAAATGTATTAGGTTGGTGCAAAAATAATGTCGTTTTCTCACATTAACATATGTGAGAAAACGACATTATTTTTGCACCAACCTAATATCTGCTTTCAATGTGTGAATAAATAGCTAACAAATGTGAGAAGGTAAACCATTTTCCATGTCTTTGTTGCTTCCAAAAGATATCTGGTAGTTTGGAAAAAGATATCAACCACTGTATATGCAACCTATAGGATGGCACTTAGATGTGGGGTAATGGTTAGCAAGTTTGTCTCGCTAGATCAATTATGACTGAACAGTGAGTTTGATCCTTACTAGGTGCCTCATACTTTCGACCATATACCACATCTAAGCTACATTTAGAAAGTCACCATTTGCAGCCTATGGAGAAAGTAGCCCAAAGAGTGTTCACCAACTGCAAACTAGTGTTGAACCAAGATCATAATAACAAATCCTTCATTATTGTTGGCATGTATTTATCTTTTTGCTTCAGATTTTGTCAGGAACCTTTTGAGCATTTCTTTCATTTAATGGAATACTTTTCATATTGCTTTTCTTTCCTTAAGAACCTTTTATTGAATAGCAACTTCAAGAACAAACTGATATTCTCATTTATAGAAGTGATTAGATGGCCTGAGCAAAAGTTTTAGGAGCTGCTGGAAAACAAGTACTGAACATTTGCCAATCAGTCTGTTTCACTGGTTGATGTATTCTGTTTACCTGTTCAAACTTTAATACTTTTATCTGAGAAAGAAAATATTAAGGTTTTTTATTCCCTGTCTGAAGTTTTGAAAAGTATTTACATTACTCTAGATTTTTCAGTCTATTGCTTTCAGCTTTAGTTTTAACAATATTTCATCTGATTAAGTCTTTTTCAGATGTATTTTATGTTGTTTTTCCAGTGATTAAATAATGACCCTTTCTTGTATCATCTTCATAGATGTGATTTTTTTATGTTGTGTAGGGATTGCTTTGTTACTCCCATAGTTTCCTAAATGATTTGCTGACTCCTATGACTTCATCAATGGTTGAAGATCTGCAGTTGAAAATTTATATTAATATCATTAGTTGAAAATTAAGATAATAGTAATCGGCAATAAACCCAAGCGCTACATTAGATAGATATATCAAAAATCAGACGTATTATTGCTGAAACTACATCAAATATCTTCTGGATGAATTTTGATCATGATTCAAGAATTAGCATATCAAATAATAAATAATCATATAGTTTTGTAGCTATGTGAACCTCCTACATTATAGTGTCATAAACTATTCTGATCATGAAAAAACTCAGATAAAGTGCAATATATTTCACTACCAAGAATATAAATCAGTTACGAAACAAATGAAAACAGCAATGTTGTCATTAATGTGATGTTCTACAAATTCTAAGAGATATCTGGAACAGGGCTCTAATTCGACCAAAGTTCATCCACACTTTTCTTTTAAATCCCATCCACATATTTTCAATTTTTCAAGTATATTTTTAAAGATCTTTGGCATTGAAATGAATAACATTGTAAGTATACATTCTACCTTGCATGGTATACTGTCCATCTACTACTATAAGTCAACTAGCAATATGTTCTCTCAATCTCTAGTATTTTTAAGTTCTTATTGGTACAACTGTAAGTCACTTATCAAATTGACATTCAATCCCATCAAAGACCCCAGTCTTCTTCTCTGTAATGTTTTATTATATTTTACAATGACAAAAAGATTTTGCTTATATACTGACCTGCTGCACCAAAACCAATTTAACCATTTTCTTAAGTAACAGATCCACTGTGCTCAAATGTCCTGACAGAAATAACTTGTGCTGTTCAAAGAAATTGCAAATTTATACTGCTAAACTATAAGATTAACAAGTATTGAACCTGATATTGGGAATCTTCTAGCAGAGAAACATTATTCATCACACAGCAATGAAAAAAAACCCAAAAAGAACAAAAAAAACTATTGTATACAGACCTGTACAATATAGTAGGATTCAAATTAATCCATTTAAAATGAAAGTATTTTGTAAAGGTCAATAGTTGTTTATTATTGTCATACATTAATGTCTAGCAACTAAATAGTAAAAATAGGAATCAACCAAACTTTTTTTTTTTTTCATAGGAACTCTCAAGCTTTTCTTGATCTTCTTTGATTTTTTTTTTTTTTAATTTTTCTTTGATTTTTTTTTTTTTAATTTTTTTTTTTTTTTCTTAGAAACAAAGACAGATTCTTAACTAAGCATTGCCCATCTCTTCCCAAGTTTTACTAGATTATAGTGTACTATTGTTAGTTGATCTCATAATCTAAGGCAGGACTGTTCACATGTAACTAACATTTAATGTGCAACCTAAATTTAGGTGTACAGTAGGTACCTTAATGAGTCTGATGTCAAGCTGTACAAACTTAAGATACAAGTCTTGTTTACAAAAGTCTGAAGATTTTGTGGAGGATTTGTGTCCTCAAATTGTATGGAACGTAGATGAGAAAAGAAAAAAAAAAATTTCAGTACGAGGAAGATTTTCCATTACTGGAGCATGATGTTCTTTATTGGAGGTTAACCATTGTCTTATCTGTAATGTGCCAGCCAATCTATATTTATTTACAAAGTGAGTAACATGAAGCACCATTATGAAACAAATTACAACTGTTTAATTATCCATCCAAATCAGAATTGTGGAAAAAAATCATCACTAAATAGTCAACTGACACTACCTACAATGTTCAGTAAAGGTGATATGACTGAAGCTAATTTTGCTTAGTTATGATATATTAAGGCAAAACACCAATATTCTGATGGTGAATTTAGGAATACAGATGAAGTTGTTACAATGTTAAATTCAAATAATACTAATATGCAACTAATAACACAAGTACCAGTTTCTTACTATATTACCAAAATGTGTATCTCCCAAATCAGTGCTGATGTTGTAGGCAAAATATAGAATGATTTAAAGAATTCTCTTTTATTCTGTTTGTCTCTTCACAAATCCACAGACATTCATGACATCTGATAGTATTTGTTGGGTATGTTTCCTCTGATGTAATTGAAACAAGAGATGTTGAATTTTGTGTTATTAAAAGAAACAACTTGTGGTGTTAACATTAAAAATACACTTTATAGAACTTTAACAAATGCTAATGTTTCACTGAAGTGGCTCCTCAGTATTGAAAAAGATAAAACAATTGCAATGGTGGAAGAAAATGTAAGGTAAATCCTACTTATAAAAAGTGATCCCAACTTTGAAAGTTTCTCTCCATTCATTGCATTATTTATCATCAGTATGAAGATGTGATGATCTGACTTTGTTATTCTCAATTTATATTTTTAAACAGGAAAACAATCAGCAGTTGAGGAAATTTATTGGAGGACTGAAACTTGAAGATGTTCTCTTAGATTGTCTAGGGTTGTTTGGTCCATACTCTGGTACAAGCAGTTTGATCTGGGGTAAAAATGGTCTGGTTTTCCCTAAACTTGTGGCACTTCTTTCAAGACCTCCATTGTATGATCAGTTGGAAGCTCAGAAACATTGTCTGTCTCACCAGGTTTGTAGTCCTCTGCAGAAGCATAGTGCAAATGTAGTTGTTCCCATACTAGGCCATGAGGAAAAAACTTGATGTTGAAGCAACGAGTACCTAATGACTTTGTGATGACTGCTGGTACCCATCAGGGCTGTTTTGTCTCAGTACAAACACTGCTTATACTGGATAACCAGCCTTGTACTACCTGGTTACCTTGGCAACACCTTCTGAGTTTGGAGTGATATCAGTCTTTGATGATGACTTAGATTGCTTGCTCTGAGCTATGTGTGCTAGTAAGAACAGAGAATCAGTTCTAGTCTGTATCTGCTGGGACATTAAGAGTTCACTTGAAGAGAATCAACAGGATGTTGGCATTCTCCACTACTGCATCAAGAACACTTGACAAACTCACTTCAGGGGCAGAGAAGATTCTGTTGCTCCATTGGTAGCTGGATGGTATGGTGAGGGTATCCGAAGTGAGCAAAATCCTCCTTCAGCAGAACTAGAGTGGCTCTAGTGGATGTGGATGACGTTGGGTGAGTACATGGATACTATAATAAAGCATCCATGATCACCAACCAGTTCATACCCATGAAGTTGATGGCATGATCCACATGTAAGCAGCTTCATGGATTCTCTGGCAACATCCATGGGTGAACTGCAGGCTTGAATGGCTTATTTTGATGTTTGCTGCATGAATCACATTCTAGACTAGCCATCTCAATAGTTGTATCAATACCAAGCCAGTAGATAGCAGTCCTTGCCAACTGCTTTATATGTTTTATGCCAAAATGTCCAATATCCAGTAGATCTAGAATATTGGGTTGTAGGCTCTGTGGAATCACAACACTGGTAGATACTGAGTGAATCTGACAATTTCCAGAGCTTTTTGATTTCATCACGGTCTCAGTGTGCTTTGGTGGCCACCCTTCACAATGTATTACTGAAGTTATCACTGGATCTTTCCCCGACTCTTGTCGGACGATGTTGGCATCTACAGGTTTGACTTGAAGACTGAGAACTTTGATGGCACACACCATGTCCATGTCTTCTCCACTTTCCATCCTGTTGAAGTTGTCGTCATCTCCAAATGGCAAGTGACTAAAGGCATCTGCATTGCCAAGATCTGCTGTTTTCTGGTACTTGATTGTGTAGTCAGACTGATTTAGCCACAGAATCCACCATGCTAGTCAGTTCGCTACAAGTAGTGGTGTTCGTCTTTTAGGGCTGAACTTTGCCGTCAGTGGTTTATGACCAGTAACTAGTATGAACAGATGTCTGTACAGATACTGGTAGAATTTCCACAAGCCTGAGATAATGGCTAGGGTCTCTTTGTGGATTTGCCTTTGGCTGTAGTTTCTTTCTGCAGGCATAAGTCTTGGACATGTTGGCAATTGGGTACTTGTTGCCATCTGGATAGTGGTGAAACAGAACTGATCCAATTCCAGTGTTGGATGTGTCACAAGCCAGTCCAAGAGGCTTGTTTTGAGTTAAAATGTACAAGGACTTTATCTGAGGATAATGTTTTACAACTGTTCAAATGCTGCTTGTTCTTCATCTCCCAACTTCCAGGAAGTTGTTTTCTTGGTTAAATGGTAAAGTGGCTCAGCCATAGTGTCCAGGTTTGAGAAGAACTCCCTGTAGAATTGAACCAAGCACAAGAAAGACTTTTAAGCTTGATGTCCATAGGAGGTGGCATCTTCATGACTTCTTTGATCTTGGTTCCCTGCATGATTCCTTTGGTTGATAAAGTGTGGTTAAGATATTCTACACTGGGTAGTGTGAACAGTCACTTTTCATGATGGCATCTGAGTCCTTTTTCATTCAAACAAGAAAATAAATGCCTCAGGTTGTTCAAGTGATCATTGGCATCTTGACCACTGACAAGCATATCGTCTTGGAAGACAGCAACTCCAGGCAGATCTCCAGTTAGTTTCTCCTTGCTCTGGAAGTAAACAGGCGCTGAATTGATTCCAAATGGGAGTCATTGCTGCAGGAGTACTCCTTGATAAGTACCGTGGGGTAGGCCGTGTTGACTCTCTGGTGCCAGCTTGATCTGGTAATCAGTATCAGCAAAGTCATGTAACCATGTTCACCACTTAGCTTCTGCATCAGTTTCTCTGAGAGTTTCTCTGATGATGGTGTTCCTCTAGTTGATCGTTGATGCCTACTGAGTAGTCACCACAGATCTGCAGCTTTGGCTTCAGGGTGCCCAAATTATGGGCTTTGTGAATTGATATCACTGGCATTCCATATTTGCTGAATTGGACTTGCTTCCAGGCTCCTTTGGAGATGCTTCTTCGTAACCTTTGACCAGGTCATCATGAAGAGCATAAGGCTTATCAGAAGTCTTCGGATGCAATGTGTTTGAACCCTCACTTGTGTTTTGACTTTCTATACATTTCAGTCCAAGAGCATTGTCTACAGAAATTCCCAGTGTTTGGATAGTGTTTCATCCCAGAAAATTCAGGTCAGGGTTCTTGGTGATGTAGGGAATTGAGCTTTGTTTTCCAGTCCTTGGATCCTTGGTTTGGCCCATAAAACTTCCCAGCATAGGCAGGTCCTGCTTGCTGGCACACTCATAACAATGTCTGACATCATCCAGTTTCAGTTTTCCTAGTTGTTTCCAGATTGGCAAAGAAATGAAATTTCCCATATTCCTATAGTGTCCGGTTCTATCGTGAACTCTTCGTCCCAGTGATCATGAATGGCACAATCAACCTAGAAGTATCATCATCAAAGATTGTTTTGACAAGCTCCTCTTTCATGATTCTCTTCATGGCTGTTGTTGCTTCTTCCTACAAACAATTTTCAAATGTCCTTTTTTGTCACAAAAGTGGCATTTGACTTCTTTGTAAGGGCAGTCTGTGACCTTATGAGCCTTTCTACATCTATAACATTTATATATAGGGTCTGTGGAATTAGGCTACTTGTAGATTTTTCATTGACCCTTGTTCTGGCTCTGCTTGACCTTGTTGACAGGCCTGGCCTTGAGTACATAAACCTGGTAACCTTTGCTGTGTTTTCAGTCGCAATAGCAACCTGAATCACATGGGCAAAGTCCAGTTTTGTGTCTTTGACCTTAAAAAGAATCTTCAAGACAGCTTAAGTGTTGACAGAACATATGAATCTCTGAGCTTCATCTTGTGGGTCAGTGATCAAATGAAAGTCACAAGTAGCAGCATCTTATATGAGTTACCAGCTCCTGGAGAATTTTGCCTGGCTTCTGTTACATGTCACTCCAGAACTTGAAACGTTTCACACAGTGAAACATTCTTTCATAAAGTTTTCATAAAATTTTCTCTATTGTCAATTTGTTACTATCCTTGGGCGAGATGTTGTGAGTCTCTGCCTTGGCAGTGAGTCACTGAAAATGCAGAAGTTTTTTTTTTTTTTTTTTTTTTTTTGTAAATGCATTGATGGTTGATGTTGTCTGTTGCTCAATTCTTGAACCTGTGCTTATGTGGAAATGGAATTACAGGAGGGAGTGATTTGTAGAAAATTTCTGGAAATAAAATATTCTGAACTAAGGAAAACTAGTATGCAACTCCTCAATGTTCAGAACAATTTTTTGCTGTGAATCTGTGGGTGTAATGAAGTCTGTGAATTTGTAGTATCATACAGAGCTCATTCATACAGCCTTGACAACATATCAGCTGGATTTTCAGTGACTCACTGCCAAGGCAGAGACTCATGTCTCTACTAACAGTAAATAACAGCTTAAATAGTCTGATAATTGCTGCATTGTATGTTTATTATTATAAAAATACTATAATAAAACTACTTTTGTAAGGTGGTATCTGATTAAAATATTTCTAAGTTACAGGAGACTGGTTTATATAGTACTAGTAATAAGGAGGATCCCTTGATTGTTCATGGCATCACTATAGTAAGGATAGTTAATGTTTCCTACCTTTCTAAATAATTCAAGACTAATAGTACTTCAGAAAGGTATGAATCTCTCTCTTCTCTAAGGGCTATGAGTAAATAGTGGGACAGAATTTGTTCTATAGCCTTGGGTAGCAACTGGTCTAGGAGAAGGAAAACTCTGAATTCAAAACTGCATGTAGCCCAGGCATTGCACATACTGTACAGCTAAGGAAAGGATTGCTTGCATTGACTCAATGATCCTGACTACAGTTGTTTCTTATGGTAGTAATAGTTTACATCAAAGAATCCCTGATTTTAGTGCACTCTTCTTTAGACTTTAGCTATCCACACATGTATGTATATACTTTGAATGATTTATATAAAACATTCATAGAAACACACTATCAGAAATGATGTCTATATCACAAGGGGAGGGTTATTGTATTGCCAAATCATATCTTTCCCTTTGTATGCCAATGAAAGCCAGAAAGTAATAGATTAAAATACTATACAAAAGATAAGTCCATTTGGCATGTATACAATCAATATGAATAAGCTCATCAATTGAGCCACTTGAATATTGTTTTTACTTGATAACCTTGTTACTCTATTTCATAGCCTATATCTCCCACAAAACCAACAGAGAATATAAAGGAAAAAATTGGTGCATTGAGTGGAGGCTATATAATTGTTAGGCCTCAACTTACATTGATTAGTCATCAGAAATATTTGAATATTAAACTAGGTATCATAAAGTATTTATAATTATTTAAACTGGATTTTCAATGTCCACTTTGGTTAAAAAAAAAAAAAAAAAAGATTTTAAAAAAATCTTTGAAAAATGCTTTTTATTAGAAATACTTACAATGATATATCTGATATAAATTATAGTTGTTCATATTGTAAATAAATACTTTTATAGCCATTGATATTTTTTTAAATTTCCAATATATAAAAATTTCTATGGGTTTTAAAAAAAAAAAGATAATTTTAAGAGAAACAAAATTGTTAGTTATATTTTATTACATAATTTCTTTTTTTTTTTTTTTTTGGATATCCATATTTCAGTAGGTGCTCTGTTTATTTATTAAACAGTATATTTATTTACTTTTGTCTACCAGCCTGAATATTCAAGAAAGCTTAGAAAAATATGCACTCTCCAGCAGGACTCGAACTTTCATCCCCACTAGGATTAATAAGTGAAAAATCCTTCACTAAATTAGTTATATTGTAAAGTTATTTAATGACAGGAACACAACATTGCTAAAAAGTTGACCAATGAACAATAAAATTGGTAAGATGAGAACAAAAAAAGGATTTAAGAATATCACAAAAAAATTTGAGAAAAACTAAAATGGTTAAGAGTGGATTGACTAGCAAGAAGATATTTGAAGAAGATAGTGTTGTGAATGTAAACAGAAAAATTACAGAATATTAAGAACATTGGCTAAAGACATGAAAGGAACTAAACTACATCATTTAAGTAAATATTAAAAAGAGAAATATATAAGTTGGGCAAAGGTGTACCTGAGAACTGCTATATGAATTGTAACATTTAGTGATGACTGTAGAGCTAGATAGACCTGATGGTTGAATTGGATCCTTCATGGAAATAGTCAACTGACATAACCTAGAAGTTATAGGGAAGTGGTTTTCAACTTGTTTTAGGCAGTAAATACTAGGTCTTATAAAAGACAGTAATTGATAATTTAAAATGGATATTGTTTAGAAAGTGCTTTGTTTGATGAAAAGTTTAATTAATTCAGCAAGTGATTTCTCCATTTGTAGATGACTTTTTTTTTTATTCTGATAGTAATTTTATTTATTCATTCTTCCATATTTTAGCAGGGGAACCATGTTACCTTGTTCTGGCTATTATATGTTGATAATGCAGCACTGACTTCCATAATGGAGGCATCAGCCAGCAACTACATGTTTATGATTAAGGTGGCAACTTGTAGTCAGGTCTGAAGAGGGATGGGCTGTGTGAGACTATTTCAACCCAGAATACACTAAAGATGAACGAAACACCATCGATAATGCTGGTTTGATCATCACCCAGTTTAACGAGGATCATGTCTACTGTCAACCACTGATGGATGAAGATGAGTATACAAATAGCTGAAACTCTGCAAAGAAGATTTGTGGAAGAGAAAACATTGCAATTGCTAGTTGGAATGTGAGAATACTGGACCAATCAGGAAAAGTACATGAACTTAAGCAGTAAGCATAACACATTTTAGGGTCCTGTTTAGTCAGATGAATGAGCCAGGGTGAACATCAAACAGAAGTACATGTTCTCTACTACAGTAGACACCTGGACAAATGCATCAATGGAGTAGTCTTCTTCAAGTATTCTGTCATTGAAGTCTGCCTAATATCTAGCAGAACTATTACCATTTGAAAGCAGCACCCTTTAACCTCACCATTGTACAAGTTCATGCTCTGACCTCAAGCTATGATGACAAGTGGGGATTCTACACCCAACTACAAAAAGTGACTGACATACTGTTTATTCAAGGAGACTGAAATGTAAAGGTCAGCAAGGATTCTCTAAAAGACTGGAAGAAATTCTACAGCTCCTTTTTTAATGATACCAAAAATGAGTGAGGATTGTCATTACTGAAGTTTGACAACTACAACATGGTTCTAGACAATTCTCTTGGTGAACACAAAGCTTAACAGCAAGAGACATAACATGTGCTCAGTGGATCCTATCACAACCAGATTGACTATATAATGATGAAACAGCAGAGATTAGGATATTTCCTGGTGCAGGTACTGGAGCTGATCATGATCTTATGGACTTACAAGCAAAGTTTGAGAAGATCAAAATAATCAAGTACACCAGATTAAAATTCGACCTTGACAGACTGAAGAATTTTTCCTTTTATGAATCCTTCTAAGCAACAGTTGACAGAAAGTTTTGCACCACTGCTAGCATTTATGGGGATGTTGATGTGATTAACACCATGTTCAGCATAATATTGACTAAAGAAGCCAATGATATGCTTGGAGACCCAGTCATGTTGAACATGTGTAACAAGTGTAGAAAGATGAAGAATGCTAGGTATACTATAACAAAACAACGAGATCGCCAAAAAGATCAAACATTATGAAGAAACCCAAGGATGACTGGATCAGAAACCATGTACTGTTATAGGAGACTGTCTGAACAAGAACAACAGTAGAAAAGCATACTAAGTTGGGAAAATTATGATAAAGCAAAGGCAGTCCAGTGTAAGAAAGATACAAAACAGGAAAAAACGCAAGACATTTGAACAGGTGGAATATTGCAGAGAGCTTGATAAGCATCAAACAAATGGACACCCCATGAGTTAAATAATAATGATTATTCTAGTGATATTCATTAGAACAATCATCATTTGTTCACACAGAACACACAAGTTGAAAATCTGTTTTGTGATGCTTCTTCAACTGCTGAACTCAGCTTTTTTTTTTTTTTTTTGCAACGACTTCTGCCTGTGGTCAAAGTCTGCTCAGGATTACTTTGAGTATCACTGTGTGGCTGATCAGAGTATTAGTTCTGTAATTCTGGCACTGTTATAGATTGCCATTTTTTTGTCAAGTAGAGTGATTATTAGAAACTTTGTTCATGTTGTTGATTATTTTTCAATCTGCTAGACTTTCACAAATTCTGCTGTGGACATATATCACCAGCTTCTTGTTATTTCAGTTAGGCTGGTATGTTGTCAATGCCTGCTGCTTTTCCATTCTTCAATAATCACTCTACCCCCAAAAATGCCAATCTATGTGAGAAATAAAACCAACACCAACAAAACAATTACCATATTTTAATTGACTTTAAAAGAACATTTAACCAAAATGTGATATGATGCACTGTGGGTAATCATGACACTGTACATGGGCCTCAAGCTGATCAAAGCATCACTCAACAACTGTATATAAAAACCAACAATGCAGTTCTTATTCAAGGAATTGCTGCTGATTGGTTTCAGTTGGGATTCATCAAGGTTGTCTTCTATCTTTTACACTCAACATCTTCCTGCAATGTATAACTGATGTCCTGAGAGGACATTGGTACTGTCAATATTACAAATCTTCATTTTGCTGATAATATTGATAGGTTCACAAAAAGTGAGGAAGAACTGACAGAACAGATGAACTACTTGAGCAAAACCTTGACCAAATATAGAATGGAGATCAGCAGTAAGAAGACAAATAGCAAGGGACTGATCAAGACCAGGATCAATGGACAACTGCTGGAAGTGGTGAAGCAGTTTTAATACTTTGTTGCCATCTTCAATGCAGAAAGACTTAAGTCTGAAGTACTGGCAATAGTTGTGCAGATTGCAACAACACTGAAGTCCATATGGAAAGACAAAAACATCAGTTTTAAAACTGGTTCTATCTTGTATACATGTGAGTTCCAAATTCTCACAAAACTCCAGAAAATGATCCAAACAGTGGAGGGGTGATGCTTCAGAAGATTCCATGGCATCTTCTATAAGGATAGCATAACAAATGAAAAAATATTAGTAAAACAGAATGTTCATTAGTATGAAGACTGAACTGAAAAAAGGAATATTAGATAGTATGACCACTTGACAAAATCTGACAGGCTCTCCAAGACAATCCTTCAGTGCACAGGAAAAAGAGGCAGACAGCAAAAGTGGGAAGACAACAACATTAAGTGGACAGAGAGGAACTTTGCCAAATCTCTAGCCCAATTCCAGGACTGTCAGGGATGGAGTCAGTTGCTGATGTGTTGAACAGTGCATATCAGATTATAGGACCATTGACAGTGTGTCTTCTGTATTGTAATGATGTTTCTGGTTATACAGTGTGGGATTACTAGCATCATAGCTGACAAAACAATATATCTTTTGCCACTTTTTTTGTGTGAAATTAAACTTTGTTTCTTACTGAAAGGTTACAGAGATTATCATATGTTCTTTGTTGAATAAAACAAAATACAATTTCAAATTCTATCATTTATTCAATAAATATTTATAAGTATTTTATTGTTTTCTTCAAGGTATTGACTATTCTTCTGATAGAAGTGAATGCATTCATTGCTACTTCTGTATATGAATATAATTCTGATTGTGAAACTTATAATGAAAATACTTTTCATTGTGAAACTTATAATGATGCAGTGTGTACTTTACAGAACTTTTATGTGAAGCCTATAAATGAGGTATTTGCAAAGCATTAGCTACTTTTTAGCTACAGTCAGGAGAGACGTTGGATGAATATATACAGGCAGTAAAGCATCTGAGTGAATACTGTAATTACAGGGTTGTTGGTGCTGAGCAGTGTAAATAACCTATACATGATGCTTTTATAAGTGGTTTAATATTTAATACCATCTGTCAGCAGCTACTTGAGAACAAAACAATGTTGCAACAACCTTTGATCAAGTAAGAGTTTAGAATCATACTCTGTATAACAGACAACCTTTAGTGCAGCTGCAGTCTCTCAAGAACAGAAATAGTTTTCTTTTTCTGTGGGAACTATAGGTGTCTTCAATGGAAATGTCCAGCATATATTGCTATATGCAATAGATGTCACAAAAAGAGCCATTTTGTATGTCATTTAACATGTCGGACATCTGCTGCCTTCAGTCTCTAACTCTTGTTGTGGTAGCAGCTACTGCAGAAATTATTTTGTTATTGATACTACCTGAATTAAATAGGAAGAGAATTAGATCATTTGGGTAAGACTAAGAGATTATTCAGAAGTTACATTGGCATACATATCTAGGTTCTAATACTGTATATATAACATCACCATTGTGTTCTAAGACATATTGTCACTGTTTGGTGAATGTAGGGTTGAAGGGATGCCAATACCAAAATGTAAGCTTGTGCTGTCTGATTTATATGCTGATGTCATCCTTGGACAAGACTTTATGAAGTAACATTAAAAAATCCTTGTAAATGTCAGTGTGAATAAATGTGTGTGAACTGGTTACCATTTCTGTTTCTCCTACTTGATTTTTTACTAATTTTACCAGTGGTTCTAACTCAGTAACTAATAAGTCAAGAAAATATAATTCAAGAAAAAGACTATAGTCACTGAGGGGCAAGCGGCTACTTGCAGAAAGGATAACTGGGCTAAGCACTTCCTCTTAGAGAGCTCAAATTTTAGTGACCACTAATGATCAACTCAAGAAAACTGAACCATTTCACACTGTTAGATAGTTTATTTTAATACCAAGGATTGATGGAATAACAAACACTAGCATAATATAGATTCTTTAGTGCAACTGAAATCTACTTATCTAAGCAGTTTAAGGTTGATTTTCAAATCCTGATATTTGAAAATGAGTCTTAGACTACTTTTGAGTTATGTAGTCAGTTATACCAATTCTCTTATATTCCATTTGGAGGAACCAATATATTCAGTGCAAATTCATCTTTGGCAATTTTCTTTCTAACATGTTTACTTAACTGGATAATAATTCTTTGTAGGAGAAAAAGTAAGAAAGAATATGACACTAATCTCTGATCTTTGGTTTACTGTGGCTGCTGAGAGGTTGAATTTTACTTACAATCATAAATGTACATTCTCTGCAACTTCTGTAAGCCTCATGGATTATGCTATTTCTATAGGTAAAATTAAGCCTGATCCTGAAAGCATATGAATTCACTGTATTTTGTTATCAGTATGGTTTTATAATATTCCCATTAGAATGCCAATTACTCTGAGAAGATTGCTTCTCTTACAAGTTAAGGCATTTCCATTACTCAAGATGGATAAAAAAACATTTGAATGCTTGAAAGTTAATGTAGAAAATACTTTGGTGCATTCTGTTGAAACAATTCCATTGTAAAGACAACTGCCATCTTAAATAAGGCTGATAGACAAGTGGCTTTCAGGGACATCAGATGCATGTGAACAAAAGTACTCAACAATAAAAAAGGAGGCATATGCTATAGTGAAGACTACTTACCTGGACACCAATTTAACCTTTTTACTGATCAGTTATACTCGTGTTTATTTCTAAGCAGACTAGTAGAATTAAGACTGATAAAATTCAAAGATAGAGGACTGAACTTGCTTGTTATGGTTTTGACATAAAGTACTATCCTGGGAAAAATAATATTGCTGCATATGCTTTGTCTCAGGCATATTATTCCACTGTTGGTTCCAAAGTGTTAATTAAATTGTACAATTCCTTGTCATTCAGGTACTACACAAATGTTAGAACATAGAACCTCTCATTCTCTGTTGTAGATGTAAAGTGTTTTGATCTTGTGCCTGATGTGTGCTGAGTGCAAATATTGAACTGTTGTATCACATGTCAAGGCAACTGTACCATTTGAGACTTGTTGATTTTAAAGACTATTTTTTATCAAATTCAACTCACTGATACTATAATAGATAAATTGTTTTGCTTTTCATGTTTGCTGTGGATGTGCTGGTGGTGTAATGGATAGCGACTTGGAATGAGAAATTGGAGAGCCGAGTTAAAATTCCATTCAAGTTTATTACATACACTTACATGCAAATACCTTTGGGAAAGGTATGAATCAATCTCTCCTCCTAGCTATGGGTTAAATAGTGAAAAAATCTCCAAAAAAGTGCTAATACAATATTCTTACAATCCAAAATGTATTTCCACTTTAAACAACCCACAAGGGGTTGATAAACCGTAAAAAAAACAAATCAATCATTTCTATTTTTGCTTGTCCAGATATATCTCGATGACTCAGTGTTTTAGCCAGCAATTTGCTATCATTGGCATTCCATCAGCATTCATACGTTGAGATACTTCGTTCATGTCATTGGATGTAAGAGACATTTTGCACAGCTATGGAATTTCCATTAGATGGACCACCCCTTATAATCTTTAAGGCAATGTCATTGCAAAAGTCATAATGGAATTCAGTCAGCAATTTTTATACTCAAATCAGAAAGCTTGCTTATGACTTGTTGAGAACTTTTCCTGCAGGATGCATAGCATTCACTCTGCTATCAACTGCTACTGGCTCCACTTCATATGAGTGATTATTTAATTAAGTGTTGATTGACTAGTAGATGTATTTAACTGGTTCTTTTCCTTTTGAGGTGTCATGTCAGACAAGTACAACACAATTGTTGAAGAAACATGACTCCTTGAAGCAAATCTTCTTTATGCCCATATAATGGCAAGTAGTCGAGTGTCACACTGAGATTTAGCCTCAGCATATCATTTAGATCAATTGCCGGTCTGAAATTTAGGACCCAGTTTTAACTCCTGACAGCCTGAATGCATCAGATAAGAATATCAGTCACAATGAGTATTTCAACTAAATCCCAGTGCAGAATTAAGAATCTATTGCTCCTATGGGTGAACCAAAGACATTCACAAGACACCTAACCATCTGAACTTATGGTTTTAATGATGTATTGCTGTACTTAGTTTATTCTTTGCAAATATCATGCTATGGTTTTATGTTTTACCCTTCTCTCCCTCTTTTTTGTGTTATGCTTTATTCTGTCTTGGTTATTTAATATAGGATTGCTAGCATCATGTCTGACAACACTATCTATATACTTTACCATTTTCTCCCATGAAAGTTAGTTGAATTTTCCTTATTGAAGGGACACATATATAGGTGTCATTTATTGCCATGTTCTTTGTTGAATAAGATCTAAGAAATAAACTTTGGTTCTATTATAGTTGCATGCTAATTTTATCAAATTGACTTTGGATAAATAGTTATTGTTCCTTGTTGGATAGCTTATATTAATAAGCAACATTGTAGATTTGTGGATAAATGGCAGTTCTCAAAGTCTTACAAAGTGATGTTCCAATTTTACTGTTTTATATATAAGCATGGCTAATATATATCTCGTATATAATATCAGTTTCTAGCAGACCTTGAAAAGCCTGGAATTTAAAACCCAGGCCTTGAAAAGATTTGTATGTCTGAAAAATTGTGAAGAGTCTCGAGAACTTGAAAATGTATATATATTAGTGGCAATTTAAAATTACCTCAGTGTTGAGTCCTTTATTCTTCTGAAGTTTGAAACTGAACATTAAATTAATCTGTCATGTTAATTTTATCTTTATAACTTTTTTTCTGCATTTTGACTTTGGATAGGAGGTTTGTGTGTGTGTGTGTGTGTGTGTATATATATATATATAACTCCAGGAGTTGGTCTAGTTGGTTCTATCTATTGCATAATGGTATTTGAACAGAATGGTATTGATCATGAAAAACCCAAGGAAAAGAATTATTGGGGTGTTTGGTCACATTTTGGGAAGTGAATTGAGTACTTTTCAGCATGGCCTCATAAATTTTGCAAAATAAAGATTTGATTAAAAAAGGAAACTTTATATGCTCTGATATTTGACATTCATCATGTGGGTCTCATCTGTTTAAACATTTTTCAATTTATGTCTATTTAAAAAAAATAGCTTGAATTCTGTATATATTAGATTAATCTATTGAAGAAGGCTTTAATAAAAATTTTGTCACTGGCATGCCACATTGCTTACTGTAGAAGTGCAATTGCTTCTTACATACTGCTAGTATTATGTGACCCAATGTTGCTTGTATTACTTGGAGAGGAGATGGGCCCTGTCAAATCTCTCTCCTTATCCTAGAGATAACATGAAATACTCAAAAAGGCACCTCTTTTAATTTCCTAAATTATAGGAACAATCTATAAGAAGGATAAGAAGTAACTATGTAAAGTCATGAATTTTAATGTGAATTAAAGTCAACCATATCAATCTTATTTGCTAAAATACACCTATTTGATGTAAAAGTGTGTGGTTTCCTATGTTAATAAGGCAATGCTTAATATACAAAGGGGGCTGCTGAAAAGTTTTCAGCCTGATCAGTCAGGAATTTCAAGAAAGTATCAGATGTTTAGTCAGGTTGAAAACTTTTCAGCAGATCCTTGTAATTATTTGTATATAATGGTGGAAATTTTGAATTATTGTTGGGAATTATTTGGTTATGTCTGATTATCATAAAATTGTCATTTTCACTGAAAAATGGCAAATTTGACTACCAGAATCTTCCTTTCATCATTGTGTATTGTTTATTTTGTAAATTTTTTAAAGTTACAATTAAATCATATTGTTTTTATTTAATTTTTCCCTGATTTTACACTATTTGATCTATTTGATAAAGAGTGCTGTAAAAAGCAATGCAGTAAACAATTTATTTAATTAATGGTAATACTGAGTATTGTGATTAAAAAGTAACAATAGTAAGATGGAGTAAACTAAATAAAATGATAGCAAGGTGATAATGTTCTAGGGCGCAAGGGGTTACTGAGTGACAGAATGAAAAAACTTTAGTGAGGAGAAAGGACAATAAAAGAACAGGATTCAAGAAGACAAAAGATGGTGATTGGCATTACATTTAAATTTTTGAAGATTGTTGGTGGCAGGGAAGCAAGAAATCAAAAGGGAATTCCACAGGTGAGAAAAACTATTAGTATAAAACATACAGTTGCATCTAGCTAGTTCAACAGCAAAACAATGAGATGTAGTTGCCAATCTAGTAGCACGCTTAAATTCATACAGTTGAGGCACCAAGAAGGAAAGTTCATCAGAAAAATTGCCATGAAAATATTTTTAGAAAAGACAGAGGGAAGCCACCTTACAAGATGACAGGTCAGGATCAATTACATTACAGGCCCTTCTTTGAATTTTGTCAAGAATCTTGAGATATATAGCAGAAGCACCAGAACAGATGCGGCAGCAATATTCAATGCACAGACGAATGGTAGATTTATAAATGTGAAAGATGAATTCTGACAAGAAAAATTGTCTGTCACTACACAATAAACCAATTTTCCTAGCAGTAGACCTAGCAGTTGATTCAATATAATCATTCCATTTCATGTCAGTAAACTTTAATTCCCTATTATAATATCATTGAAGCCGAGGCATGCCAGTTTACTGCTCAGATTCACATAAACTTGCAGAAAAATAAAAATATTAATCTCTGAAGATAAGAAAATTTAATTTTGTTTTTTAAGTAAATTGCTTGTAATAACAGCATTTTGATGTTAATTTGTTTTAATGAAGGCATCTATAAGATGTTTACTAATACAGAAAATGGTTTGAGTTTCAATTGCTGCTGTTTACATTCATGCTTATGACAGTTGATGGCATCCAAAGAAGTTAGGTTTAATGAGTTTTCATTTGAAACCCTTGCAAAATGTCTGTTCTTATTTGTTTATGCCCTCTGGAGATTTTCTATTTTGATGTACAAAAATGAGCACAATTAATTTTTACTGTGTATTTGTCAAAATATTAATTTTGCTATATGATGCTTGGGTCAAAAGCTGCAAATTTGCTTATACAGTGTGCGGCAGAAATACCCACTACATCATGGTAAGACATTAGTGGCAATGGTGTCTTCATCTAGCTAATGTCTTACCATTATGTGGGGGGTATTTCTGAGAGGTATTTCTGCTGCACCTTGTATTACTAAATTTTGAATTGATTTTCCTGATTAGTGACCCTAGTTATATTAAAAGTAATCCTAAAAGTTACAAGTGGTAAAATTCAAAATTTATTAATGCTAGTTTGGCACAGTAGGGAAGCCAGTAAGCATCAAATTAGCTCTATAAGGTCTTATTAAAAACTTTTGATCTTTCCAACTTCCCAAAATCAGAATTTTAATGACCAAATTTGTTTTTTTTTTTGGGGGGGGGGGTAATGTAGGTTGGATTGAGAACTTTTCAACACTTCCTCATACCACACTTGCAAAACTGGCTTGCTAACCACTGCTCAATGGCATGTGTCCTTACTGCATGATATGTAAAGAAAGGAAGATACCAAAAGTTAGAGTGAGCTTCAATGAAGGCACCCTGTTTATTAATATGTAAAGTGTTAAAAGCAAGGATTCATATTTATTCTCAGCTCTTTAATTGTGACAGTCTAAGTGATACTATTAGGTTGGTGCAAAAATAATACATTTCGCTTTTGATAATGAATAACATTCAATTTTGTGATGGACAAAACAAATTACTTAATGATTATCCTTTCTTACCTCATCATTACTAAATGCAAATCTAATGGAATTGGTGTGGTCTTATTTATATTTATTTTTGTTTGATTCCTTATAGTTATTTATATTTGGTTGATACCAACAGAAAAAGAAGACAAGCTTATAATAAACTATTTGTTTGGGCTTCAGTTTTCAATGGTGATATTGGTGAGATATCTTCCAATAAGTCTTTTTCTGTCCAGTGTTAGGCACTTTCAATTTGACAATTTAAAAGAAATAGTGGCCTTATTTTCCTGGATGTAGTGTGTTGAGTAATCTGTTAAATATTAACCCAAATCTGAATTTAATACCTCAGGATTTGGGGGATTTGATTGATATGCTACAAAAGATGTCTCGTCTCATCTTTTTGTACATTTTTGATCATACTGGCTTTTGATCAAGTATAGTGAGTCAAAGATGTGATTGAACAATGGTAGTAAGAAAAAAAAACATTAAAAATATGTAGGTAGAAAACAAGTTGACATGTGCAAAGAAAAGGCTGACAAGACACTTTTCTTTCACTTTTCTGTGATCATATTTTTCAAAATGAAAGTTGAAGATTGTTTTGATCATCTCCAAGGTGAAATACTCCAGAATTCCTCCAAACTCTTTATTTTCAAAGTATGAAATAAAACAATTAAAAAAAAATAATGTTTTAATCCAGTATCTTCATTTACCTCAGAACAAGTTAGATAAATAATTACTTGTACACAATGTTAGCTCAGCTTCATCTAGGATAAGATGAAATGTGTTAAAAATACTAGTTGAATCAATATTTAAAAATTTAAATTTCTTATTTCTTCATTTTACTTGGTCCTGATCACTGATTATGTGCTAGTAGAAAATATGCAATTGCTTCAGCCACAAGGTAGATTCTGCAATAACTTGGCTTTTAACTTATCATATTTATTAAAGTATTAATGAAAGTATATCCCTCCCACTCTGTTTAAGATGTTGGCTTCTTACTGCAGCCTT
The DNA here is from genome assembly GCA_963932145.1 of Acanthosepion lycidas. Classification (NCBI taxonomy): domain Eukaryota; kingdom Metazoa; phylum Mollusca; class Cephalopoda; order Sepiida; family Sepiidae; genus Acanthosepion; species Acanthosepion lycidas. Next base: position 84,735,231 of record OZ010588.1, on the reverse strand, counting down.
CACATTAAGTGTTTATGTATTTTTACTTTGCTACACAGGATACAAAAGCATCCAGACTTTGCTGTCAGATCTCAACTCTCTCCATCTCTATTTTACTTGTAACTCTCATGAAAGGTTGATGTTAATAATAGAGTAAGCAGATTTGGCATCATAACCCACTAAACCTTTGTCCTGAAGGTATTGGACTTAAAATACCCAGGTGTTATTTCTCACTGTGACTCCTCATATCTGAGCATAAAGTCTTAGCTTACATTCCAAATAATTTAAGTTTTAATAAATTATTTCCGTTCAAAGAAACTTAAATTTATTTTCTGATAAAAAAAAATATTTGAAAGCCAAAGAAATTGAAGAAACATTGCTTGTTTTATTTTAGCATCTGTGTCTTGCATCAAAGTAATTTTCACTTCATCCTTGCAAGATTTTACTTTTGCTTTATGCATTGTAAGTAAATAATATAACTATTGATATTGTCTGTATGGTTTCCTGTGTACAATTATCTTTTTGAAATTTATAAGCTAAATAGTGTTCTTTCCTCTCCCTATAAAATTTCTGCCTTGAACAATATAAAAACAAAGTGCACATTATTTTGCTCTCTCTCTTGCTCTTTCTCCCCCTTCCCCCATGTTTTGTGAAAGAATGATCAGCAAAGGTTTGTGTGTGTCAATATGGCAGCTACAGATGGTGCATTTCCTTTAAAGGGGGGGGGTTAAAAATACTTTTAACACCAGCTGTTTTAAAAAACACGCTTGACTGGCATTTGGTTTTGCCTATTTTACAATTTACTTTTTTTTTTTTTTTTTTTTTTTTTTACATTTGCAATTACAAACTATAATATCAGAATTTCAATTTGCGTCATCCAGCGATTTAACAAGCCAAAGTGAATTCTGAATTTAAATTTACATTATTTTTCTCCTTATTTATAGATTTTAAAAACTCTGTGATTGTATACACCAGTCTTTTTTGAATTGATGACCTACAAATTATTTTGTATTTAGTCAAACTTATATCCTCATCTAATATTTCAGTTAATATACATTTTTTGTTATAAATTTGTCTCATTTTTAACTTTTCCTTAAAGGATTAAAGCATATTTTAGTCACAGTATTACCTGGATTGATCTTTTTTGTCTTTTCACTAGTCACTGAAACAAATATAAACTTAATTACTTTTGTTTTTAAATAATATTAATTAAATGATGCCTCTACATTCTTTTGTGTTGTTCAAACCAATATTCTTATCCTCGAGGATTTCTTAATTTTGCTAATGTATCGGTAGGTTGGTGTGCTTTAGGATCTTTTTGTAATCACTGTGACATTTTTGAAAAGGAATTTTATTCTTTCTCAATTTTTTTACATTTCCTTTTTTTCCTCTTCCTTTCAGCTGCCAATATATGTATTTCTTATTCTCTGATTTTTCTTTGCTTATTATTTTCTCAACCCTCTCTCTTCTGCTCTCAAATAGTACTTGTTATTTTTTTGCTTTGATGACTTGAAAAACATTGGCAAAGATGGTGCCATATTGGTTTTTGTTTCTGTGTCCACCATAACACCAGTCTGCTTTGAGAACTCTTGGGATGATATTCAGTTGAGACCCTGTTCTTCATTTTTTTTCTCCTCTCCAGTGCTGCCAAAATTAATATATTTTTGCAAATTCATGAAGGACAACAAACAAGGCCCTTCTTTCTGTTGATTGTTAGCAAATTTTTACACAAATCTCATAGTTTTACTAGACTAGCTAGGGCAATTGTTTAAAATAGGACATGCTTGCTTTTCTTATATCTAGTTAGAACTCTTAGGATATGATATCTCAACTCACCACCCTCAAGTCATCTTTTCGGGTTTGGAAATCTAATGATAAGAGTCTGGGAGAGCATTTAGGTTTTTGATACCTAACATTTAATTGCTTTTCAAAGAAGTGTTTCTGGCACTTGCAAAATGGTGCAAACTATCACTTTCTCTCTGTATATTACATTTTTCTAGAAAGCACATTATTGTTTGCATATTTCTGCTAGTGACAAAAGGATACTCGCATAACCCTAGGCTATCTGAGCCTGTATACAGTAAAATAAAGGAGAAACCTTTAGAAAAGGATTCATTACTTTCATGTACATGATACCTAAAAAGATTGTGGGTCAGGAGGTTAAGTAATTGTTTTACATTTATAATTATTTTATTTTAGGGCCAACATAAAAAAGAAAATAAGTATCAAAACCTTTAAATAAAACAATTTTCTTTCAAAATCAGATCTCCCAAAATTGTTTTCAAATTTTGTAACCCATAAATGGATCAGTGGAACAAGAATGACTAATCTATCAGGTTCAAGATGATTACTCTTCACATAGTGTGTTAAACAAAAAAAATCTTTACAATACTGTCATATATCAAACATTTTTATAATCCCTCCTTAAAATGAATCTGCAAACTTGAACTATTTATTTTTTTGTCACAAAAGGCAATATTCCATTTGTGATATTCAGCATGAAACTAGAATAAAGTATTTTCCAACAAGGCTAGAAAAATTTGAAGAGAAACAGCAGAATAAATTCAGAGAACTCTGCTTTACCATGAAATCATTGATTTGATATGCTTGTGTTTAAAGTAATAGTTTTTGTTGTTGTTGGTTTTTGGGGGTTTTTTTTTATATAATAGAACAATAAATTTGGGTCACAGAGCACCATGTTTTATGGCTTAATAGAACAGTGAAAAAAAAAAAAAAACATTCAATAAAAAAATTCCCTTATGTCCGATAAAACTGAGGGTCAATGAGCCTGAACGATGAATGATAACGGTAAAATCTTCGCTTTCTGATAAAATGGGAGGAATTTTTAGCAAAAAAATGATTTTTTTTTTTTGATTTTTTTTTTTTTTTTTTTTTTTTTTTTTTATTAAACCCTCCCCAATAAATTTTGTGAATTCAAGCTAGAAGTTTCTGTTTTTCTTCAGCATAACAAATTTAATATTTCGGTGTAGGTCACATATTTCTCAATGTAGCAATTCCCCATCCTCCAAAATTAGGTTTACTCATATCAAATATGTATAGGATCTAATCCTTAAGCTACACACACAAAACATTTTCTAAGTGTAGCTTAGATGTGGCACAAGTATGGAGCACCCAGTGAGGATTGAACTCACTACTCAGTTGTAATTGATCTAGTGTGACAAGCTTGTTAACCATTAAACTAAGTCAAAGTTCTCAAGCAATTTACTAAGTGTAGCTTAGATGTGGCACAAGGTCAAAAGCAGGAAGCACCCAGTGAAGATTGAACTCACTACTCTGTTGTAATTGATTGAGTGAGACAAGCTTGCTAAACATTACACCATGTCAAAGTACTCTAACACACACACACACACACACACACTATACACTGAGCAAATAATCAATGTCATTTAAAGTATTTTTATCTGTAAATCTATTCTTTATGAATGAAATTTAGTCTACATGAAAATTGGATCAGTTGAACAGTGTTTTAAAAGAAAACCATGTATATCAGATCACTTTATATTTTAAAGATTATAAATTACTCCAAAAATAGATTTTCGGGTAATCAATATTTGGTTTGAAAATGATTTTGTTTGGTAAAATATTCACCTCATGATTGCTTTAATTTGGGCCTTCACAGCAGTCTCTGGCTATGGAACTTCTCTTATTCAACACAGTTCTTAAATGCTTTCCTCATCCTGTCTCTATAAGAACAAGACATACTGTTAGCTGAATGCTATTAACACTCTCCTTATAATTATATATCCTTTCAAAACAAAACCCTTTTTAAATCATTGATTTACAAAAAATTAAACTTCATAAGTGAGGCATTTCAAACAAAGATCTAAGTAAATACTTTTTGCAAATTTACTCAATAGAAAATACTTAATATTAGAACTATATCGATTCATGTTTCTTATCTATTCTATTTCCTCCATTACATATTAATTTTCATAAACATTCATCACTTATTGTCTTAATTTGTACAATATTAACATGATGAAATCAATAACACATCAATCCCCTCAGTATACATTGAGTATTGTTTTTTGCTTAAATTGCATGCAATTTCTCTGATTGAAATGCAATTTTAGATTGGTTATTCTTAGTTACTTTGCCAACAGGCAAGTATGATCACTTTTCACTTTTCAGACTTCTCAGAATTTGGAAGATGAGATTATTCTCTTGTCTGCAATTATGCAAGACAGCAGTCCTGTTCATTTTATATTTGATAATAGAAAAAGGGAAAAATGACTGTTGCTGTATGGCTTAGATTATTTGCCAAAAACAAATTTTATGTTTTTGCTTTTAATAGGTTGCTTCATTCTGATCACTCTCAAAAAATGAAAAAGATATGCACATACATATGTGCAGCAACATGGACAGACTTTGATCACGGGTCACTTTAGGTGCCTTCTCTATAGAGCAATGGCTAGCAAGGTAGTTTCAGAAATTATTATTGTACAAAGTTTGATCCTCAGTAGTTAGCCTGACTAAGCCAAGCTTAATAAATAATGTCAGTTATCAACATTTATTTAATAAGTCATGATTTGATCAAAATAAAAATTTTAATTTCATTTAGGTTATTAAACAAGATACAATAAACACATTTTATGTTGAAGTTCTCCAATTTTCTTTCTACAATTTTTATATACCTGTTGAAAGTCCTATTAACAAGTAAATATATTGAAAAGAAATCAGTTGAAGTTTTGCTTTTGATTAAAAATATTTTCTTTCCTGAATGTATTTTTTTTTAATTTTCATTTTTTGGTCAAAGTTTCAAAAAGAAAGTTTAATATTTGTTGCTACATATACCTATCAAATGACAGATTTATTAGAGATTATGTTGCATGTGTGCAAATCTCTCACTCTGTTTTCTTATATATAAATGTGTGTTTGTGTGTGTAACACACTCCCACTCTCTCTTTCTCTGTGTGTGTGTGTATATATATATATATATATATATATATATATATATATATATATATATATTTATATCTTTCTCTAACAAATGTCTTGAAATCTGTTTCCCTGTTCCATATATTTTTTCTAATAAATCCCTCCATATTTGCTCTACTTCTGTTACATATTTAATTCAATGATATTGACTTTCTGTAAGTTTTCAATATCTCTGTAGAATCCATAATATAAAACTTTTATTAAGATAATCTTGTTCATTATAAAATTCTTAACACCAAAGGAAACCTATGCTTCATGTTACATAAGTGAAGTCCCTGTAACTCATAATATAGTGAAATAGTATTTATTTTTTAAGTTTCTTTTGCAATTACTTTAAATTAATTACTTTGAAGTAAAATTAAAATTTCCATATTTACACTGGTAGAAATGGAGTTTTGTAATTTGTTGATAATTAATTATTTTAAAAAAAAAATCGCATTTTTAATGGATTGTCTCCCCTTATAAATGATCATATCGAGTTACTCTTGAAGTAGGCATTTCTTGTGTTGATTACAGTTTTGTCCTTAATTTTATTTATCTTTATTACTACCTACTTATTTAGTATTTGGATATTTTTATTTTTGTTATAGTAAGCCATACAAGGGGAAGTGAAGTTTTATTGTCAAATCAAGAAGCCCTTGATGAGAAAAATAATCATAAAACAAAAAATGCAGTATCTAAGGTATTAAATTAATTTTGAAAAATGAAAAAAATTTCTTGAACTTTTTATTTTAGTTTTAATTTCAAGCTAATAGATTAAATTTAATACTTCCAATAATCAAAATAGTTTGATGCATTTCAAAAACTAATTTGAATTGACTGGAAGGAGTTTTATTTTATTTGTATTTTTTTTTTTCTAAAATAGTGGATCAGTGCCCTTTTTTTTTTTTCTTTTTTTGTTTTTTTTTTTTTGCAATACTAAAAATCTTCCAAAAATAAAATATACTTTTCTGCAACTTTATTTGAGGAATATTAGCTGATTTAAATTATAATTATTACTTTGAAACAAATATTTTAAGTTTAAAATATCGCAGGAATGCATTTTTTTAACCAGACAGTAGCTGTGTTGACAGCCTGATGACAGGTCTAATGTTGTTCTATAGAGACTTTATTCGTAAAACATAATTGAAGAAAATTATGTGAACCCCTTTTTTATATTTTTAAGTACTCAGTAATCTTAAAAATTTAGGAAAATATTCTCCATAATCTAATGTTTTATTGAATTTTAGAAATGGCTTTAAATTTACTATAGTCATCATTCTCATTTACTGATAATGTTGTGTATGGTCATTCATACTTACAAAAATTGGCACATTTATACACTTCAAAAAAACTCAAAATTCTTTTTGAAATACTGGGATACCTCAGATTGTAATAAGCTTTTCAATTTATGATTAGTAAATATATTTTTACTTAATAACAATATTTCCTAACCTTTATGCCATTGAAACTGAATTTTAAAATATTTAAAAACTTTATAAATCATTCTAATTAAAAAAATATTCTATTTAAAAAAAAATCAAATCTTATAAAAATTCATTATTTGTCAAAAAAATGTTTTCTTAAGTTAATAGTGTTTTTAATATATCTTATTCATAAAAGCTCTTCTAATTAATAATGACTTAGTTTTATTGTGTTTTTTTTATTTTACAATTCAGAGCAGATTTTCAATAAGACTGTCTGATTTTTACAAAAAAAAAAAAAAAATTGATATAAATTCTCCAAGGAGTTCTTTTAACTAATATAGTCACTAAAAATTATCTTCTTGAATCTCTTGAGTTTTCATAACATTAATTGGGGTGTAGCAGAATTAAAAAAAAAATAATAATAATAATTTTACCAAGATTTTCTAAATAAAAAAATCTAACATAATTTCATATTTTGAATAAGTTTTGAAAATTTCATTAAAATTTGACAATTATTTCATTTTTGCAAGAATTTCCAAATTAATGTGTCTGTCACTGCAAAAAAGAACCTAAAATTTGCTATGCTAAAATATAGTACATCTGCTGGCACAATAAATTCTTTTAAAAATATTGGTGCTTGATTTGTATTAAGCCTTTTCATTTATGATTAGTAAATATAGTTTTCACTTAATATCTAAGAGGGTGAAATTAATACAGAATTTTAAAATCTTATTTTTATAAAATGAAAACAATTCTTGTAAAGATTCATTATTCATTGAATAAAAAAATTCTCTTAAGACAATAGTGTCCTTAATATATCTTATTTATAAAAACAATTAAAAGCTTTTCTAATTAAATAATGTCATAGTATTATTGCATTTTTTATTTTACAATTTAGAACAGATTTTCGATTTCTGTTTAACAAAAACTAATTGATGATTTAAATTCTCCAAGGACTTCTGCTTTTAACTAATATAAATATAAAGAGGCCAAAATTTTAATTTCTCAATTTCATAAAATTAAGTAAATAGTGGTAATGGAGAAAAATAATTTAATTTAAAAAATAATTTATTTTATTTGTGAATAAGTCCTGAAAATTTCATTAAAATTTGACAATTATTTGATTTTTGCAAGAATTTCCAAAACATTGTATTTTTAATGCCAAAAAGTTGCTAAAATTATCCATACAAATCTTTGGCCCACTTTCTGACACAAGAAAAACAAGATTTTTAACCAAAATTTTGAACATGCTAAAAAGGATTTTAAAAAATTTAATAAAATAATAAAAAGATATTTTGGCCTTTCCTCTTAATAGTAACAAACATTTTGTCAATAAAACTTTGTTTTTATCAAGTTTGGGACCTATTTTCATTATGATATGCTCTTTTTTAGAAAATATTTGGAAGTACCTATATTTTGAGAACTATTAATGTAATATGTAATTTCTAGTTCATAAGAAAAAAAAAATGAAAAAAAATAGATAAATATGCTTGCTAATTTGCATATTTTCTGGTAGATTATAATGAAAATTAAATTTGTTAATTAATAATTAACACTTAAAGCTTGACTCCATTGTTTAAAAATCTTCTTTTTTTCTCATGAAACTTTAAACATTTTTAACTTTCTTTGTTGATATGTTTGCTATTTGTTCTTTCAGGAAAAAACATCTATTGAAGGAACTTTATTTGTACATAGACGGTACGTACAATTTTCACCTTTCAGCTTGATAAGCTTTACATGAGAACTTTAAAATATCAGCTAAGTGTATTTTATTACAAAAATCTTTTTTCCTCCTCCATTTTTTTTCTTTTTTAATAACCGGATTTGATAATGATCAAATTCCAAAAATATTTTATGTATGGCAATGTAAAAATGAAGATAAAAATTTTTAAAAATGTTATGGAGAATAAAAGTTTTGTTAATGTCTTGCTTAAATTTATTCCTCCTTTAGCATAGCATAAAAAAAATTATAAAATCAGCTGGAAAGTATTTTTTAATAACTATAAATTGTTGGTTATTTCTTGTTGATAGCCCTTGGAAATGAAAGGAATAACTAAAGCAAAAAAGGAAAAAAAAAACCTTTTCACAAAATTTTGAAACCTAGAATTAATAAGAGCCATAAAGTTGCATCTTTTTCATGTGTCCAAGATACAACTTAAAATTGCAAACTTTGTACAATGTACAAACTATGTATACCAATATTTATTATCACTGGGTTAAAATAAAAGGAAAGTTGTAATGGTAGCATAATCGGGGTAGGATTTGAAGCTCCCAATAAAAAATATTTAGGTATATTTAGTTACTGAAAGACAAAAGATGACAAAGCTTTTAAGTATTAAAAAGAAAGTGCTTTTTATTGATGAAGAGTGTGAATTGAATTTAGTATTGATATTGTTTTGATACTTGAAACAAGCTGTCAAAAAACAATTTCAACTTCTGTAGAAATCAATGTTGTTTAATTACTTCTATCTTGATTTAATTCTAAACTCTCAAACCATTTTGTCTTTGATCTAATTCCTGAATTTGAATAATAACTGCTTCATCTGCAAATAACTTTATGATCTCTATTTCAAGCATGAATATTGTAAATTGTTGTTGACACAGTTTATCTTTAAAAAGCCATTTATTTTAAGCAGCTTCATTAGTCAAGATTACTTTAACCCAAATATCAACATATAGTTAACTTTACTTTTCTCTAATATCAATTTACTTTGTATATTATTAATTTCTGTAATGTTTGTTAAAGTAAATAATTAAGGCGATCGCATCACTGTATTTTTTTTTTAATTCAATTTAAAGATTTATTTATTTGATTTATTTACTTACTGTTTACTATATTGGTAAATGAAAATGGCTCTTAGAAGAACAAAACAAAAAAGTGTTTCATCTTGTTACAATGCCAGCCTTTCTTGGTAGTTTGTCACAGAATTGTTATACTAAGACAGTCCTAGGTTACATTCCTCCCTTTTTCAATACTAGGTTTCATTAACTCCTTCCCCCATTTTGAATTCTCATCTACATGTTTTTATACCTTTCATATTTAAATATAATGATGAACAAAAATAGCTAGACTTAGTAATGAAACTCTTAGCTAATTATTATGATTTTGCTTCAACCATTTCTCTTCTTGCTTTTCTCTTTGTAAAGATTTAAATATTTTGTTCCATCAGTGTTAATTGGAAATTAAAACTTTTAACAAAAAAGAAAACTAATACTATAAAAATATGTTGCTTTTTTTTTCAAAATTAGTTTTATAGACTTATATAAATCCCATTCAATCAAGATATATATTCCTTTTTGATTTTATCTTTAGCCAAGCATGATCCTTTTTCTGATTGTCTCTAAAGTAATTTTTTGATATTAGTTTTTCTGCCTCCACATCCTTTAAGAATTCAGAAGAATCATTTAAAAAAACTTATCTGTAATTTATCATCTTAAAAAACATATTCACTTTGATATCTTAAATAACTGGGCAGCTTGTTCTTTGTCTTAAATTTTATACAAATTAATAGTTTAATAGTTTAATTGTGATTTTAGAATTTAAATGTGAAAAGAAACTTTGTATTTTATCATATTGACTTTAATTTGATAGCAATTTGATGTAAATTCATGAAAAATAAAAATAAACCAGTTATTTAATTTTTTTTTTTTTTTTTTTTTTTTTCAATTAATAAATTTAACATTGTATTCTGTATATAACTTAAGTAATGTCATATGACATATCTTGTGGATCTTAATGCAACTTTTTTGGTTTCACTTTATTTTGATGCCTTCATTGACCTGTTTTCATTTTTGATTTAATTTTTCTTTTATGATAGTATATTTACATTAAATTAGAAATATACCTATGACTCTTTTGCTTTGGGTGTCTACAATGCACTTGAAGGAAAATGGCATTTTCTATTTTATAAGCATTTATTTTATGAAGAATAAATTTTGTCAAAAAATTTTTGATCAGTTATTCATCTTGACATCTTCACTTTTGTTTCACATGATAAGTTTTGACTAGTAAGCTCTTCAGTGTTTTCCAGGTATGTTTATTGGTGAGATTTGATTGAAGATCACTGCTGTTTAGGATATGCTAGCTCACCAACCAAAGCAAAGATCAAGTTATGAAAATTCTAAATTTTAAAATTTTGTCATCTCCTAGATACTTTTTGTAGTAAAGCTTGACAAGATATAAATGATGAAATTTAACTTTTTTTTTTTTTTTTTTTTTTTTAATATTTAAGAATTAGTTTTATTTATTGAAAGTCTTAAACTATCACACAGATGAATTGGTAATTGTTGTAAGTCATTTTACTTGCAAATTATTTTCCATTTGATCTCTACTATCACATGTGGTGTTTTGACTAGTTGCTTTCAAGACTTGTCAGTTTTTTTGTACATTTCTACAGGGCTGGTGTCTATTAATAAAGTTATATTATGCTCTTAAGTTACCCAGGTATAAATTTAGAAACACCAAAATGTATTGCCATCTTAATTGTAAATTCTATGGCTAACCTGTCAACAGATGCCAAATTCTTTTTAACTGACAAAGAAAAACTTAATTTTTAACTCTCTTAAGTCAATACAACCATAAAATAAAAATTAGTGTTGGGTTTTATTTTACCGTTTTCTCTTTGGAATATTCAATTCTGAAAACTTTTCTTTAGTAATTGTGTGTGTGTGTGTGTATATGTACAGCCATATTGCCTATCATCTTGCTAATGTTAGTTCTTGCACAGGTTAATGGTATTTCTCCCAATCCTCACTACCTTTTATTTTGCATTACTCTCTCTACCTGAGTCTCCTGGCACTGGGCCAGAACTAGTGCTGCTATAATAGAGACACACTTAGATGCACATGTGTGTTTCTCTCTATAATTCTATATTGTCTCCCTCATAAAATTATTCTTTTTCTCTCTATACACTAAAACATTCATCTCTCTTTTGGCAAAAAATGTGTGCGAATGCATATTAGTTATTTTGCTTACACACACACACACACACACACACACATTATTCTCTGGCATTGTTTCTTCCATTGAAAAATACTAACTATAGTAGTTTCTTGTGATACTGTTTTTTTTTCTTCCTTCAAATTAGATTTTTATTGATAATTTTTCTACTTCAGGGTAAAATATTTAATCCTAATGTTTTACTCATTTAATTTTTTTTAATGTCGGTGGCTTCTCTCTTGTAATTATTGATTAGTAGGTTAAAGTGATTGATATTTGATTAAAAGAGAAAGATGAAGATTCTCTGAGAAAGAATATATTTTGTAATTTTCATGATAATAGCTGACATCAGGTTAAAATTAAATAAATGTAACTTCAGTGTTTGTGCTGAAGTAAAAACTTCAGCACAAGGGGACAAATATATATATATATACACACACACACAATCTCCATTCTTCAGATATTTACCAGACTTGTTCATACTAATATTTGCCTTATTTATCTATGTTTCTCTATCCTATTAGTTACCATTCCAAAAGTTCAGACTTATTCTGTTTGCTGCTCATATTGCCACAATGTTTCAGATTATCCATTTTGTGGTCTTCTTCAGGTGTACAATCAGTATGTAAAGAAAGAGCAGGGTTTCTCTTTGACTGATTGAATCAAGCCATTCCAACAACACATGTAATACAGCTTATTGTATACTTTGTAATTCTCTTTTCTTCTTTGGTATGCTTTAAAAAATCCACATTAGTTTGACTTTTGTTCAAAAGGCCAATATATGCCACTTCTTTCAATTTTCTTACCTTCCATTCATAATCTGTTATTTGGATCACATCTCAAAAGAGTAATGTGATCCATTTTCTTTCCAGATATGGTCTAACATACTAAATTTTCTATTTCTCTTATTCTCTGTTCCATAAATTATATGGAACTGATAGTGGTTTCTGTCAAGGATACTGTTTATATGTATTAATGCTTTCTTTAGATGCTTGGGATTGCTGTTCATAACCTTTGCCTGATGTTGAAGTTAATGACCTATCCCTTTCTTCAGAATGGAAACTACAGGAACTCCTACAGGAGATAGTAAAGGAAAGCCAAAATAAAGGACTAATATCAATTGTAAGACAGAATGTATAATTATCAGCAAAAGAAACTGCCCAGCATGCAAATTACAAATTACAAATACCAAAGTTAAATGAGTACAAATATCTAAGAAGTGTTTTAACAGTAGACAGAAAATGTGTAACTGAAATCTGAAGGTGTATTGGGATAGCAAATGTAGCCTTCCAAAAGGTAAGCAAAGTATTAAGAAATAGGAAAAGTTCATTAAAAATAAAGGAAAATTTACTGAACTGTTACATAATATCAGTCCTCCTATATAGCAGTGAATGCTGGACAATCTCATCACAGAAGAGATGAAGCAAAAGAAATATGGTCTTACAGAAGAATGCTGAGAATAACATAGACTGAACACATGAGCCATGACAGTTTTAAAGAAAATGAAAATAAAAAGGACACTTATATGTAGCATCAGAAAGAGCTAGTTGAAATTTCTAGGGCACATAATGAGGAAAGAGGGATTGGAAAAATTGACACTTACAGGATATATTGAAGGCAAGAGGGACAGAGGAAAGCAGTACATAACCTACATAATGAGCTTGTGTAAATGGTTGGCAGAACAAGGATTAGAAAATGTAGTAAAAAGATAAATTTACTAAGGGCTACAAAGAACAGGAGGTTGTGAAAAGCCATGATTGTCCATGTCCAGAATACACAGAAGGGATAGTTTGAAGTAAAATTCAGATATAACTGTATGCTATCTTTTTTCTTTTTCTATTGAAGCAATTTCTGAAGTGCTAAAACTATCCTCTGTGCAAATTACCAAGGGCATTTTTAGCTTCATGTCATTTTTTCTATTATGAACCTATAGTCTGTACATTATCCCACAAGACTTGTACATCTTTCTGTTTATTGTCTCTATATTTCAGTCAGATGTTTGGAGTAGTTCATAAGCACAGCTCTTCAAAAAATTCTATATAGATGTTAGAAATTGCAAAAAGTGATGATGCCATAAATAAATATTCTTCCTGACCCTATATATGAGGCCCTAGTTGGCTTTCTGATCAGTATAATGGATCCCATTGATTTTCTCTCTATTTTTTGGTTTGTATTATAGACCAAAATTGACTCTTTCTTTGAAAATTCTACAAATGTAGAAGGCTTTAAAATGGACTTGTGGAAACATTGTTATCAACATAAACAGTATAAAAATGAGTTCAGTAATGTAAGAAACTCTTGGAATGCTAATAATTTGCCTCTGAATTACACAAGAAATATTAGTTATATATTTTAGGGGAAAGAAGTATGGCAAAGTGGAAAATGGTTTTGTGTGAGATATACACACAGAGGGTGCAATGTATAAATTGTCATCTAAATTACACAAAAATTAAAATAATACTGACATCTCATTTTAACAGATACATTTACTAAAATTGCACAAACATATCTTGAAATACTAAAAAGTAAATTTATTCAATAAAATTGCCATTGGCTTTGACCACGGCCTCCTGACAACTTTGGAATCTCCTGCAACTCTTCTGGACTGTCTCCTTGTTTAAGTTGGTGAATGCTGCCATAATCCTTGCTTTCAGTTCATCTTTGGTGTTACAAGGGCTTTTTTTGTCTCTTGTTCAACTGTGCCCTACACATAATAATCAAGAGAGTTGCAGTCTGCATAGTTAGGTGGCCAGATGTAAGGTGTGATCTGGTCACAGAAATTGTCTGACATCTCTGACTGGGTTCTCCTGTTTGTGTGGCATGGTGCAGATTCATGTTGCCAGACATAGGGTCTTCCAGCAGCCACCAGGGCAGAACTACCTCCTCAAAGCACTTGATGTAGGCCTCTGTGTTGAGTCTGAGGCCCTGTATGAAGATTAATGGAGGCATAACATTGCCATCACTAGTGATTGCGCCAAACACCACGATGTTGACTGGATATTTGGTTTTCATTGGTACATCTTTTGGAGACACAGCAAGCCAATGGTTGTTCTGTGTGTTCACCATCTTATAGAAATTTTTTTTCCATGTGATAAAAACCAAAGCATGTTAAGTTGGAAGGGATGCTTGAGGTGCAAGTTTATGTGAGTATGTTGTCCAGATGCTTTTCATTGATTACTGCCTTAATCAGTCCAATTAGAAACAATACTTGTCTGAATTCAATGTTTGATATTGGAGAAAGAGCTTGTAATAAACAACACCCTTCCAATCCCATCAGATGCACAATAACACCTCCTTCAGATACAGACAAGCTTTTGGATTGGGCAAAAGCAACTCGCTTCATTTTTCTACTTCACATTGTTATAAACAATCCATTTTTCATTGCCTGCAATCTTCTTGCCCTATAAACTGCCAAAGTTGCAGGGTGATTTACTCAATAAGGAGCTTCTACTTGATCTGGTCATTAGGTAGTGACTGGGTTTGGACAGAACTTTTGCCTGTTGATTCAACAATGTTGTCTCATCATCCCTTTCTTTGACATCCCATTTTCCTTCCTTCTTCTACTGTTTCTTGTAGGATGGACTTGGAGAGTGCTCATGATCTGGATACATGGCTATACCACTTCAGCTTCCTCTTCTTTATGAGGGTCACCATGTTTTTATAGCTATTTATCTGATGACTCTCTCTTCTACACACTTCTTCATTCAGTTGATGTAGGCAATATCAAGCAGACATCTGAAGTATCTCATCACTGCAGCTTGGATCTGCCTTTGGAGTCCTGCTGATAGTGTGAGTGTCCATGACTTGCACATATATAGGAGAACTGACTTGATGGGGACATGTAAAAATCTAACTTTATTTTTGAGAGTGAGCTTTTTGTCTTTTCAGATGGTTTTCAACTGTGCCATTGCAGCTGTTATCAATGCAATTCTTGTATTGACTTCTGGCTAGGATTCAAGATGGATGATGACTGTACCAAGATATTTGAATTGTTTCACTCTCTCCAGTTGCTGAGCACTGGCTGTAATTGGTGTTCCTCACTATTTCTCAGTAGATTTGTCTTCTCTGTTTATTTCCATGCCATATCTGGATGCTGTTTTGTCCAGATACCTCACAAGGTTAGCCAGTTAGTCTTTACTTCCAGCCAGTTTGTCAATGCCAACAGTAAAGTTAAGGTTTCTAATCATTGCCCCTCCAATGCTGACTGTACTGTTATAGTTTTCAAGGGCATCTGACATTATTTCCATGTAGATATTAAAAAGTATGGGGGACAGTAGACATCCTTGCTGCATGCCAACTGATGTGCAGAACCAGTCTCCCATTCTTCCCCGGGCAAGAATTGCACTGTTGACATAGCTGTTGAATTGTTTCAATCAGCTAATGTTTTATTTCTCCATAGTAGTCCACAGTGCCTCATGCCAGATGCAGTTGAATACCTTTTTGAAGTGTATGAATACATGGAAGATGTCTTACTGATGTGGACTGTATTTTTCACACAGTATGCAAAGGTTGTAAATTTGTGATCATTCTTTACAAAAATGAGTCCTTTTTATTGCATTGATCAGAGAATCACAGTTCATTTAAATTATTTTATGTTAAATAGTGAAACACCTAAACATTGTTGTTGTTCACATATTCAAGTAATTAATAATGGGCATATGTGATATGTGGAGTATCTCTGTGATGGCCATGCCATGTGACCTGTATTATGTCATAAATTTCAATCACATGTAAAAAAAACAATCCATTGAAAAACGGTATAATGGCTGAATGTTTA
This sequence comes from Acanthosepion lycidas, assembly GCA_963932145.1. Lineage (NCBI taxonomy): Eukaryota > Metazoa > Mollusca > Cephalopoda > Sepiida > Sepiidae > Acanthosepion > Acanthosepion lycidas. Next base: position 84,719,171 of record OZ010588.1, on the reverse strand, counting down.
ACAGCACATCAGATCAATTATATATGTAAGAACTAAGTTGACATTGTGAACTTATGTCAATGAAAATCTACCAGGAAGATGGATTAGACATGCTGGTGATAATGACAATGTGCTGTTGAAATGTCCACCACATTCACCTGACTTGATACCTTGTGATTTTTTTTATGTAAAAGGAAAGGTCTATATCCCCTTTCTTTCTACAAGCCTAGAGGAACTTAAGCAAAGAATCACCGAGGTGCTAAAAAATGTTATGCAAGACATGCTACAGTGTGTTTGGCAGGAGCTGAACTACCGACTTGTTGTGTCACAGGTGGTGCACATGTTGAACATTTGTGAAGCTTTGTGAAACTGGTTATAAAATCTACATCAATTTGAATATAGTGTTCAATATTTTGATAAATAAATCTTTTATTGTTCAACATGAAGCTGGTTTAATTTTGTTTGCCTAGGACATTTAGTTACTCAAATATTCACATTTTAAATGATGTCAATTATTTTGGGACAACCAGTATTTCAAATATTAGGTTGGTGCAAAAATATTTTCGTTTTCTCACATAGTAACATATGTTAGAAAACGAAAATATTTTTGCACCAACCTAATAATAGATCTGATGGCAAATTATTTAGGATTCATTTGTTATTTCATTTTTTTTTTTTTAATAAGCATGTATTTGACAGTGCTGGTTACTGGAATGTCTTTTGCGTATTATAATAAAAAACAAATTACAGCCCAGTTTATTTATGAACGTACTTGTTAAAGATGATTTCAGCATCAGAATTGAACATTGTCATCGCTATAATAGACACTGCTACCCAGGTCACCAGTACAAGGGATATAACTCGTGCAAAAAGTTACAAATAGAAAATTAGAAATACATTTAGTACACTATGATAAGTTTGGAACATATAACATAAATGATTGGTTTCAAATCTAAGGCATTTGATTTGTTTTTTTGTTTTTTTATGAATAAACATTTATTAACTCTTCAATTCTATGTTTATGTTAAAAAGATCAGTCATAAATAATTGAAAAGGATGTAAAATTTTCTCACAAATAGAATTATTCTTAGGATGATTTACAAACTAATTCAAAACATTTCTACCTAGATTCAATTTAACATCAATTTTTTTTTTTTTTTTTTCAAAATAAAAACAAACAAAAATCTATTGTTGTTCACAATAAAACATAAAGAGCAAATCCTCTTCTTTCCTCTATCACCATTTACTTTGGGAACAAAAATATAAATCATAATTTCCAAACTGCTGTTTATAATTTAACCCTAACAAAATCAAATTCATGAATGTGCAATATGTAAAAAGAAGTCACTTTGCCATGAGAAATAAATTCACAAAACATTTGACTATCTCAGTTATTTTATCAGTTTCATTATGCATACAATTATCTCAAGATGTTAATTTTAACAGAAAAAATCTTTAGTTCAGACATTTTTGATAGCATCCTTGAAAGACAAAAAATATTACCGCACACACATATTTTCTTTTTATAGTATTATGCAAATATATTTCTTTTAAGTTAAAAAAAAAAATCAGTCTACAGTGAGAAACTTGTGGATCAAATTGAAACATTCCTTTTAAAAACCTATAATACCTGGGCAGCATTTTTATGGAAATAGCATTTTTTTTTGTTTTCTCATCAATAATTGATGAAAGAAACCACAAATCAAAATAAATTACTTCATTTGAATCTCAAAATGAGACTAGTGTAGACTTAACCAACCATCACCTCATTATTTTCTATAAAAGGAAGAAACTTTTGCAATAATTTTTTTATTGTATGAGAAGTTTAATATGATAATAAATGGATCTATATTTTAGTATAAAATTAATATAAAATGTATCCATATCTTATGTACATTTAAATTATTTTTGTTGTATGCAAAATGAATGAATTACTTTAAAGATATTTAAGAAGCTACTCAAAAATAATTTGCTTCAGATGAGATGCACCTTCTACAGAGATATAGATTGATATTTTTGTTCTAATTTATTATTTTATTTGATAGAATTTAATTACAAAAAGCTTTTCAGTAAAGCTAAAAGTTTTAAAAAAATGCCTTGCCAAATATCATAATTGATTTTGTCTTTATTCTAAATGGATTGGTAAATGTTAACAAAAAATTTGTATGTTTTTTTGATTTAAAATGTATTTTGTTTTTACTTTTTTCTTATAAATTTTATGGCTTATTCTGGTTAAATCCCCCCTCCACTGTCAGTATTTAAGTTTAATGTAATTGCTGTTTTGTAATTTTGAAAGGAGTCATTATTTGAAGAACTGTTCAGATTATTGATTTCCATCTGTATTGTATACCTGAAGAAGACTGGAGAATTGATCAGCCATAAGAGTACAGGAACAGCAAAAAAATGAGCTAAATAGTCCACTCTTAGGATAATTTAATTCACATCCAAATATTTATGCTGTTCACATTTGCCTTTTAAAAAAATTTATTGGCTGTGATTTTTAACTATAATATATTCTTTACAAATTAATATCTTCATTTCTAGTCACCAAATAAGTTTGATTGTACTTATTGAGACTGAGCTTATTATAGCATAAAGAACAAAATGTTGAGGAGAAAAATTTTGAGTTTTGAATTAAAGAAATAAGAATTTTATACAAATAAATAGAAGAATAATAGCTGGTGTTAAGGATTTTATAATTAGGAAATATTTCATAAAATGAAATGTTTTCATTTATTTCTATCAGTTTTATACTCTCTTTTAGTAACTAAGTTAAACATGTTCTCATCTCTAAATGGGAAGAAGCTTAGTCAAAATATTTCAGAAATCTTTTCTCTACTTCCCTAATGTGTTTGTATAATCTCAGTGGCAATAAAAATCATCAAATAGCTGTCTAATGATTGTTATTGCAGAAAACTCTGAGTAGCAGATTTTGATATTATATTGTATTAATAATATTATAATATATTTAAGGTCTGTTGACTTTGGCATTGACCCCTCAGTTTATTTTATATTTTAAGCTTTTAGCTTATATTCTTACTATTTGTGTGTGTGTATATATATATATATATATATATATATATATAAATAAATAAAATTTAAATAAAAACAGACCACTTTAAGGTTCCATGTAACAAATTATTTCACCACAGCCCTTTTAAAAGGACTGTGGATCATCAGACTTTACTTCCAAACAATTTTATCCTCCTTAGGTTTACCCATACAAATTACTTAATTTTTCCTAAACATATATATATATATATATATATATATATATATATATATATATATATACACACACACATACACTTACCTCTACAGATTCGTGATACCTAAGGTTTAAAATGAATTTTTTAATTTTAAGCATTTTATTTTAGTTTTTATTTCAAGTTAATAGATTTAATTTAAATTGCCTGGAAGAAGTTTTCATTTTGAAATCACTAAACATTGCTGATTTTAGCACCATTTTTTTTCATCTGAGATTACAATGTATTTCTCTTTATTAAAAGATCTTTCAAAAATAAAATATATGTTCTGAAACTTTATTTGAGGAATATTAGCTGATTTAAAGTTTAATTAATCTGATTGGAAACAAATATTATTTACTTTAAGTTTAAAATATTGCAGAAATGCATATTTTTAACACACTGGTAGCTGTTTATTTTAGGTCTTGACAACCTGAATGACAGATGCAAGTTTATCTAATGTTTTTCTGCGATGGATATATCTGTAAAGTTTACTTGAATATAAATATGTGAGTACCTTTTTTATATGATTATTTCAATTCGCCAAGGAATTTTACTTTTAACAAGTATAAACATTAAGAGTGACAAAATTTAATTTCTCTAAATTTCAGAAAAATATAATAAGTAAAAAAAAAAAAAAAAAAAAAATTACAAAGATTTTCTTAAAAAAAAAAAATACATTTCTAAAATAAATTATTTGTGAAAAAGTCCTGAAAGTTTCATTAAAATCTGGCAATTATTTGATTTCTGCATCAATTTCCAATCAAGGTGTTTTTCACTGCAAAAAAAAAGATGCTAAAATATCCTATACCAATCTTAGGAAAAAAAAAAAAAAATGATTTTTAAACAAAATTTCAAATGTTCAAAAAAGGATAAAAAAATATAATTTAATAATAAAAAAAAAATCCTTGCTCTATCCTCTTAATAATAACAAAGATTTCGATGATAAAAGTTTGTTTTGCTAATTGTTTTACCAATCAGTGGAGGTACCTAAAATATATCTCTATCTATCTATCTATCTATCTATCTATCTATATAGATATATATGAGAGACAATTTTTTTTTTCAAATACAGTATCCTTTTTTAGCATAAACATTAAATGTTTTTCTTTCAATTTTATTGTAATACTTAGTGTGTGTACGTGTGTTTTCCTTTTTGTACAATTTAAAAATGTCAGAAAATATTGCTATTATAAAAAAATTAACCGTAGCTAAAATAAAATTATTTCACCATAAAATACCATATAAAACTACAGTGGGTGCTGAAAAGTTTTCAACCCAATCAAGAAGAAATTCCAAAAGAATTCTGATATTTGGTTAGATTTTTGTAAAGTTGGTCAGGCTGACAACTTTTAAAGCCCTCTCTCATATATGTATAAATATATGTAAATTTTCCACTGGTGCCAGATCAAAGCTCTAATTTGAAATATTGATGTTTTCTTTCTATTTTAAAGTGGACAAGAATATTAGCACTAAACAATCTTCCAGCTCACATAGTCTTGTACCAAACTCAACCAAGCTTGATAATTTTGAGTAAGATAAAAGTAAATAGCCCTTGGCTTTTTCTTTGTGTGTGTGTACGCAAGCGTGAGCATCAGATATCTATATATATATATATATATATATATATATATATATATATATATATATACACACACACACACACACACTGTTTGCAATCACTACTTTCACTTGTAACCCAATAATAATAATGCATTTGTTTGTGTTGTAGCAGCTTGTTTGTTACCCAGTGGCAGCAATGTCATTAACCCTCTTGTTCTCCTCCTCCCCTTCCTCCACCTAGAATGTCTGATATTTGATCTTCTCTCCCATCTGTCACTGACTTTCTGCTGCTCACTACTATCAGTCTCCTATTTTTAGAGACACCATACCCAGGTGCTAATCTGTTAGAAACCAGCTTTCTCCTTAACTCACCTTCATCTTTTTTTATTTTATTTTTTTTTTCATCAACTAATTTTGGTCAAACTTATGATTATCTTCACACCACACACACACACACACACACTGTCACTTTTTAATTTATTTTATTTAGGATGAATTGTAGTACAACACTCTTTCTCAACTACTTGGGAGTTGCACCCTAAAGAAAATCCTCATTATGTCCTAAAAACCATTTTTTGCCTTCAGTTGTCTTACTCTTCACTTAGGATGCTGGTGATTCAAAATTCATAAATGGTGTTGAAGCAATGATTGTTCAGGAGCAGTTGACAAGATCTGTCACCACACAAAATTATCTCAATCTGAAGTTGTTAAAATTAATTTATTTTTTCAATATTTATTTATTTTTTATTTTATCAAAAATGATTTAATAAACAACTGATTTTTTCTTTTGCTAGGTCAATCAGTCTAACTAGTTTCATCCTTTCAAATTAAAAATATTAGATAAATTTTCTGTTGAGGCATCTCTCTTTCAATTCTACTTCTACTCCAAACATTTGTATATTTATTTATTTGGGGTTGAAAGGCTAAAGTAGAGACTTATGTATTTTGAAAAACATATGACCTGAATTTAGGGAAGTACATTTGCTTACATATCTAAATATTTAAAATCTAGTAACCTTGAAAAGATAAGTAATCTAATGACATATTATGGGTTGTGCATTTTGACAGCTTACAAGTGGTACATTTTTACAGCAAAGAATAATGGCCATAAGTGTGGAATTAATTAATATACAGTATATTTTAATTGATCTTAGTGAAACATTTTGGGGGGAAAAATTAATAACTATTTGGAAATGTGTAGTTTTTTGCTTTTGAAATTAATATTTTACAAAAGAATTTTAAAGACATATGCTTAGAGTTTTTGACTTTTAAATAATTTCAAAGAGGCCATCTAAAATTATCCAAATCTATGATACAAATTATTCAATGTTTAAATCCATCTTTTTATTTTCTATAGATCATTAGAATTAATTGTATATTTGTTTTATGCTTCTATAATTTTCAAGATAATTACAAACATGTTCTTTTATATGATTAATTTATGTGATTAAAGTTATTCAAGGTTAAAAGCGTTTTATAGATAAATAAAAATACAATTTGTTTAATATCACATAGATCATTAGAATTCTTTGTAAATATGTTAGTCTATCACAAAAAATTGTACAAAATTTAAAAAAAAACAGTTGAAATATATTTCTGAATTACAGGATCTTAAGATATTTTTCTTCAAATCTAATTATTGTCTGTAATGAAAATTATTTCGTTACTTCTTAATATAAAAAAAAACAAACATTATTTATTGCTGTTTACCTGTACATTTAATTTTTCTGATGACTGTAGTGTAACCTATGAAGCTGAATTGGTAAGTCTGCAGCCTGACATAGTTATTGCCTATCTCCATGTAGTGCATTCTTCTGGTGACAGAAATAGAATTTTCTGTAATTGTAAACTTGACAAAATGCCATAGCTTATTTCTGAAATTATTTTTTAGCTTGTAGATAAATGGATAGCAATTTAGTCATTGCATTGTACTTAAATATCAATCTTAAATATTGCTGTCATAAACTAGTTAATAACAGTCAGTGCTTAATCTAAGAAATTACATCTACTAGTAGTGAATAAAAAAAAATGCAAAAGAAATACTAGATGAATTAATAATGGAAGATGCTTCATTTAATAAATTCATCAAGTATTAGCAATAAACATTTAAGTTTCAGTATTCAGTTGATTGGTTTCTTCCTTCATTGATTAAAGATAAGTTTCATGTAATCTGCTATTATAAATTTTTTTATAAACTTTGAAATGTCTCTAAGAGAATGTATTGTGCTTTTTATGCCTTTTGGCTTTAAATTCATTATCTTTTTTTGTAATATTGACATGACTGATTTCCTGGAAAGTTATCTATTCTTGATTCTGGTGATGAATTGAGATTAGTTATTTGAGTGGTCTTACAAAAAAAATTACATTTAATGAGATTTAATGCTATTAGTTTAAAAACTTTTAAAATCCTAATATGTAAAATGTCATCTGAAATGTAAGATTTTAGGAGCATTTCTCATGAAGATTCATTACTGAGGAGGTAGATGCTGAATACTTAGTCTAGTCTAACAAAAGATCACAAAAGACTGGTATCTGCAAGGCTTGTTTGCTCACCGTTTGATCTGCAGTAAGTGCTCACTACTGAAGGTCATAACTGACTCTTCTAATGTTTGTTTGTACTCCCAAATCTTTGGTCATTAGCATAGAAACTTCATACTTATGAGGAGATGCTGAAAAATTTTCCATTTTGACCTGTTTCCCAACATCTAACTAAATATCAAAATGGGGGTGGGGCATTTTTGATTAGGCCAAGAACACTCTTTTGTAAAAATCTATGTATTGGTGCTAATGTCCTGTTTTTCTTTTTGTTTTTTGTTTTTTAATTTATTTTAATATATAACAGCATTAATATATCATGAAATGAGAAGTCATTTACTAATCCATAATCTGTGAAAAGTTTACTATTAAATTTTCTGTATTTCAACCTGGCCTTCTTGTGCACTACAATCATTCCTACCAGCATTTTCCCATCCTATATATCAGAATTGTGTGCCTAACATCTGCACTATGATATAATTCAAGCAACTCATTTCATATAAGATAATCATTTAACCATGAAAATGTTTAAATCAATATAAAAAGGCAATTTTCTAAATTTCTTAAGAACTTGCTATAAAATTATTATTTCTTCTGCTGTACTTTGTGTGGCTCAGCTACAGAGCAGAGGATTCAAAGCTTAGATTTGGATTTCCTTTCCAGCTGCTAGGTTAATGAGGCTTGTTATTACCTGCCAATATTAGAGTAGGACAACAAATGCCTTTCAGCCAGTTAGAAGGAATCCTTTCCAGTTGATGGTTTGGCTTGTACTTGTAAAATCTTATTCTTAAAGAATGAAGATGGAATCCTCGTAAAATTGATCATTTATCAGTTTTGTCTTGATTTGATAATAGCTAGAATCTAGTAATAACATGATATGATTTACTAAAGATTTTAGTCATTAAAATGACTAACATTAGAAATAAGATATTTTAAATTTTCAGAAATACTTTCTTGCAGAGTTTAGTATGATTTTGAATTGTCGTGATGTGGATTGATCTGAAGGCTTCAAATTCCACTTAATCAGAGGAAAATTTGCTTGCCTTTGTCGTGGCTTTAATTGAAGGAATCTTCTCTATGTAAAGAAAACTTTAATTTTGTATGATCATGTCCAAGAAGCAAAGACAATTCTAAATAGAAGTTTTATATACAGTCTTATAATTCATGTATCTTTAAACATTTAATGGTTTCTTAAAGTTGAAAAGGAACAGAGGTCCCATTTCTAAAAATAAGTAGTAACCAATTGTTTATGAATAAGATAAATTAAGCTAGAACTTTCTCCATGCGATAGTAGCTAAAAGATATTTTAAAATCTTGATGCATTTAACATCCATAGCCTATAAGCATCAATTTTAGTTGCTTTTCATTGAAACTACTCAAACCATCATTCTACAGCCATGAATAAACAGTTCAGATTGTCAGTTGCTTAACACTATATTTGATGTTATTGTTTTTACTTAAGTTTATATGGCTAGATTTAAACTTTAATTTTTTTTTTATCCCCCAAGCAGTAGGGCAGTTGTTATGGGAAAAGAGGCTTTCGGAGGTAAAAGGGATAAAAATTCAAGTCTTAATGAGAACTTTTTCTTTATTTCCAATCTACACTGTTCACTTTATTAATGGCTGCAGAATGAATAGTTTTGATGAAAAGCTATTGAAACTAGGTTGAAAGAAAGAAGTCATTAATAGTTGACAATGTTTCATCTTATAGAAGTCTGCCAGTAAGGCTTGAACTTGGTACATGAGCAAATTGTATTCACCATGAGCTTTCTAACCATTGCTCTATAAGTGCCTCTGGTTATAAGAGTTGCAGTAATAGCCAAAAACAAAATGAAAATAAAAAAGCAGAAAAACAGAAAAGTTATACCTTCAAACAGAGCTTATTTTTCTTGACTTTGTTATTGAATACTTTTGGAAGAGCTTAAATGTATCAATCAATTTCATTATAATTGTCTCTGCTCATTGGAGCTTTGCATTTTTACCAAGAAATGATACTTTTCTTTTCCTTTGGATTTTGTTTGTTCATGCCAAGAGCTATAGCTGTGTGTGTGTGTGTTTTGTCAGATAAGTTTTTAATTTAGGAGCTTCATTTATGTTTCAGCTGATAATGCTGGGAGTTGCCACTATTACTACTATTACTACAATAATTACTATTATTACCTAAAAGTACTTAACAGCTGTGACTTTGGGTTTATGAAATATGAATGCAAAATTTGTTCTGTTTATGACTTAGTCCTAGCAGACAAGGATACTGAGAATGTGTTTTCCAAATAAAGCTGAAAATAACTGTATTAAGACATGAAATCTTTTCTCTCACTTTGCTCTAACCAACATTTTGATCAACCAACATAGTTTCAACTTCCCAGTTGTTTTCTCAATTTTTGGTATTATTTTTTTTTTCTTTCTTCAGAATAATTTTCTCATCTTTGTGGTTTTTAACACAATGTTTCACTAATGTATACTTAGACCTTCCTATATGAGTTGAAATTCTGAAATGAAATATTTTCATTCTCTTTTTTTTTTTCTTTTTTTTTTTTTTTTTTTGCTCAACTATTATCTTCATCTCTGTTTTTAACATTTTGGTTAGCATGTTCTTCAGCTGTACTCATGTTTTCTGAAGTTCTAAGGTAAAGTATTCCTTTTTCCTATATTTTTTATTATCTCCATTTTTATTGATTATAACAAAATGTTTTATTATGCTTTTCCTGTAGTAAAATGAAGTATTTTAATTATTTTCTTTTCTGCTCTTGACACATTGGTTGGTATCTACTCTAAACTTGCTTCAGTTGTATTTTATATTCTTCATTTTGTTTCTTTTTTGTTTAGATTTTTACTATTTACACTATTGTCCATCTTTATTGTCATATTCATGATGTCGGGGACAAGGACACATGGCCCAGTGGATAAAAGCGTTGGTTGAAGTAATCCAGTGACTTGACCCAAAGAGTTGTGAGTTCAATATCTGGCCACAGCAGAGGTGAATAAAAAAAGTTGGAGAGTTTTACTAAGCATGAAAAGGCGTGGCACATGGAACTAGAACAATCCACTCCATATCACCTGAAGAAGGCCAGAATGTACAACGGCAGGTGTAGTCAATATGACAATAAAGAGGAGAACAACAGTCTGAATAATGTAAGTCGTTACAATGAATCATTTCAAAAATATAGACAGTTGTACATTTTTACTATATTTCACCTCCACTAGAACACTACAATCTAATATTCACAAGACTGTGTATTTAATAAACTTTAATACTCAGTCTTGCAACTATTAGGATGTGTCGTAATATGAGAGTACCCAAGATCAAAACAGCTCCTACTGTTCTTATCAAAGAGATGGCTTCTGTTGACTATTATAGTAAGCATTGACTTTGGCAATGGCATTTTGAAGATTTTTTTTTTTTTTAAGTCCATTCCTTTGAAAGAATTTGGTTTATTCTTTTCAGTCTCATCTGATCTTGCTACTAATGTAAATCTGTGGAATACCAAAGAATGAAAATGTTGTCTTAAAAATAATGGAGGTACATAAAACAATGATTAAAATTTTGGGATAGATATTGTGATCTGTTTGAAATAAATCTGAAAAAAAATAGACAATACAGTTTAATCTTTAATTTGTTTTCATTAATTTTTGGTTAATCTTTTTCTCATCTTATTGTTGCCTTTATCATGACATTCTAGATTGAATACCTTTTGATAGTTAAAAGAAATATGAAATCAGAATCAAGTATCTTCTGGAGAGTTTACATCCCATATCAAGTGATTCTCTTGAATTTTAATTAAGGTCAGATTTTGATAGTGACTTAATATCAACCATTTTTCTCTCTCTCTCTCTCACAGTTTGTTTTTATTTTATGCTCCCTCTAACTAGACAGTATAAATATATTACATCTAACCTAATTCAGTTAAATATTAAAATTGGCTATTCATGAAAGACTCCCACAAAAGCGTATGACAACTGTACATAGTTTTGGAGACAATTTATAGTTAAATGGAATTGTCAGATATTATATTTGTGCACAATGTAACACAAAATTTGTCTTTGGATTCCCATACCGATCTCTAAATTGATTTACCTTTGACACTTTACAGTTTCTATTTGCTTTGAGGTTAAAGAGAAGGTGTCAGTTTGGAATTCATCAACTTATGTTGTTCACTTCCATTGAGATTTCCTTTGTTATCAGCTATGTTCCTTTCTTTTTTTTTCTTTTTTCTCTCTATTTTTTGCCTGGGGCTGCACCTTATGAATTTAGTAAAGCAACTTGCTCATTTTTTCCTTGTAATCAAAACTTCACACTTTGCTGTAAATTTCTTTTCACATTCTTCTTTCTTTTACACTTGCTTTCTTTCTTCTGCCTTCTATATTTTCTATATTTCTTTACTTCCTTCCAATTGCCACTTTTCTCCAATTCCATGATGAGGAATGGTGTTAGAATTAAATAAAACAAAGTGATTACTTTCTTTGGTTTCTGCTCATTGATAATTGACTCTACTTAACAACAACAATGATCAGATATAAGCTATAGAGAAAGTAAATGCCAGCAAAGATGAAACATGATTATATTTGCTGACAAGATAAGTGAGAGCTTAATTACTGTTGGATATTCATGTTTACATCAAATTAAAGAATATTCCTGATTGAACTTTATAACTTTCTGTTTTTTCATAAGTAGTTAAACTTTGTTTCTTCATAAGAAGCATAAACTCGTATATGTAACAGTTACATTGACACACGTGTGTATAATTTGATTACATTTTAAATGATATTTTCAATGGGTATGATATTGCAACTCAAAGCTGAAAAACATCCATGGCATAAAAATTTACACACACCTTTGAAACATCAGAAATTGGTTTATTTTTACTTGAGATCTTTTAAAATCCTGACCTATGGTGGTTTTCTATAAACATTTCAGTAAAATTTAACTGGTTGCTTCCTGTTTGCTTAATTGGAGAAAATGAATCATCTTTTGGGGGTTGAAGTAATTGTGCTGCGTTTAAGCTTTTAAGCTTAAGTAGAATGTAGTATCTCAAATGTTGATTTTCAAAGCAATCCATTGCCATTTCAGTAAAGCAGAATCTATCTTTTTATACCTATTTGACATTGAGCTGTATTAAGCTAGATAAATGCCATAATTTGTGTTACTGTAGCAGCTGAGATTATTTGGTATTTCTCACAGCTGTATCTATAGTCTGAACAGTGTGGCATAAACTTGCTGATGCAAAATAGTCAATTAAAAATACACTGGCCAAAGCTGGTTTGCTATTTTCTAAAGTTTGCAAATCAGATGGAAATAGATTGTTAAAGGTTTCACCTTATTTCTTTGGAAACTGAAGACAGAAAAAGTTATCACTAATATACAACCAATCAGATAAGCCCATTTCAGCAACACATAGGTTGGTATATAAGCTGTTCAATTTGTCTGTTTCTGAAATGTTTTTTTCTTAAGTTTTATGCACCTGATGAAGACTGAAGAATGGATCAGTTAAACTCTAACAATATTTAGGAGTTGTCTGGACAAAATTTAAAATGCTAATGACTCTTCTTAAGCTTATAGACACACTCTTGTATAACAAAATATATTTTCACATTAAATTTTAATTTTCAACATTTAACTTTTTTTCTTGAAAAAAAAGGTGCTTTTCATTTTTTATTTTTTTAGCAAAGTAAATAATTAAAAATTTCAATGTTCTTTCTAACCTTGCCTTGTTAGATAAATATTTTCTTTAGTAACTTACAGTTTATTATGGCAGTTACATATTTTTCAAGGATTCCAAGTAAGCAAATTTGAAAGATTTTTTTTTTTTAACAATATTACACAGATGGCTAGACTTTTACTGTTTCAGGTTTGTCTGTTAAAAGTGGATCTGAAAATTAAAACTATCCAATATAAGTGAACTGATTTATTTTTAATTCAAGCAGTTTAAGATAATTTTTAAAAACTTATCTGCCCATTGATCTTGATAAAGGCTATATATTTTTGATGTTAAGAACTATTTTATTTATTTCTGAAAATGTGTCATTATGAATTTAAAAATGATCAAAAACATTTAATTATTGAGCAAGGATTTTTTTTTTTTTTATCTTTCACTTGACTTTTTTCCCTTTTTGTTCTGTAAAAACAGATGTATGATGTCCAGATGATGGTAATAAAGCTGAGCAAATAGTGTGTGTGTGTTTTATTTATTCTTATTAGTTTTGAACCAGAAAGTCTCAATAGATACATGAAAAGAAATGGAAAATTTATATTAAATGCTTGCAAAAAGTCCCCAGTTTTTTTGTTTTTTTTTTTTAACTATAATGAATAAACAATTGAAAACTTTTTTGCTTTTTTTTTTGTTTGTTTGTTTGTTTGTTTTTTACAGTGGAAACTTTTGCAAACATTTAATAAAAATAATAATAATAATCTCATTGTCTACTTATATAGACAGGAATATTTTTACAGCAATAAAATTAAAAATTTAGTGGGACTGGACTGTCAAAAGTATCCATATTTTATATTCTTTCTTCTTTTAGCTTTTGTGTACAATCTGATCTTATTGCAAACTCTTACATTTTTTTCACTATCTATATAATAAAATGTGACATTTTTATAACTTGGAAATAAATTTGGGAATAATTGAAATTAATTGTGAAATCCAGTGAAAGTCACCCATGAAATAAAAATAATTGTTTGCATGGAAAGTAAGGACCTACGTACATGAAATTGACTTTAAATTAAGTGGCAGTAGAAGAATTATCTTTGAACTTTTAAAAGGTAAGCTTAAATATTGATGCAGTTCTTAAAAGCAGTGATCAATTTTGAGTACTGAAGTTTATTGTTGCCTATCACATCTACTCCTCCCTACCTATTGTGATGAGGGTGCTCTCTAGAGCCCTTCACAGGAGCTAGCTTAAATGCTGCCTGAAAGATCAGCTTTAAGCTAGTTACAAATATTTCTGTTGGTTTAATGGTTAAAGAATGTATCAACTAAAATGCAACAAAAAAGAAAATACTAGTCTGGATTATTGCAATTATCATAAAATGTCTTTATCATAATTGATGTTATTCAGTTACCTAAAAGGATATTGTCAGTTTTTTTTCTTGTATCTTGGAACTCAAGCTGTTTTAGCTGAAATAATTGCTTACTTCCTAAATGTTCAAGCTTAGATTTCAAGGTATATGACTGACCTTCTCCACTTGGAAAATTGGTGCAGTATAATCTTCCTTGGCTTCTCCCTTTCAATTCACATTGTGCTGAACTCAGTTAAGCTTAGTCAACATCATTTTATTTGAATTTTGTCAAGAAAAAGGGAAATTAAATTCTTTTATCTCCCATTAAATTTTGAATGGTGCCTGGGGAAATTTAAATGTGACAAGGACAGTCTAAAACTTAAATATCTTTTAGCATACTTTTAAAACATTGATAAATTTCCCAAATATGCATCTCTTGAAAAATGATGAGTTTAAGACTTAGGCCTTACTATTAATTACTGTATTTCCTGACATCTACACTCTTAACCTTAGTCTAGGGTTAACCATTAATTTTCCCACATATCCTCATAAAATGTGCTTAATCATCTTACTTTTACCATTCATACAACAACCTCCTTCAGTAATCCTCTCTCTTGAGTGACTTTTGAGCCTTGTATAGAGTGAACATTAGTCTTTAAAAAAATTAAAATTCTCATTGTATAACATGCATCAACATAATACACACCTATAATGTGGTTGTGGTAAGGAACATTTAAGTAAAATAAATTTCCCACAATTTTTATGAACTTTGTAGACTACTCAATAGAGCTTTGGCTAAAGATTGTTGGCTACTTCTTTTACTGAACTATTTAAGTGAAACATGCAACTAAACTTATAAATACTGGTATATCTGCACTCATAGCTAACTGGCTATGACTCACTTGCTTGGAGTTTATAGACTAGCTCAGAAACTTTTTATTACTGGCATCTTTCACCCATAGAATTGATAACCAGGGTATGACTTGAACTGATATTTGAATTATCCAGTATGTTATGACTCATGATATAGACAATTTAAAAATTAGTAGCCTAGCTAAAGCTACCATAGGACTATGTATTTGTAACATATCCAAATGTGCCATGAAGTTTAATAACATCCATCAGTATAATAATAGTGATACTTTGGTTTTTAATCATTTTTTCTTGAATCTTGTAGCTGCAATAATGTCATGCAAGGTGATACTGCTGAGGTTTCAGTAGCATGTAGGTTTTACAGGGTATAATTTCTATCCCTCTGCACACACACACACACCCACACCCAGCTGGTTTGAATTTAATTGTGATTCCACTAGATTGGTTGCTATTGGCAGACTAGATCTAAAAATATTGGTTGCTTGGAGACAAAAGGGGCTCATTCACAACTCAGTGCTATCATTTGATTTTCACAATGAATAAATAAAATTCTCAAAAAAATATGAATAAAAAGTACAATTAAAAATTTTTCTGGAAAAATTTTGTATTTATTAGTAATTATAATGTACATGTACTGTATATATAACTGGCAATAGACACCAAATGTAAGTACAGAATGTTACATTTGAATAGTTTACTGCACAATTCACACATTAACATGATTTAAAAGCACAATAGTTTTGCATGCAGTCCACTATATTAAGAGCAATTGTTTGCATTCACTAGATAATTGTGCAAATCTGCCAATAATTGCTTATGCATCCAATTCATCTAACAATTCCTTTATAATAGATAGCAACATCTATGTCTTTAGCTTTGAAAATATCTCTCACATTGGATTTGAGTAACTGATAATGTGCAGATGAATTTATAAAGTTCTCTTTTCATTACTAAATCAGTTGTCTCTGTTTTTGTTTTTTTCTTTTATTGCATTTTTATTTGATATAGGGCGCCTACTTGTCATTGGGCAAGCTGATACCCTGGCCAGTCTGCTACTGCTGGTTTCCAACTATGACTACAGAACCCAGTTTGCCTTGCTACTTTATCCAGAGATGGAGAGAAAAGATGGATTCATGAGTTTTCCCAATGGGAACCAGTGCAAAGTGAACACACTTCCCCAGCTGTAATATGAACTCTGATCACTAATTTCCTTTTTTATGCTTTTAAGTGTTAAGCCACTGTACATTCAAATTTTTAGGAGGCACAGTGGAGTAATGAATAGTAGCTCAGATTGAGGGACTGGAGAGCCAAGTTCGAATTCTAGTAGAGTTCATTACATTCACTTATGTGCTAATACCCTTGAGAATGGTATGAATCCATCTCTCCCCCCCCAAGCTATGGGTAAATAGAACAGATTGGGCCATATAGCTTGGCAACCAGTCTAAAAGAAAGAAAACTCTGAATTCAAAACCACCTGCTGCCTTGTAGGTCTTGCTTCTTTAGGCAAAGGCATAGGAGGTAACTGCAAAAATATATCCACCTTGCATGTCACCTCAAAGAAAGGAGCTGAATCCTGCTTCAAGTCATGACAGAAAATAATGGACTCCTCGGGCTTAGTACAATGGTTTGAACAAACACTGGGACATGGCATGTCATCATGGACCTCTCTGATTTTTGACCATTCACCTATGAGTGTATCACCCACAGCACTTTAGATGAATCCAGTTTTAGTTTAATATATTTCCCTTCATTTCTTCATGTAAAACAAGTGTTTGTTAGTTTCATGCTTGTTGTGCCTACCCAACCAACTATAAGATGCAGAGTAAATTATTATATATAAAAAGGGAAATGCACTTTATACATCAAGAAATATGGTATATAATTTGTGTAGAACCTTAGTATGACAGTGATAACCTTATTTGTTGGATTCTTTTGTAAAACTTGGAACTTTAGCTACTTATTTGCTGGTTTGTGTACATTAACCTCGTGATAAATTACAGATTTTACAAGTATATAAAATTTTCATTAGCTGATGACCTTCTCTCAGTTTGTGGAGGGGAAAGGTAAAAACCAAAATTATAAAGATGATATTCATTAGAAATGTTAAGCTCTTTCTGTGTAAAATAAGTTTTTAGTTATTCTCTGGCTTTTTATTTCATTAGTTTGCATTTGTTTTAAAGGGAACATGTTTAAATTTGAAGGAATAATTTGGATAGCATGATCAGGAAGTAAAATAATGTTGACCAAAGTCATAAAGTCGATCTCTCTTATTTTAAGAAGGCTGTCTTGCAGTTTGTGGGGGGTGCCTTATCTCTTGAAGAAACTAATAGGACTACATTGCTATATTGTTTGTTGAGAGGAAAGTGGCAAGACATAGCAAAACCTGTGAGATGTGGAGTGATACTACTAGGCAGTATGCCAGCAAGTGGGGGTGGTTAGTCATTGAGTGGCTTAATTAACCTGTTGTAAATGCAATCCAGAATAGCAGTGGCTTGATATTATTCACTTAGAGTTACTGACTTTTTAAGGTTAGTTTGTTCTTGGCTTCTTGATACTAGTTTTTGGTTTGTCATCTTAGAGATGAAGTTGGATTTTGCAAAATGGTATCCCTCCTTTACAATTTTTACATTTTTTTTTAAGTAAACATATTTTTAAAAAAAAAGACATTTTTTTAGGCTGAGTATAATTTCTTAAACATTTTGGGAATTCTAATTTATGTCCAGTTTGGGTTAGCATGACCTTTTGGTCTCATTTCTTAAAAATTGGTCCCTGATTAGCTTTACCGCCTTGCATGGGGTGAATTCGATTTAAAAAAAAAAAAAAAAAAATACTTATCTACATTTCCTTACTCATTCTCATCTTCAAGCTGTGAATAAACTTACATTTTTATTCTTGTTTTTATCACAGTGTTTTTTAACTGCTCCATTCTTTGGCTGTTAAAATAAACAGTGTGAAATTGGATTAAAACAGTAACTTGTAAAGAGTCAGAGTTGCATCATGGACTTTGATTTCTTCATTAAAGGACCAAAAATGAATCCATTAAAACAATATAA
>OZ010588.1:84035494-84085494 GCA_963932145.1 Acanthosepion lycidas | reverse complement strand
AGAGAAGAATGCAAATTTATTATGGAATTGATGCTGTCACCCAAGACCACCCCAAGGGGCTATACAATATTGTATTAATTGGTGCAGTGACCATTCCTCCCAGCATAAGGGGACTATGCAACACTACTGGGACTTAAACTGAGCCCAGATCTCACGTGGAACTTGTACATATGATTCATTGCTAAAGATACTGGAAAAATGGTCAGTTCCCTGTACCACTCTAGAAAGTACCTTATTCCTCCTGTTATCCTCTACCTTTACAAGAGCCAAATCAGGACTAAAATGGAGTACTGCTGGCATATATGGGTGGAAGCTACCCAGTCTTTATTTTCCACACTCGATAGAGTTCAAAAGTGTCTCCATGTTCTTGTATGTGACAAATTATTTTCCTCTCTGCAAACCCTTTCTCACAGATGAGACGTTGCCAGTCTCTCACTGCTCTATTGTTATTTCCATGGTGAGTGCTCAGATGAACTACACTCCTTAGTACCACCAGTCCTAACCTTCACAGTTAAGACCCACCATGCCATGCCCATTGAAGTAAATCACCCTTATTCCCTTCATATTTCCCTGGTGAGATGTAAGTTCCACTCAAATAGCTTTTCCCATGAAACACTGCCTTGTGGAACCAACTCCCAAGAGACTGCTCCCTCGATCATTACAATCTTAATCTTTTCAAGTCTAGAGTTAACCATTATCTTCCACACATATCCACATAAGCTGTACCTCTTACTCTGTAACCCTCTACCTCAAGTGGCCCCATGGTCTTGTACAGAGTGAACATTGCTGTAAAAAAAAGAAAAGAAAAACAATATATATATATATACACACACACACATACACTATAGGCAAAAAGTCTAGGATCAACCTTTGAATTTTGAATTATTGCCTAAAAATTGAAGGTTACATATCTTTTTCAAAACTAATTTACTAGTTACTTTTGTGCAGAGGGACATTCTCTTCCTGAAGAGTTTTATCATATATTCAATAATAACAAAATTATCCCATTACTGCATAAAGTTTTCTTAAAATTTTTATTTTTATTTTGTCTAATCTATCTTGCTGGCTTAATAGTAATTTTAGGTCTAGCAGATTTTAAATTTTAGGTTGCCACCTCTCTAAAAAAATTGGACACCATGCACTAATGGGTTAAATAGTTTCAGCATCTTAGATTAAACCAAAGAAGGTATGAAATTTACTAATTATTAAATTCAGAAGGTGGCCCTAAACTTTTAGCCTATATATATATATATATATATATATATATATATATATATATATATATATATCCAAATGAGAGAAAGAACAAATGGAGTAAAAATCCACAGTTTGTAGCATTTTTTTTTTTAAATAGTGCTCAATACAAAGCAGAGCAAAATATTATTATAATATTTTTATTATAATAGATTACAATAAAAAATATTTTACATTGCTACACAAAAGCTTTCATATTTTAATACTAAGATTGTACTTCCTCAAGCGATGGTAGATAACTTGTGATAAAAATGATTTATTAGGGAAATTTAAAAACAAATTGTTACCACTTTTTGTAAGTTAAAGGGGAGGTATAAGGTCAGAATTAAAAATATACTTATAGGTATGTCTAGATTAGCCAATTAAACAATTGTAAAAATAACCTGCCCCTCTCCACCTTCTGACCTTATTTTTATATTTTAGCACAGATCTGGCATTTAATTGTTTTTTTTTTAAAGAAAAATTGGTTGCCATTGAATGTAGATTTACTATGCCAGTAGTAGAGACGTCAACTGCTAAATGCAAATGTTTGCTTGAAACAATATGATACAATTCAACTGCATGAGACTATACCAATTTAATTTTGTGTAATGGTGTCATAATAAAATTCTCCACACACATGGTGGTTTAATTAAATATCTTGAAATGCTTGAAAGTATCTCTAGAAAAATAGCATGAATGAACAATGAAAGACCAGGTGAATACATATGAAAAAAAAATATATTTGGATTAAATATCAACCAAATTTTCTTCTGTTGCTACTATGTAGTTAAGTAAAAGTTATGAGACCAATTGGATTACAACTTATTATCAATAATTTTAATGAAAATAGGTATTATAACCCCCCAAAGCATTTTTGTCTATATTTTAATAAGGATAGATATGATAAGCTGAAACTCTAGGATTTATTGCTAAAATGAATATATCCTGAAAATTTAATCAAAATCAGTTCATTAATAGCAATATTATTAGGCTGAGTCGAAAGTAATTTCCATTTTTGGGAACCCATTGTAATGAGGAAAGTGTCATTCCAACTAACCATTCCTTAAATATGTCATAACAGGTGATGAAAAATTACATCCAACAATGTTCACTGCAAAAGCAATGAATTGTGAAAGATAGATTTCCACAGCCAATCCCCAAAAATGAGTACCATAAAAGCAAGATCATATTGTGTTTATAGTAGGATTGTTATTCATTTAGAATTCTTAAAATGAAATGAAATACTAAATGTACTTATACACTCAGCAGCTGCAATGTCTCCATTAAAACTTGGTCGAAAAGTGCGCTATGCATGTTAATAGAAAAAAATGTTGTTCTCCTCCATAATAATCCAAGGCCATATACAGTAAGAACAACACAGGAAAAATTTTTGGAATTCAGTTGATTTGTTCTACCCCACCCGCCATATTCATCTGACCTTGTCCAAACTGATTAGTACCTTTTTTTGATCACTTCAAAATGCTTTCAAAACTTCTCTAATGAAAACCAGATTCAAGAGTTTATCAAAAACTGCATAATTTTACTCATGAGTTATCAAAGAGCTGCCTGATAAGTGGCAACAAGCCATTGCAAATAATGGTGAATACATGATTAAATAAAATTGAATTATTTTCTTGAAGAATAAATTTGATAAACAAAAATGCAAATTATTTTTAATTCAGCCTAATATAAAAACATTATCTTGCATAATAAAATCTGACATTAGATATTGTGTATTGTTGTTATTGTTTACCAAGTAATATGACATCTTCAAGGAAATCGGGACAAATGTAATTAAGGTAGTGTTTTATTAATTAGTGGCATATAATCACTTCAACATTAGCAATTACAATTGCCTAGGTAAAGACAGTTTTTATATTCTCCATTGATAAAAATCTACATGCTTAAATGCAAAGCAGGCTAAGAGATATAACTGAGATCTTCCTTATTTCTGAATGTTCTGGCATTAAGGCAAGTATGAAGGATGAAGTAAAACTTCTGAGACAAATGATTTTATTTTCTCCTTAGTTTGTTTTATAGAATAAATTCCTACATTGACATACTGGAGGATGACACAATTTCTGGTAACCAAAGTGGCACATTTCTAGTGTAATGTACCACTAACCTGCTTAAGTTGTTGATGATAATTGATGCTTTCTCCAAAATCCAGTAAGTCACAGTTAATGATAACTACTGTATTTCCATCATATTTATAGTTTCTGTAAATGAAGACCTAATTTCAGTGCTGGAATCAATTTGGCATAGAACAATAAGCACTGTTTTTGTGCTCTGCTTGATATTAATATATCATGTTGAAACATCAGTTCCTGTATGATCACTGAAGTTAAGCAACATTAAACCTGGTCAGGACCTTGATGGATCACTGCTTGGGAATACCAGGTGCTGTAATGGATAATGGCTTGGAATTGTTTATCAGAGAGCTGAGTTCCAATTTCAGATGGACTCATTATATTCACTTGCACACAAATACCCTTGGAAAAGGTATGAATCCATCTCTTAACCCCCCCATCCAGCTATAAGTTAATTAGTAAGACTTGTATCACTAAATCTTTATTATCTCCAAAACAAAATTCTTACAATCTAAAATATTTTCTGGCTTTTCCTGCAAAGGATTGATAAGCTATAATAACCAAATCAATCAATTATGATATTAATATAGTGTACTCAGTTTTCATTTGATGTGAAAAAAAAGTTATGCTTTTACACCTGGTCAGCAGACTTCAGACAGGTGGTTGCACTTGATTCTCTTTTGAGAATTGATGGGGAAGCCAAATTCTCTCCTTAGATTTCTTTCCAATTTATTTGAGATCTTTATATATATAGTTGAACATAATGCATTGCAACTTTTGGCTACATTTCTAGTTCTTTGAAGAGGATCTGCTTCAAGTAATACCTTCAAAGATTTATGATCCAAGTTTATCTCTATCTATAAAAGGCAGGATGTGTGTGTGTGTGTGTGTGTAACTAATGCACGGCCGCAATTTTTGATGGATTTGCACCAAAATTTACATGCTCCAAGTTAGTGGAAAGGCCAAGACTGACTTTGCATTTCCCAACTTCCATTGATAATGGAAATAATCGATTTTTTCATGCTTCTACAACAGTTTTCATGCAGTTTGCGGCCATTTTGTACTGACCAGAGTGAGAGCCTATAGCTGGCTGCCACAAATAGGCAGGAAGATTCTATTGGCCAGCGTGAGAGCCAACAGCTGACTGACACGAATGTTAACTAGCATGCTAGCATGCAAAAAAATCGATAGCTGCATTTGTCACAAGTGGGAAAAATTTAAATCTGCATGGCACTTTACTCCAATTGGCTCATTCACTTGCTTAAATTCAACGTTGATTCTGATTCCATAGAACTGGGTTTGGTGTGAAAAAGTATTTGTTGTTAACATTCTTTTTTCATTCGGTTTTTCCAGTTACGAGTCCTTTTTTAAAGCTAATCGTTTTGTGTTCATTTTGTTTAGTTCTTTTTTCGTAACAGATTTAATGTTTAGTATAGACCTTAGAAAAAATTTGCAGTGTGAGATAGGCAGAAGTAAGGCATGTAGCAACATCAGCACAGCAAAGGGCACTCCTTTAAAGGAAAGGAAGGGCAAAAATATTTTAAGTCAAGTGATAGCGATTGCTGTATGAGTCGTACGATTTTTGAATCAAGCATGGGCAACACCGGGCCATGCTGCTAGTGAGAGGTATCACCATGAAGCCTTTCTTTCTTTTTTTTAAATTTACTAAACTATTAGTAACATCTATGCAGAGTCTGCACCTCAATATGCAACATGAATACTCTTTATTACCTCTGATGAATTTTTTCCTTTTTAATTATTTTACTCCAAGCAAGGCAATAAAGCCACTAAGATGCAAGAGGTTACTGAGTGTGAGAAAATATGAGAAAAAACATTATTAAGGATAAGGAACAATAAAAGAACAGGAATTAAGAAGACAGAAGATAAACAATTGACAATGAATTTAAATTTTTGAAAATCAATGTTGACTGAAAAATAAAAAGCCAAAAGAGAGTTCCACAAGTGAGAAGTGCAAGATAAGAAACTGCTAAATATGCATTATAGAAATTATACTATGCAATAGTGAACATGACACTCATTAAAGTCTTTGTTTCTCATGGAGTTATATTTTACCATAATCTATAATTGATGCACAAATTGATAGAACAGATGTTAAACTAAATGAAGGTCTCATTGTTTACTATTTATATTTAATTTCATAGTAGTTGGTTGATTTCAACTTTTTATATTTTAAATGCTATATTACTTTCTTAGCACCATGAAATATTGGTTATTATTATCATTATTATTATTTTTATATTTCAGACAGCTTTGTATTTAAGAAGTACTTAATTGAACTTTTAATTGAACTCTTGTAAAGCTTGTCTATGGGGTTTAAGAATGTGTTACTTCTACCGCAGAGGCATGTGAAGTAGTTAGGAATAAGAGGTTAGCATTGTTGCTTCTTATCAACTCTCTTTTTGGACAACAATCATCATGGTATACCAGTGAGAAATATTTGTCAAAAGATTTGGTTATACAACAAATCACAGGGAGAAGTGGTTTCATGCTATTTCCAATGCCATCTTCACAATGTGAATACACATAGCTTTAACTAGCATTCAAATTGTTTGTTATCCCATTTTTTATCACAATAACCATTTTGCCAGCAATCTTATTCATCTTATAAACATGCCAACAATATTTAGTAGATTATTATCCTATATATTATTAGTAGTTTACCCATATCATCAAAAGAAATGGTGACCATATTTAAGTAATTTTGCAATTGCATTATTTATATTTTCTCCATGAGTAATCTTGGATTCTTATATGTACAATTAACTCTCTTGTCACACATAAAAATGAATTGACAGTAAATGTGACACTGAGATCCGTAGATGTATTGGGATGGCAAAGTTGAACAGAGTATTGCGAGACAGGAGGTTTTCTTTGGTAACAAAGAAAAAATACTGAGCTGTTACGAGACATCTGTTCTTCTTTATGGCAGCAAATGTTGGACGATTTCCTCAGGGATGAGGAAGAGACTCGAGGTGATGGAGATGTGCTTCGACAGAAAGATGCTAAGGATATCATGGACTCAGCATGTGAGCAACGATGGGGTCTTAGATAGTTTACAAACAAGAAGAAGGCTTATACTTAACATCAAAAAGAGGCAGCTGAAGTTTCTGGGACACATAATGAGGAAGGATGGCCTGGAGAATCTGATACTCACAGGTCAAATAGAAGGAAAGAGAGACAAGGGGAAGCAGCATGTGATATACCTGACGAGCTTGAGCAGGTAGAAGACAGAACGCGGTCTGGGAGAGGAAGCAGAAGGAAGGAGCTTGCTGAGAGCTGCAAGGGATAGAGGGAGGTGGGAGCCATGATTGCCTATGTCCTGAAAGGGCATGGCACATAAAAAGAAAGAAAAAGAAAAATATCCAAATAAAGCTAAAATTAAACACAAGAAATAAAAGAATCACTTCATTTGCAATCTGGTCTCCCCTATTTACTAATGAGTTATTTGTTTATCAATACTTATCAATTATTTGCTTATTAATACTTTTGGCTACCCTAATATTGGAATATTTCATTACATTATTAGATAAATGATAAATATATTAAATCATATTCTGTTTTATATTATAAAATTGTTAATGTATGATATCTGGTTGATGATGTTCTCTATCAAATAAAATAAATTTTTAAATGTTATTGGATAAGGAATTGAGACACTAAAGAGAATAAAAATATAAACTTAATTTCTTTATAAATAAATAAAAAGATACTCTTTATAAAAATATAAAGAAACCTATAACCATGAATAATCTGTTTTTCATATTTTTCATAAATATTTTCTGGAATATTGAGATGAAGTGCTTTCATTATTTCACACATTTTTTTCTTCATCTTTATTGTTTTTGATACAACACTTTGGACTATATTTTCTTTTCTGTATTAGATGAAGTTCTGACATAGTATTTTTGGCGATGTTTAATCTTTGTGCCTACAAAAAACAGTGTGTCAAAAAGAATGGTTATTCCTTTCACACTGCTATTACTTTTGACTCTTTTGGCAATGTTTATTTACCAGGTTACAAAAATATGTGAATCAAGTACAATACAATATTTATTATTTACCTTTTATAAAGACTTATTATTTATCATTTTATAAAGAAATGAATTTGAAAAGAAATCTTTTTATTCAAAAATTTATAAAAAATTATCAAAAATATTTAAGAGGAAGAAATGCTCACAACCTATTTTAGAGAATTTATGTGGTGGAAGAAAATGAAAGAAATGTCCAGAAAATGCATTTTTTCAAAATTTATAACTACAGTTATTTGTTATATATTTATTTAAATCTCCTTATTCAGACATTTTTATAAATTTATGAACAAAAAATGTATTTTTCTATTTATTTTTTTATAAAATAATAAATATTTCATTATAATTGGTTCACATATTTTTATAATCTTGTAAATATAAAATTAATTTTGTAAATAAGCAATCTAATAAATAAATAGTGTTTAATATCTTTGTTGTCAATTCTCAGGAGTAAAGAAAGAGTATAAATCCACTTTCATATGTTTTGGTTTTATTACCAAGGGAGTCTATTGCATCATTAGTAATCACTTTGCAGATTTATTTTTCTTTATCATTCTCTTCTCTTCACAAAGAACTTCACAGTTTAGCAAAATTGTGAATTTTGAGACCTGCTATCAAAAGTGGTCTTAAAACCCGCATTTCCTGATAACAGGAGAAAATTTAAGGAATTAGTCTTACATTGATTCTTGATATAAAGGTAAAAAATATCTTATTTTATATCAGGAATCAATATAATGCTAATACCTAAATAGGAATAAATTTGTTTCTCTTCCTGCTCTGAAAAGTCTCACTCAAAATCAGATCAAGATCAAAATTACCAAGGAAGTTGAAAGCATATACAGTAATAGTGGTGTCAAGGGAATAACTCTCCTTTTGACACACTGTTTTTTAGAGGCACGAAGGTTAAACATTGATGCATTTTCCTTATTCTACACATTGCTTAGACTAATATCTTTATTTTTGCTGTTTTTATCACATTTTAGCCATTCTAAATAAGAATAAATTTGTTTCCCCACCTACTCTGAAAAGTCTCTCAAAATCAGATCAATATCAAAATTACCAAGGGAGTTGAAAGCATATACAGTAATAGTGGTGTCAAGGGAATAACCATCCTTTTGACACACTTTTTTTGGAGGCATAAAAGTTAAATATTGCTGTATTTTCCTTATTCTACTCATTGCTTAGACTAATATCTTTATTTTTGATGATTTTATCACGTTTTAGCCATCTTTGAGTGTATGTTGCATCTATTGCGTCATTAGTAATCACTTTGCAGATTTTTCATTATCCTTCTCTTCTCTTCAACAAGAACATCACAGTTTAACAAAATTGTGAATTTTGAAGCCTTCTATTAAAAGTGGTCTTAAAACCCACATTTCCTGATGACAGGAGTAAATTTAAAGAATTGGTCTTACATTGATTCTTGAATATAAAGGTAAAAAAAATATTTTATATCAGGAATCAATATAATGGTAATTCCTAAATAGGAATAAATTTGTTTCTCCTTCTGCTCTGAAAAGTCTCCCTCAAGATCAGATAGTTGGTTACCTTTAACTATGTTTTTCTTTAAATGAAAGACAAAAAAGGGATAAATAATACAACAAATATCAGAAGAAGCTTATAGAATGTATCAGCAAAACTTCTATTAAAACAACAAAGATGAAAAATATATAGAATGATAAAAATAACCATCTCTGAACAACAGAAAAATAAGCAAGACCAAAGAATGCATTGGCTAAAGTGCTGTGTTAAAAACAAGAACAGTGGCAATATTTAAGAAAAGAAATACATAGAATAATAAAAATGCTTCATCTTAGAGTTTTGGAAAACATAAAGAAGGCCAAAGAATGTATCAGCTGAAAATTTCTATTAAAAACAACAATGATAAAGACAATAGTTCCAAAAATTAAATGGAATATTGAAAATGTTTTATCTCAGTATTTCAATATAAATAAATAAATAAATAAATAATGAGCCTATTTGTTACAAAAATCTATAGAATAATCTGAATGATGTGTCTATTCACAATTAGCTCATTAACTTTGGTCTAAATAAAATCTAGACTGAACCCAGTGCCTTGTACATACAGTCTATAACATTACAAACCACAGCTAAAAATACTATCAAATAATCAAAAATGTTATTATGCATTGTTTGGTGATACACAATGACCTTGACAATCAAACAATGAAAAACAATCTAAATACAAAAAAATTAATCATCATAATAAATAAAGTTATTAATGTAATCAACAGATTTAATTAATATATGGATTTCAATGTTTGACTCAATGTTCATCTATAACAATGAATATAAGGAAAGTAAATATCACATGATAAGATATTATCAAACCTTCCAACATTATTTATACACAGTGTTTCTGTAGCCCAGGATACTATGGGTAGGATTCATCAAACAAATACATAAAAATTTGTGTCTGAATTTCTGAGATGAGGAGTTACTATTTACATTCCAACAGATGTCCTTATAGGTGACATAGTAATTGCAAGTTCAATCTCTGGGCTGGGCAGTACAGATTCAGACTCAGTGGAAATAGCTCTAACAATAACTGAGCAGTACTAAAAAGAGAACAAGATGAGATATCCCAAGACATGAACATTGAAACAAAAGCAATCTACCTGATAGATTAAAAAAGGTTAGGTTTTAAATTTCCTAAATGTTACCCAGACTTACAGAAACCTAAGATGGCAACAGCTGAAACAGTGTAACAACAACAACAACAAAAGTGAGGACATTAGTCCAAATGTAAATAAAAACAACAAAACTTTCATTCACTCTAATGATTACATCTATATTGATATGGGCATATTCTGGCATTACAGGAAAAATTATTTAATTTTTCCTGTAATGCCAGAATATGGCAGAATTATCATGATGGTATTTTAGTTTTGATTGCCTTTAACCCTTTACCTTTTCAGGGCTTTTTCGTGTGTACTATCCAAATGTTCATGCTTGTTTTTAGATTTATAACTATTGCAAGGCAACTCAGCTTATTTGGCAAATAGAATGTGCTGATATATAGTGTTTCACAAAATAAAAATGTACAAATCATAAGTTATTTACACTATGTTCTTATGTGAAACACTATATATCAACACATTTTATTTGCCAAATAAGCTGAGTTGCCTTGCAGTAGTTGTAAATCTGAAAATAGTCAAACGTTCTGTGGTCATATATGATGTATATTAGATTAGTCCTTCCCTCAGATGTCCTGCTCAATAGTAGACTCTTTTCTTAAGTATCCTTAGTT
This sequence comes from Acanthosepion lycidas, assembly GCA_963932145.1. NCBI lineage: Eukaryota > Metazoa > Mollusca > Cephalopoda > Sepiida > Sepiidae > Acanthosepion > Acanthosepion lycidas. Next base: position 84,074,848 of record OZ010588.1, on the reverse strand, counting down.
TTGCCACTATTTTAAAACATGGCTCCTATGCACCACATATGTTGTGCAGGACAGGCAAAGGATTAAAGAGGTAAAAGGATATGAGGATAGTATAATGTATATCAGTATGGAAAGTGAAGTTGGCAATACAAATTCAAATTCCATTTAGACTCCTGCATTCACTTTTGTTTGAATGCCATTGGAAAATGCATGAATCCATTTTTTCTCTGAGCTATAGGTCAAATAGCAGGGTAGAGGGGACTCTCTAGCCTTGATTGGCAACCAGTCTAAGAGAAGGAAAACTGAATTTCAGACCATGGAGAAGGTAATGGGAAATCACTTCACTATATTTTCTAAGAATACATGGTAATTTACAGATAATAAAGAATTAGAATCTGTGGAGAGCCATGATTGCCTACAACTTGAAGGGACATTTCATTAAAAAAAAGTATTGAGGTAAGGTTTTTGTTTTCTTATTACAGTACATTGATTTGATGGTTCCTCCCCACTCACTGAGCTTTAGTCATTTTCAGCACTAACAAACTTTATAATTCTGGTGGTAAGGCACTAAATAGAAAAGGAGTAATGTACACTTGTGTGGATTAAATGACACAAGTACATGTAAGTCACTTATGCATAACACAGACATACAGACATGCACTAAATTTTGCAATTTTTTTACATAAATTTGTTTTAACAAGTTTAAGTGCTAAATATGTATGTTGCTTATGAAAAGTCAGGATGAAAGAGTATTAGTAGTCAGTAATTAAGGCAACAAGTTGTTATATATATATAATTATTAGGTTGGTGCAAAAATAATGTCGTTTTCTCACATAGTAACATATATGAGAAAACGACATTATTTTTGCACCAACCTAATATTTAATAGAATACTTTATGTTATTTAATACTGACATTTTCATGTACTATTTAACAAGTGTGGAACCTATAATTTTCTTATGAAACAAATTCAATAGGCAATACCTTCCACTTTCCTTTTTCTTTCTCTAGTAAAATCAAAATGTAGAATCTCCAAATATAAACAAGAATTCTAAATGAATAAAAATGATACATATCTTTCTATTTAAGAATGTTAAATAGCAAGATATATAATTTTCATTTGCTAGTTCAGTACCTGTCACTTCACTGATGGCAAGATGATCAAATTTCTAACATAAATTGTTTGTCCATTTATTGAATCAATTGCTAGGTCAGCTGCTAAGAAAGTTGGTTCACTCTGTCACACTAGACAATTTTTCTCCCCAGAATCTATCGTACATATTTATAAGTTTACCATTTGTCCATGCTTTGAATATTGCCACCACATATGATTTGGTGCTCCTGATATATATTTAGAGATTCTTGATAAAAATCCAGAGAGTGCATTTAAGTAGAAAAATCTCTGTATCCAAAGAAAAATCTGCAATGTTATTGGTCCTGATCTGACATCTCAGTTTCAGTCACTTTCCCACTGCTGTAATGTAGCTTCCCTGTGCCTTTTCTATAAATATTTTCATGGTATTTGCTCTAATGAACTCTTAACTATGGTACCTAGACTTTATGAATTTAAGCACAGTACTAGATTGGCAACAGGGTCTCATCAATTTACAGTTGAACTGGCTTGATGCAACCATAAGTTCTATGCTAACAGTTTCTTCTCTTGCACTTCTTGCTTGTGAAACTCTCTTCCAGCTTTATGCTTTCTAGCAAAAAAATTTAAATGCAATGTCAATCTACTGTCTTCTTGATTCCTCTTCTTTTATTGTTCTTGTTCCTTAATAATGCATCACCTTTTATTCTTTTACCCTCAGTAACACCTTGTGTCTTAGTGGCTTTACTGTCTTGCTTGGGGTGAAATGATTTAAAAAAAAAATTGATGGAAAATATATTTATTTTAAATACAGAAGGAGCCATAAAAATGACTTCAGAGTGTTGCACATTTGAGTTTATATTCTTTTTTCTGTTACCTAGAGGTTGTTGCCAGACAGAAAGGACAATTAGACATCATGACACAAATGTCCATTTCAATTTCATTCAAATTGTGTGTATATGTATGTTTCTGTGTGCATGTGTATTTTAATTCAATGACAGACCTAAAAATATTTCTACAAAATTAAAAAAAATATTTAAATTATTCTATTTCTTACCAAATAATTTCATTTGAATAAAATTTCACAATTACTTGACTTTTTTTAGGGCTAAAAATATTTTTCTTGTCTACAACTTTATGATTTTATTAATCAGCACAGGATAGGAGTTGTACAGACTGAGTGGGCAGCAAATGTATTATGTCAATGTTTTATTTCAAACTTAGTCAAATTGTGTGAATATGTGTGTGTGCATGGGTTTGTGTGTATATTAAATGGCATGTCATTTACTCACAACACATACATACACATATACATTTCATAAACACATGCAAATTTATATACAATGTGTGATGAATAAAGAATCAGCCCTTTTTTTATAATATATATTTTGCATTTTTATTTATTCACTATGTAAAGCTAGTTATAATAAAAACAAAAAGCAATCCTAAACCCAAATCATAGTAAGAAGCATTCCAATAATATCACATATTGTCTATTATTAATAATCTCTCAATAATGTCCAAACTGCTATTTTTGTTCATATCCCATCAGTCACTGTAGCCATTTTTAAAATGACAATATATAAAATAAATATGCAGGGACATGATATAAAGAAACGAACACAATTATTTGACTGAGATTTGGCTCATAACAAAAAATACTTACAGGCAATTACTCATTTTACTATAAACAATGTTTTGTTTTACAAATTGCCCTTTTTTTTATTTTAAATCTGATTATATTTGACCAATGTAGAAATAAAAGGAAGTAGAATTTTTCTGTTATTCTTCAATTCATAAAAACACTTGGTTCAATGACAAAGATCCAAACAAACTAAATATGGATATAGAGATTCTTCTACTTAAATGCACTTGATTATTTATGAATTAAGAAATGTGTACTTATAAAAATTTATGAAGAAATTATATATATATATATATATATATATATATATATATATATATATATATATATATATATAAATATATATAATATTTATATATAGATTTTAATGTCATAATTTTTTAACACACCTGTGTTCTTATGAGAAATAAACAAAGAAGTGGGACTTACTCTTCTGAAAAATGTTGGTTAGAGGTCTCCTTGTGAAAATTACACTCTCTAAATAAACCCAAATCCCTGTTTAATTCCTCACTAAAAGCATGCATCTTATGTCATTGGTGCTATGAAATGGTTTGTTGAAGTGACTAGTGACAGGGAAATTGTTGTTATTGTCCCTGATGGTTCTTTATGGTTATTGAGCTGAAGACAGAATTCTGTTCCAACTTCTTCAACATAATTTCCTATTTTACATTTGTGGCAGAAAAGCAAATATACGAAATGTGAACTGTCATAATTCAGAGCCGGTGGTTTGAATACTACACGAATACCAGGGGCTGTGATATTGCTATCAGTGATGAGATGTCTACAGACTTGGCATCAGGGTTTATTGCAGGTCATATTACCTTGGTGAGATGGTGAATGATGCATACCAGATGATGTTAAGAGTGCCTGTAGATTGGGGGCTGATGCCTAGCTTAAAGTGAGTTTTTGCTGAACATTTTTCCAATTGTTTGGTCAAGTTTTAAATACTGGAAATCTTTTGTTAAAATATAGGAAAGCTTGTGAATGGTGTAATTTTAGAGATGCACAAAACAGATAGCATCATTGATCGTCACTGGAAATGAGACTTTGGATCACCATTATGAGTCAAAGAGCAAAAGAAAATCAGTAAAGTGGTGCCACTCAGACTCATCTAGGAAGAAGTTTAAGTAAACTCAGGAAAATGATGGCTACTGTGTTTTGGTACCAGAAGAGAGTAATACTGTTAGAGTTGTGTTGTTGACATAAAACTTTATCAATTATGACCAGTGGTGTGCAGAGGTCTGGTAGTGCCTGGGATGAGGATTGTGACTGGCACCCACTACCCCAAACAAAATCGCAATAGTATACTTAGTTTATGTTCTTTTAGACAGATCTATTGTTCACAAAGGTTTATCACAATCAGTTAGAAGGATTGTTTAAATAAAAAACATTAACACATTATACAAATTTGACAAATTTTATTTATTTATAGATTATAGATAAGGTTGACAAAGGGCTTTGTTTGTGAAACATTTCTTAACCATATTTTATTGTTTTAACACTAAAACTACAGAAAGTTGAACATACTGATTAAAAAAAATATAATAACTGACAATTGATGAAAATAAATGAAAAACAATTCCAACTCAGTAGTAGTTAGATAAAATTTTGTCTAATATTTCTTTTACAAAATCTTTTGAGAAAGTTTTTTGTGAATTTGTGAAATATGGCAACAAAAAGAGAAACTATATTATTGTGCTCTCAAGAAAATAAGGTGAAAGATTAATTTTTAAAAGACATTTCATTTCAATTTTTAATTAGAATGAAATTTATTATGAAATTCTTTAATTTTTTGTCTCCTGTGACAGTGTTGGTTATTAATAATTAACTAAAATCTGTTTTAATGTACATTTACTTACTATTAATAATAAATAGTAAAATAGAAGATTTGGATCTTGTGTAGAATAGAATGTGTGGAAAATTAATGACCAAAAATCAAATATTTTCTATTAAAAGTTTCATACTTAGATTAATGTATAAACAAATAAAGTGTACTTATTTTAGTGGTGGATATTGTCTTACAGATATTCTTAGGTATTGTTTACTGTTTTCCTTTGTATGAGTACACCTAACATTGTGGGAAGTTAGAACAACAGTCATTTAAAACAAGTTCCCATCTTTTTTGCATGAAATGGGCACCACATTAACATCCCAAATTAACATGATAGTTGTAAAATATAATTATGCATACTATCAAAGAAATTTCACATTTTTATTCTAATTATAAAGATTTGGCCATTTATTGCTATACTGGTTATACTGTCAATAAAATATATTTAATAGTAGTTTATATTTTTACTGTACAAAGAAAAACAAGATTTAGATAATAATAATAATATTTAGCTCAACTTCAATGAGATATTTGATGCTGTATCTTATTTTGCACTTTCGTTTAGAAGTTTGTAAGTATAAATTTAATAAAAGTTCAATTGTACTATACAGACCATTGGATTTACTTGCCCATTTCACCCCAAAATTGGATAGAAATCAATTCTTGGTGTAAAATGGCATTTTTGTTGTTACAAAAAATTCTAATTTATTTTTAACATATATAAAATCAAGCTTTTATGCCAAATTTTTACCTGTCACTGAATAGAAAATGGCAACATTTTGTTATTCTTACATTCTTGACTAGTGTGTTTTAACCTCTTCATTTTTCCTTTTAAATTCATTAAATTCTGTTAAAACTTGTTTTTTTGTATAAAAAGAATGTCTAAAGTTTATTTTTATGTCAAAAAGTTCGTTTTTTGGATGTAGTAAAATTTTACAATAAAAATATTTTTGATGCAACAAAAAAAAACATGGCAAAAAGCAATGTCCACCAGCAAATAATACATTAAATTAAAGTTAGGTTCTCAACGCTTTAAAAAGTAAATTAGAATCACTGTGTAGACATGAAAATGAAACTCCAAAACCTCCTACAGAAGGTAGCGAAGGAGAGTGAGAAGAAAGGACTAAGCATAAACTACAAGGAGACAGAATGCATGATCATCAGCAAAAAGATGCATCTGAAATACAATTTAAAGGTCAGGGACACTAAAATCAAGCAGGTGTGGAAATTTAAATATCTGGGAAGTGCTTTGACAGAGAATGGTAAGTGCGATGCTTAGATCTGAAGATGTATTGGGATGGCCAAATACACATTCCAAAATCTAGGCAGAGTATTACAAGACAGGAGGGTTTCATTAGTAATAAAGAAAAGAATGCTGAACTGCTATGTGATATCTGTCCTCTTTTACAGTAGTGAATGTTGGATGATCTCCTCAAAGATGAAGAAGAGACTCGAAGCAGCAGAGTTGTAGTTCTACAGAAGGATGTTGAGGATACCATGGACCGAATATGTGAGCAATGAGGAGGTTTTGGAGAGGATGTAAACAAAAAGGAAACTCATACTCATACAGACATGAAAAATCAAAATGAAAGAACTGATGTCAAAGTCTTGGACTTCTCACATAGGTATGAAAAAACTTTGGATTCAAGTAGGTACTCACAAAACACTAAGAGGGAGGGGGTAAGTAACTCATGGTATACTTAATGACCAGCCCAAATTGATCACAGTGTGTAAGTGGGGTCCATCCCCAACGCCAGACAGTGCTTTTTGGAGACATTTTTTAAAAACAAGCTGGCGTCATTTGAACCCCCATCTAAAATTTTCTTAACCGGGTTTGGCCAAATTATCAGCACTACAAACAGCCAAATATAGACATTTTAAAACTAAAATTAAAAACTATTTTATTTATTTTTAATATCTAATTTTAGATGTATTCGCTAAGTGAAAACAAAAAGTTATGTTTCTTCTTCTTCCTTATTGTTGCCTTTGTTGCAACAAAAATAATATACTTCATTGGGAGTGCTGTCCCCCAACACCTCCGGTAAGTGCCACCTGCCCCCCCCCATCCCCCCTGCACACTACTGATTATGACTCTTACATGAATACATTGTCAAAACTCATAGCAAAGTTTCTTCAAGCTTGGTTACATTTGAGGCATGTTATGTTCTTTAGCAACATGAAAATGCAAGGTTTCATAGCAGCTTAAAATTTTCAACAGTCAATCACAGTACATAGGTGGACAATCTTGTCTTATCCATTCAGCAGTATTAGACTGGCACTCTCAGAATTTAGACCCTATGTTTAGACCCATAAAGGAAGCATTCAAGCAGTGATAATGAAATGAAAGAGGCGACTTGCATACAGGTAGGAAAGTAGCTAAGAAATTTCTTCAAGGCAAGAATAAATATCCAAATTCAAAAGTAGAATATCATAAGTAAAAAGGAAGGAGACTGTATTGATGGCTACATTTGACATTTGGATTTATGAGACTTTGTGTTCATTTTAGTGTTTTTACTATTAAAGCTGTTGTAATTACAGAAGATCAGGCATTACATTTTTACCAACTCTTGTACAAGATCAATTTACAAATTGAAGATTGTATCTCTGAAAATAATAAAAATACATCATATATATAGGATATACAATCATACACCTTTCTTATAGACTCAATTGTTATATTTTCAATAAAAGTCTAATATGGCAACACATGAAAAATTACAATAACATAAGATAGCTCCTTGTGGATAACACAATAATACACAGTAAAACAAACCGTAAAAAATACAAATTTTAGAAGCTATCAATATTAAATTAAAACAACCAATAATTAGCAAATTCACTTACAATTTAACAGTCATTATAAACTGTATTTAAATTCTCAGAATCTATACAAATCTATATTCATGTGACATCACAAACATTCAAAAATTAAAAATAACTAATGCATCATATTTAACAACTCATATTTGCAGTACAAAGTCATCATAATAATCATCAAAAAGACTTTGATTCTTTACAATGACTAAAGCCAATGGAATGCTTCAAACATTAAATGAACTAACATGAACTGTGGATAGTTCCTTTATAATTTTAATTTCAAGATATGGAAATTAATTTATTAATGACAAAAGCAATTTAAAAATATAATAAACATAACTTATCAATTATCTTAAATAATATCTTGTCTAACTATATATATATATATATATATATGAGAAAAATAGTTTTATGGTATGCTATATTTATGGATAAAAATGTTCAATATCAGAGATAGAATGTTTGTTAATATAATATATAAATGTGGACACTGGGGTCAACACCAAGTGGTGACAGTCTATTTCATGCTTGAATGCAATCTTAAAGTCATGTGTTTTCTGTTTTGGCTTGACTCTTTGTTAAATAGTTTCACTTCATGATATTTTGGCTTCTGTATTGTTATAAAGTGTTTACTTTATACCATTACCAAAATTTATTAACTAGGTGAACCAAAACACAACACACATGACCTGAAGATTGTGTTCAAGCATGAAATAAGTTGTTGCCACTTGGTGTTGACCTCAGTGCCCACTTAAATATATATACATATATGTATATATAGTTGTAAACAGTGTTGCAAAAAAAGTAGATATATTTTTATATTATTACATTGTGACTGTGTCCATAGTTAATGTTATAGGTTGATGTTTTTATGATAAGAACTTTAATTATTCTTACATACTTTTTACAGTTGAAGGTGTATATCATCTTTATATTCTTGAGAAGTATATTGTATATCAAGGTTCATATATTTTCATGCTGTTTTAAATGGGCCCTTATGGAGCTTTGATTTGAGAGATGTAGGTTCAATTAAATATTCAACTTATCTTTCCTGACTTAGAGTTTGGTAGATATGTTATCCATTTGTCAAGGGATTAGATAATAAAATTGTATTTATTTATAGAAATCATATATTTTTTATATCAACTTATTATTAATTTGTTTCTCTTAAAACATTGTGTGATGTGATCTAATTTGAAATTGTTCAGTTATATGTATTGTATAATTTTTACAATTTTTCATTTTCTCAGTATTTATTTTTTAAGGACTTATCCTTTTTAAGTGTAATGCTCAATGTGATCAGCCTCAATGCACAATTGAAAATTATCAATTTAATAAGTTGGTGCAATCGCCTGAAAAAAAAATTTTCTAAAATTTTGGAGAGAGCCTGGTTTGGTTTAGTTTGGTTTGGTTTGGTTTGGTTTGGTTTGGTTTACAGCATATCAACATCAATGGATTATTTAATGCCGACAAAATTTTTATTTCTGGTAATATTTTTTCTTCAAAAATGTATAGCTGGTGATATCTTTTTTTTTCAGAAATGTATTGCTGGTAATAAATTTTTTTTTACAAAGTATTTCTGGTATTAAAACCTATTTTTACACTTGAATAGTGTTTTAACCCCAGTTTGGGGGCTAACTATTTACCCATAGTTTGGACCCTAACAAGTACTACCACCCCAGGTCAGGGTGGACCTGGGAATACCAGCAATTAAGAGGTGGTTCCATGCTCTTCAAAATCTCCTGATCAGAGGTCTTGCTATTTGACGTAGTTTATTGTCTTACCCAGGATGTGGATGTAGTTTATCATCATATCCAGGATGGGAGAGAGCCTGTTTTAAATATACAATAATATCTTGAGATACAAATTTGTTCCAGGACAGACCTCATAACTCAAAAGACTTGTATCTCAAATCAATTTTCCTCATTGAAATTAATGGGAATATTTCCAATCCATTCCAGACCCCTAAAAATCACACTTATTTTTCTAAAACTCACCCTTATTTTTGTATTTGTGGTTTCCTTACAAGCAAAAATGTGTGAATAAATCAGAAATGTACTTTACAAACAACAAAATAAAAGAGAAAAACCAAATTGTAAAGAAATAAACTTTACTAAACCATGAAGTTCAGATGAGTCATAGTCCAACTGGTAGGGAAGAGAGAGAGAGAAGGATGGAAAATGGCAGCTAGCCAAGGAACCACTAAGCTAGCCTAGCCTAGTCTATGATACCAAAGATTAACTTGTTCACTTAATTTTAAAATTTTTAAAACATTTACAGTTTATCCATTACTGTAGCTTTTTTTTTCAATTTCATAATTTTTTATTTATTGTCGATATAGAATGATCATACTATCTCGCCAAATCCATTACTTGTACATCTTCCTCATGCTGTTATATAATTTCCTACTTTACCTCAAGTGAAATCATATATTTCATCACTGCTCTTTACACTTACTTTCTTTGGAGACATGGTGTCACTAAAGGAATTTTGTAAAATAATGACAAAAAAGACACAACAGAGATCCTTCCAGAGCAAGGTGAACATGTGTACTGCAAGTGGAAGTACTTTCAAAACTTAGTGCTCATTGCACCAAATAACAAATGCTTAACTGAAACTCGCTCATATCTCAAAATTCAGCTCATAACTCAAGGCAAAATATCAACCAAACTCCAGCTCATATCTCAAAATACTTGTATGTCGGTACGCTAGTATCTCAAGGCATTACTGTATATATTCTAAATTACATAAATGCACATGTTTTATTCATATCCAATAATTAAATGAATGTTGGAAGATTTTTAAATTAGACACATTCTTATGACCCAAAAAAGCAATATTTTTATGGTGACAGTGTTTGCAGAAAGTAAACAACCTTTTTAAATGCAAATATTTGTGATTCTGCTTAAAATCTATAAACAATACTTATATCAGAATTTTTCTATTCTTTCAGCTTCCAGTTAGTAGAAAAAATGGTTATAAAATTAAATTTTATATATGTTTCATAGATTTTTTACTCAGGTGTCAAATTTTATGCTATGGAAATTGGAGATATCTACAAATCAGATATTGAAAATAATTTTTACAATTGCATAATGTTACTGCATAATGAAAATATACTGTTTTTGAAACAAATTTTGGTAAGGATATAAAGTGGACACTTTATAAAAATGTAGAAGGCAAAATATCATGAAGAAAGTGAAACTAAACCAAAAGTTGGTTTTCATTTCAAGATGATGATGTTATATGATATGGTTGGATTGAAAGGGAATTCTCTACTATGAGCTTTTGTAGAACCAAATGATTGATTACAAAAAGAACTGTACTAAATTAGAGCAACTAAGGGTAGCAATCAATAAAAAGAAGCCAAAATTAGCTTCTGGAAAGAGTGTAATATCTGATTGGAATAATACTTGAGTAGAGTTCAGTTTATTTTGATCTTTAGAGAATAAATATGTATTGTTGGTAATTTTTTATATAAAATTGTATTGCTGGTATTTTTACTATAAAAATATATTTTTATACTTTCATAGTGTTTTCTTTTTGTTTGGGTGTTCACTATTTGCCTGTAGCTGGGACTCTAACAGGTGCTACCACCCCATTTAATTATTTGTACTTAACAACAGCTATAAATATAAATATTGGACACCAATCATAGAAAGATAAATAGTAAGTTACTTTTAATAAGTTTCATTAGTTGCTCAGCTATTGTTGCCTTCTGCTTAGACTGAAATAACCTTAGCAAGTATCTTGGGTGTCCACAGCAACTCCAAAATGAAGAAAAGAGAGCCAGATTTCTATGTGATGCCTATCTTTGAGGCCACCAAAATCTAGTTCTACCAACACATATTGATAATTCTACACACAAAGCATGTGAGAAACAAGAAAGCTTCAAGGAAAATAGGAACTACAAAGAAACTGCCTATAGCAATCTGTAAGAGATAGCTGAAATTTTGTGTAATGAGAAAAGAAGGCTTGTAGAGTGTAACACACAATGCATCAATGGCAGGAGAAGCAGAGGAAAGCAGTTATTAACATACTTAGCATGTTTTTACAAATAGATGAAGGAAGAAATGCTGCAAAGAGGAAGAAGGGTCTTAAAGGTGAAAGTATTACTAAGAACAATGAAAGAAAAGAAGCTGTGGAAAGCTGATTACTTATGTCCTGAATGATCACAGCACCTATAGAAAGAGATCTTGATTGCATGATGAATAGCAATTTCTTCTCAATGACTGAGTAGTTTAAGGCTATAGTTACTTTGAATCAGGCTGAACTAAACTTTGTCTGATTTTTTGGAATAAGGAGTTATCATTATTTAGATTTGAATTAATCTTTGTTGTTATTATCACAACATTTCAGACATTGTGCTCTCCAGCCTTCTTCAAGCATTCATGAGATAACAGCCTTGTGGATTAAAATATTGGTTTGTAATTTTGGTGGTATAGTAACTAAGCATTCAATCCCTGAATGGAGTAGTACAGACTTAAACTCAGTGGAAACAGTATGAGTAATAACTGAGCAATACTAAAAAGAAAAGAATGAGATATCCCTATACAGTGACTGTGGAACAAGAACAATCTACCCCTGTAGATTAAATAAAAGATTCAGTCTGAAATTTTTTTAAGGTTAATCACATCAACAAATACCAGAAGAAGGCTGCAGGTGATAAGAGAAACAAAGATGAGTATGATAGTCCAAATGTAAATAATGTAAATAAGGAAATACAGTACACCTGAAGTTATGAAAATCACATAAAACTTAATAACTCAAATTTACCTTGAACAATTTTTGTCAAATCTTAAACAATTAATTTAGTCAAAGCAAAGCTTTAGTTTTTAAGCAATTTCAACATGTTTTATTAAAATTATTCCATTTCTATTATTAGATAGCATAAAATACATTTAATTTTAACAAAATTTATTCAAAAAGATCACTTTTGATTTTACTGCAATGGCTGTCATAACAGCAAGCATTTTAAACAAAAATTGTCAACATTGAAAATGAAAGACTAAGCAACATTTTTGGTATATTATGCTTTTTTATTTTAAGCAAGTAAAAATGTGACTTAAAAAGAATTGCACAGTTTATGGATAAGGTACTGCAAATGACTGAATGTGTCAAAAGTGGTTTGCAAAGTTTCATGCTGGAGATTTTTCATTGATGATATTCTATGGTTGGGTAGACTAGTTGGGTTTGATAGCAATCACATCAAGATATTACTAGAAAATAATCTACTTTATATGATGCAGGAGTTAGTATTGTACAAAGCAAGAGAGAGAGAGACAAAATATTCAAATCAAGTCATGAAAACCATTTACACCAGCTTGGTTATGTGACACACTTTGATATTTGGTTACCACATAAGTGGAAAAAAACAAACTATTGGGCTGTGTTTCTATATGTGGCTCTCAATTTAAGTGTTATGAAAATGTTTTACTTTTCAAACAACTGTGATTGATAATAAAAAGTGAATACTTTACAAACACAAGAAATCACATGACAAACAAAATGAATTACTAGGATCTGTACCAAAGCTGGTCATCATCCAAAAATGATACTGTGTATATGAAGGCATTGAAGGGAGTACTCTACAATTAGCATCTTCCAGAGAACCAAACAATTGATTTAAACAAGAACAGCTCCAAACTAAACCATTTGACAGCAACAATTGACAGCTGAAAAGTATTTGGAATTAGGTGTAATAATTAAGGGTGTAATATTTGATCAGGATAGCACCAGACTACATGTTTCTTTGTTAAGGTTGACTGGGAAGTTTTGTATTCAGCAGATTTTGCACTTTGGGATAACCATTTGTTCCAGCCTTTACAGAATTCTCTTAACACATTCAGTTCTAAAGGACATTAAGTAACATTTCTGCTACTTAACCTGTTAAGTGCAAAATGACATTAATTATTTAATATCTCCTTTTTATAAATTTATGCTGTGTGTTCATTTTGTCCTCTATGCAAATACCTGCTTTCCAGTAATGCTATTTACTTTCTGATGAAATCCCTATTGTTCTACTCTTGGCCTACACATGTCAGTAAAAATATGTTGGTGCTGAAAATATTCATGAAAAAAATTAAATTTCCTGGAACAGTTATTTACTAAGGAAGATAAAAAAAATTAGCAAGATGGAATTATAAAATTGCTTGAAAGATGGCAGAAGCTAGTGGAAAAATGGTAAGTATGTTAATCAGTAAAGTTAATATAAAAAATGGCATATATATATATATATATATATATATATATATATATATATATGTGTGTGTGTGTGTGTGTGTGTGTGTGTGTGAAAATGTATAGAAAATAGGAAAGAACTCGTTAGGTAAATAATCCAAAGTTCTTTAGTATTTTTGCTATTATTTTTAAAAAACAGTGCTCGATACAAAAGTAGAGCCTTAATATAATTATTTATTTAAAAATATGATTCCATCGCTACATAAGAGTTCTCATGTTTCAAAACAAGAGTGATGGAATCATATTTTTAAATAAATAATTATATAATATATATATATATATATATATATATATATATATATATAGGTTGTATCAAAAATTTTTTAGAAATTTGGGGGTGGGTGGATTCTTTACACCAAAACAAGGACAAAAGTCCATATACACATATGTCCTCAAATCCTTCATTTTTGAGTTATTAAGTTTAAAGTTTATGGTAGACACTGTTAAATTTAAAATCCAAAAATACTTTTAGAAACTTTGAGAGCCAGTTCCTGACACCAAAACAATGTAAAATGTTCATATAAACATATGTCCAAAAGCCCATAGTGATACCTCAACAGAGCAACTCAGAACAAATGTTCAAATTGTCCTCCGCTTGCTTCTACACAGACATGCACTTGTCGGATCATTGACTGGTGGACCCTTTCAAATACTCCCACATAGTGTTGAATGGTTTTGCAGGCCCCCAAGACACTTGATGAAGTGTCTCTGTATTATTAATGTCTGCTGCATAAAGCAATTGTTTTAGGTGGCCCCACAGATAAAAATCCAAAGGTCAGGGAAAATGTGCAGGCCATGGAACTGCAAAAAGTTCTCCTGTGGTCAGTGATCAGAGGGCAAAATACCCTGCACATATTGCAAATGATAGGGACACATGCTGTACTATGAGATGTATGACATGCTATGGCCACTTGATGTGTGCTGATACTTGGACCATCTCCCATAGCCTGTAGAATGTATTCCTTGTGGTAAGGCATATGAGCAGATCTCGGTCTTCTTTGATCCATAGTTTGTGGTGCTACAGGTCCTGTCTCGGCAATACCACCATAAATAGCAGCAAAGGTTGGATGACTCTGCTGCCTTCTGTCTGGAAACATAATCTGATACAGCCATGCAGCCTCACATCCATTACCATTTGCTGGGTCATATGTAAAAATCATATCTGCCTGCTCAAGACAGGGATATTCTGGCATTGTTAAATGGAACACTTCTCAGTCAACTTACTACTACACACAGTAAATGTTGAAGACAGACTAGCCACAAAGGTACATGAATGACAAATGTAACTTAGTCTACATGGCAACACAGCGCCATCTATGTAAACTTTGTTTAAACTTAGTAACTCAAAAATGAAGTATTTGCGGACATATGTCTATATGGACTTTTGTCCTTGTTTTGGTGTGAGGAACCTGTCCCCAAAGTTTGTAAAAGTTTTTTGATACACCTTATATATATATATATATATATATATATATATATATATAGTGGGTTGCAAAAGTGTTTAACACATTGGTTTTTTTTATAAATTCTACAATAAAAAATAGTTCAATTTGGATGATACTTACTTCAAATATTTCAATGAACATTGTCTAACTAAGCATAAAGGAAAATAGAGAAATTGTTTTTATGTACTTTCATTGCCAATTTTCAAATTTGACTGTGTTCAAAAGTATTTAATACCTATACAAATAATATGGTAAAAAGGGTATTTGAAAACTATTTTCAGTTATTTTGATATGGTTATAACTTCAACTAATCACAGGTTGTCTTCAATATATGTATTAACCAAGCACGTCACTCAATTGGCATTGTCTGATACAGTACTGACTGTCCTGCTATCTAAACTTATAAAATGGTTAAAACAAAAGAATTGTCAAATGATAGGTAACAGAAGATTATAAATCTGCACAAAGATGGTAAGGGGTATTGAAAAATTGCTCCAGATTTAAATTTGCTTGTGTATACAGTGGCACCCACTGTATACACAAGCAAATTTAAATCTGGAGCAATTTTGTTGTTCGAAAGTGGAAAAAATATGATACTACTGAAAATATTCAAAGAAGTGGTTGGCCGTTTAAATTAAACGAGGCTACGGAATGATATATAGCCTGGAATGTGAAGAAACAACCATTTTTGACTCAAAGATAAATTCAGAACGATCTGAAAAATGCCAAAATTTAAGTAAGTAAAGATACAATTAAGATATCATTGAATCATACAGGCCTGTATTCTAGATCACCAAGAAAGACTCCACTATTAAAATGTCAACATATGCAAGACTGTTTGAAATTTGTTAAAATGATGAACTTGAATCAGATGAATTCTGGAAAAAAGTTATTTCGTCAGATGGAAGGAAAATTGAGACTTTCGGGAGAAACATGAGCACCCAAGTATGGAGAAAAAAAAAGGAACTGAATACAACCCAGTAACCCCCATCCCAACAGTCAAATATGGGGGTGGTAGTGGAATTTGGGGTTGTTTTTCATAAAACAGAGTAGGAGAAATGGAAGGCATCAAAGGAAGAATGCAGCAAAATAGAAGCAAATCTTATCAACCCATCTATTAAAAAGTGCAACAGTGCTTGACCAAGATTTTGTATTTCAACAGGGCAATGATCCAAAGAACATGGCTAAAACAACTCAATACTGGTTCAATGAAAATGGAATTGATGTTCTAGAATGGCATAGCCAGTCACTGGATCTCAATCCAATAGAAAATTTATGGAAAAAAGTTAAAGTTGAGAGCACATGCAAGAGATCAAAAAAATATCAAGGAATTGAAGAAAGTCTGTGAAGAAGAATGGGTAAAACTGCCAAAATCTTCATGCAAGAAAATGACTCAAAGGCTGTAAGGCAGAACATAGGATATGCCACTAAATATTAACAAATCGTGTTAAATACTTTTTCACACAGTCAAATTCAAAAACCGGCAATAAAAGTACATAAAAACAATGTTTCTCAATTTTCCTTTATGTTTAGACAATGTTCATTAAAATATCTGAAGTATCATTCTAATTGAACAATTATTATTGTGAAATTTATAAAAAACAATGTGTTAAATACTTTTGCTATCCACTGTGTGTGCATATATATATATAAAAGAATGTGCAGGGAATGTCTTCTAAGCTTTTTTGTGAGTTTCTTCTAGTGCTGAATAAGTTATTTGATGTCAATAGGAAGCATGTAAAGAAACGTACTGAAATTGTGTATAATGTTCTAAGTACTTTTAACCATTGTTTGTAATTTTAAGAAAAGAAGGTAGAATTCAAGAGATAGCCAATGGACCATTTATTTTTTAATAGTCCCAACTTTAAAATGAATGTAAATGCACACACTATAATGGTAGAATAGATTTTAGCATCATATGAGTAAAATGACTTTATGGTTCAAAGGCATTTTAACATGTGTACTCTGTGATTGGAACAAATTTTATTGATAGTGAGTTGCCATCTTTTAGGGTAAAGAGCCTCCAAAGTTCTTGTTATTTGCAGTTGGATTGCCAGAGTACTGTTGTATTGTTGCCTAAATATACTGTTTAATATATATATATATATATATATATATATATATATATATATATATATATATAGATAGATATATAGATATATATTAGATTACATACAACAACACTGATACTATGGAAAATGATTTGGTAAAACAATTCACTAGAACTATGAGTTTGGTTCTTTCTAGGTTTCCCATTATTATGGCCTTGTGCTAGACTAAGTTAAGCTTAATAAATAACTATATTCTTTAAAATTTATATATTTTGAACTTTTCAATATATTAGTTTTACAAAAAGAGAAGTTTTGGGTTTCAAAATTTTATTCTTTTGATAAATTTCTGATTATTTCAAGAGCTATTCAAATTATAGAACTAATTTTTGTGTTACTTTCAATCCATAAGGAAAGAAAGGCAAAGTATCTCTTTTTAAATTTTTTTTAGAAAAAGATGGCAAACAGAAATGGTGGCAAATATACAAATAGTCTCAGCTCAACACAAGCCACAAAGACAATATTAACTGCAATTTATTTTCTGCTTATCAGCTTTTACTGCTTAAAAAAGGCATTTTCTTTCATTATAGACTATACACCTGAAGTAGGTTGTAGAATGGTTCAGCTGAAATTACATAACAAAAGAAACACAAAATAATGAGTTTACTTGTCCAAACAGCTCTTGAAATGACAATACTTATTCTCAAATTTATACATAAATTTCTGATCTATAAATCAATGAATAATAATAATAAGTGACACAATTGTTTTTAGTAACATTATACCTTTCAAAACATGTTTTAAATTGCCATTACATCTGTTGCATTGTATTTCAACACTCCACGTTAGAGACCGATACAATTCAAACAAGTAAACTTGATATAGGATTTACTACTTTTTTAAACTTACATTTTTTGGAATAAACAAGCAAATATAGAGTGGTTGAAGTATGATTCTTGTGTTTGATTTTGAAATTATATTTTCATTGTTACATGTTTTTATTATTAGTTTTGATTTAGTTTGATTATTTCATTATTTTTCTTACTTTTTATGACAATTTTCAACCAGTTTCTTTCTCAAACTACAGGAATTCAGAAGAAAAACGTTGCTTTTGATAGATGTTGGACTCTTATTTCATATCTTAGCCAGAAACTTAATCATTCAGGTAACCATATAGGTTATAAACCCTATTTCAAACACAATTACATACCTACATACATACCATATTAAAACATGCCCAATTTTTATTTTCTACCCAATAACAGACAATACTTCAAATATGTCAAAAAAGATTCCACAATATAACATCCACTGTTTAAATCAAGGTAACTATTGGTTAGAAATTAACATCACCATGGGAAATATTTGACCATTCAAAGAGAATTAAAACCCTATTTTTCTTTGGCCTACTTTCAGGAAAAATTTCTTATAAAAATCCACATATTTTGACATTCAGCAGCAGAAATGTGGCTGTCTCTAAACCATTCAGACACAAGAAAAGTGACTACATGGCTTTTTCTTTTCACCTCAGAACATGCCGAATGAAATATGTTGGTGACTTCATATGAATTAGCTACAACAATAGTAATATAGCCAGCTAGTCAGCAACTTCAAACAAATCATCTCTAACAATAACAATAACAAAGATGGTCAGTGAATTTTTGCTAATGATAAAAGTTTTTTCTACAGTTTTTTCTGTGTACCAACTATCCAAGGTTTTAACTCAACTAAAAACTATTTTTAATATTTTGTAACTCTTTTGAATTAATGTACATGTTTGTAAATACAAATGATTTATTTAACAGACATACTCACATTTTCTTTATTTTTATTTTATTATTGTTTGGAATTTGGACAAGCTAGATTTTTAATATAACAAAACTTAGACAACTGAATTTTCTACAACCAAAGCTGTTGTAATGGCATTCACTTGAAAATTTCAACAATCACAAAATAAATGAATTCAACATCTACATAGATTATATATATATATATATATATATATATATATATATATATATATATATATATATACAGAATGAGAGAAAAATCCATTCTATAACCAGCTATTAACCTTGTACTATATATAAGAAAGTGATTGATAATATGTTTTTTGAAAAAATTGTAATGTTGTAATGGGAGGTTGCTATGGAAGAAAGATTTATTTTTCCATTTGTATTTCCCCTATTATGGGCATTATTGTATCTGTGATATAATAACACTGTACTTGAAAGGAAAAGGGATGACAAACATGTTTTGATCTCAGAGAGACTTTTATACTAAGACATACTCAAAACTATATATATATATATATATATATATATATATATACACGTCCCATGGGAAGAATAATATATCACATGTATCTACACAGCAAAGCAGAGTGTAAAGTGAAACAAAAAATAAGGATCTTACATATAATATGGAGATACTCCTGTCTAGAGAAGCCATGTTTGTAGAAGACAGCATGATCTACTTTGAAGTGTGCCAAAATCAAACTCAACTTGGAGGTGAGAAAGACGGTGACCATATTGAAAATAACTGCATTAAGGTAAGATTCAATGCCATAAAAATATATGGAGACAGTTTTCTCTCATAAAATATATGTACAATGGTGTAAATGCCATTTATATCCAGTGTTCATGTAATTACAAAAATGTATATAACTGAAATTTGTCACTACCATGCCAAAGAGCAGCATATAAAAAGGTGTGTCAAATACACTTGACCTATTTAATAATAGAAAGTGTACACGTGGGAAATAAATATTCCCTCTTCTTCCATAAAATATAGAAAATGTGACGAGTTATGCTATTAAAAAGTATCAAAAAACGGCATATAGAATCTGTAGTTATATAAAAGTTAAAACAGAAGCACAAAGAAATCAGAGGTGAATGAAGTTGTTTTTATATCCAACCTCTGAATGAACATGTGGACAAAGACTAATCAACATATTAAATTTACCAGAGAGACTGCAGTGTAATTAATACAAACTTCATAAAGTCCTTAGTTAAAAATCAAGAAATGGTAATTATTTAAAATGTTAGACAAATAAGAGGTTTTCTTTATGTTTCAGAACCCTTTGTTGACAATGAATGACAAATACAGTTTCATGGTAAATTTTGGAACTTCTGCTCTAAAATTTACCATAAAACTGTATTTTGTTAATTGATGTGTTGCTTGCTTGTTCATATCGCACTGTGTTCAACAGTTAATGGAAGTAAAATAATAATACATAACATTCAACAGTTAATGGGTGATAATATCACATGTTAGATAAATAAGATAGTGTCATGGTCACCACTATAACAAGAGAGAGCTAGGGTAAATAATATCACGTCATTGTCACCACTGTAACAGGAGGTTGCTATGGAAGAAAGATTTCAAGGATTCATCTATGTCCCAGGTGAAGACATATTCCACGAGTGGGAAACAGCAAGTCTTGGGTTTTCCCAAATTGAGGACTGTGAGCTGGAGTTTCATTCTGCATCTGGGAAAGATATATTCCCAAAGGAAAACAGCACCACTGTGACATCCTGTTGTTGAAAAGAGAAAGAAGAGAGAGATGATTCATACCATTTACTTTTATACTGCTTTATACAACACCACCTAGGGGTGTTAATAGAAGTACTCTGGCAGACAAGGTGAGGTAATCTCACACCATTATAAGCAGGGTTCTCATCACTTATCCATTTTTCCAGGTTTATTTCATGCTATATTGTGGATTGCTTAGTAATAGCAAGTACATTTTTAGTAGTAATAAGTTTATTTTTGAGATTCTGGGAGCATTTATTTTCTTCATTACATATACTTTTAGTATCAGGTTTGAGTAATTTCTTCATCATGGTTGATTTGTAAACATTTTTTAGTTGAACTTTGTTAATGAAATTGCAAGAATTCAAAACATGACTTAAGAATGGGGCATCTAATAACATTAGGATAAAAAGCAACAAAAATAATGAACAAATTGGCCAAAAGCTATTAAAACATATCACAAAATGAAAAATAATCCTTGCAGCAGCCAATGTTTACTTGGTTAGATATGATTTAGCACTGCTGTTTAATTGTTGCATATTCAGTACAACTGATTCATCATTGGGACTTTTCAGCATCATAGTTTGATTGTGCATAGTTTAATGGTTATTGGTATGGAAAATCTTATCTGTGAGTTAAGTTCCAATTATAGCTTAGTCTATGTTCACTTTTTTGCATAGTCTGCTATGTTCACTAATGTCCTGAGGAAGGGGATGAAGTCCTCTCTTCTTCTCCCTAATATGGATTAACTAGAGTGCAAACTAAGCTCTCTAGCTTTGAGTAGCAACCAGTTGAAGAGAAAGACTGTTTTGAATTCAAAACCCTGGGGAAGGCAATATGAAACCACTGTACTGTCTTTGCTAAAACATTGTAGCAATTCTCAGATAAAGAAAATTCATCTGTGGAGAGCTATAATTACCTGTGCCCTGCAGGGACATTGTATTATATATATATATATATATATATATATATATATATATATATATATATATATATATATATATATATATAGTTACAAGACTAGTGAAGCTGGCCAAGACATACTCTGTTCACCCTTGAGCATTTAATTTGTGCTCAATACAATTTTTTCTATTTACTAATATTTTTTTTTCATTTTAAAATTAACAAAATTGACTCCTCAAAAATTCAAATATTAAAAAATTCTTGTGGGTGATAAATTGTTTCACAATCTACAACCCCTTTTCCACAGATGAAACATTACTAGACTCTTACTACTTTATTGCTTTTTTCATGGCAGATATTTGAACAAACTATATTCCTTGGTTCCATCAGTTGGACCTTCACAGCTAGAACCTGCCTGGATACATACACTGAATTAATTCATTCTCAATTCCTTCATATTCCATTGCTAAGGAGGAAATTCTTCTCAGATAGCTTTTAACCCTGAACTGTATCATTGTGGAACAGACTTTCGCAGAGAATGCTTCCCTGATCACTACAATTTTAACCTCTTCAAGTGTAAGGCCAACCACTACTTAGCCTACATATTCTCATAATATGCATCTTTTGCTTCCTCCTTGTACACCCTTACAACAATCTTATTTAGTAATCCTTTACCTTGAGTGGATCTTGGGCCAAGTATTGGGTGAACAATAGTTTTAAAAAAATGATTCTATTTATGGAAAAAATTTAGTGTAATATATTTAAGACAAATGGAAAAAAATTATACAAAAAAAATATACATTCTAATTACTTCTTTAAGTTTTTGAGTCTGTCCAAAATTGCTATTACTTTCCTCTCTTGCCGCTTTTATGGACAGTTTGCTGAACAGACGTCCTTTGAGAAAGAATGACCTCAAATTTACTTGTACTTTGTCCAATTGCCAATCAGTATGATGTACTTTTGCCATTGGCATAGGGATAGAGGAACTCACAAAGAAAGAGATTAAGACTAATTCTCTCTGCAATCTTTTGTATACAAAAGCCAGTTCTCTGAAGTGGATCTGGGTTGTATTCAGAAATGACTGCTGAATTTGCTATTCTGTTTTCTCTTCATTATTTCTGTTCCTTCAGCTGTGTGAAATTTCATATCATATTTGGTGTTTTCTTATTAGCTATGTACTACAGATTTCAAGGAAGAGAGCATTCAGTCATTGATTCAGCAATATCCCTTAATTTCCTGTCCTCTTTAATTGAAAGTATAAGGAATGCCATCTCCAATCATGGTTCATCTTTTAAAAATAGAAATTAAAGCAACATTTTCTTATTTATAACTTTTGGTGTGCAATTGACCATGACATTCTAATATAATGGACTATATGCACACTGTTACTTGAAGATCATGATCTGTTGCATATTTCATAAAAATATCTAGTTTATTGATAAAATTTAAGTATAAAATGTAATGAAATAAAAATTACTTGAGCAATATTAATGATATTACCAGATTTGTAAATAAAGATGATAAAAATATGATTGATTTGTTATTGGATCCCTGTGAGAAAATATTGTTCTTTCATAAAATTATGATATGAATGTCTGCAGTTTTGAAAGGATTACAGAGGAGGAAAAAGAATCACTAGTGGAGCTATTTATGCTTCAAATCAAGATGATAATGGCTGAGTTAGAGCACTTTAAACAACAATCATCAAATCTCAAGTTTGACTTTCTTTATATGACCATAAATTTTTAACCTGTTCACTGCCAAGTCTATTTTTTAACATTGTAATTCTTATATCAGATTTTTCTTGTAAAAGAATGATAAAAATAGGAAATCTATATATGTATTTAAAACATTTTTATTTTCATACAAATCAATATGTACAAGAAAATATCTAATAAATGTATTATATACATAAATCTATTTAGATTATTTTAATTTAAATATAAAATATCTTAAAACATAGTTATACACATAAGGTATAAATTTGTGTATATGTTTATTGTTATACTACCAAAATAATTATGCAGCATTCTATACAAAATGTAAATGCATACTTTTAAAATAAAAATCAAGTAAAAAGTTGATAAATGAGTGAAATATTAACATTTCTAAAATGGAAAAAAATCATACAGACACTGTCAAATTTTATTATACAACTTAATATTTTCACAATAAAATTAGTAATAATCTATAGTATTGAACCCAATTTCTAGTCCAGCCATCAGGTCTATCCAGTGTAGCTCTACATTCATCCCTAAAAGCTACTGTTAAGAAATCATTTTTCATGTAAAATGAACATAATATATTCATGTGAGCATTATATCATGTGAATTTAAACTTATAATATGTATCTTTATTAAAGATATTGATAATAAATTGTTTTTTGGGTGATGTCAGGTTTTGTTAAGCAAAGAAATAAGTGTAATATTAATTGTTATTAATATATAAATCCAAAATATATAAACCATAGAAATATATTTGATTAACATAATATCACAGAGTTGAATAACTTATCATCTTATTATTTTACATTTTAATGAGCTACTTGACATTTTATAATGTTCATCAATCTTTCACTCATTGATTTTATTAACTTTTCTACTTTTGATTTAATATTATGTACAGTAGTTTTTATTGCTTCTCAGATGTCTTTACTTGAATATTAGTTTCCAATCTTGTATACATCTCTTTTAATAATAGGCCACAAGTTTTCTATTGGATTAATATCTGGAGATATTCATTTGGTGTTCTTGAAACCTTATTTTAGGCAAGGTGGGCAAGAGTCAGTTTTTAATATACAATTTTGCTTAAAACACCCCAAAAATGTCTTGATCAATAACTTAAAATAATTTTCTGTATTCATCTTGACATAGGGGAGTAAACCCTGACAAAAACAAATCCCACTGTTGGAATGCAGGAAATTTGTAAAAGATGGTGATGTATATAATGACAGACTGTTGTTTTATATAATCTTACATCTTATGTATGTTACTGTTAATGGCAAGGACATACTGTCTGTAAAAATGAAACACTGCAAGTTTTAGTAGAAGTTGTGACTGCTAATTGTACCAAGTCACTTGTAATGCAACTAAAAGACATTATTATTATTATTGAATATAACCATTTTTCAACATAATGTTTGGTTAAGGATGAGAGAGGAAGATCTTGACATTATCCTCAACTTTGAAGAGACTTATAATTTTATTGACAACAAAACTGGCCCAAAACAGTACTCCAACTCTCCCCGTTATCAATCTAAGTCATGTTGGTTGACATAGTCCATGGACTTAATTTCTAGTCCATCCATCAGGTCAATTTAATGTAGCTCTACATTCATCACAAAAAAGCTGCTCTTGAGAAATCAGTTTTCATGTACATTTTTCCAGACAACTTTAATCTGCAAAAATTTAAATGCAATGTCAATTGCTATCTACTGTTCTCCTGATTACCCTTTTCTCTTTCCACTCATTATTAATGTTTCTGTTCCTAATTATTCCACACCCTGTAACTCCTTGTATTTTAGTGGCTTTACTACTTTACATGGGGTGATACTGAATAAAAAAGATATCCTGAAAATATTACCAACATAGATAGGTTAATATCATTTTTATTGTAAAAATATGGACTTACAAAAGAAAAATTAAGGGTATGTGTGTGTATATATATATATATATATATATATATAAAAATTGTAGGCTGACCCAATCTAGCAAGCTACTGGCTAGAACTCTGATATCCTGAAATGAATGTGGGCAATGCTGGATTTAGGACAAATGAGGTCCTGTGCTAATTATGAGGCCCCTTACATGGGCCTTGAAAATGGGCCCAGCATGCCTACACAGGCATGGAAGGGAGATGAGCCCTGTGCTTAAGCATATCTAAGCACAATGGTAAATCCGGCAATAACTGTGGATGGTTTGAACCCTGAAGGTTTTGAATTCTGACATTGATGAAGGGTCTTTCTTCAAGTTTAAGAGACCCAAAACATGCATAGACAGTCAAAACATTTGAAAGATAGAAAGATGATGAGATCTCACAAATTTCAGATTCTTTAATGAAACAAGCCACCTATGTGATGATGGTAAGCTGCTGGTTGACCTGTTAAGATCAATCCTATCTCCCACTTGCTCTCTTCAAGATGCTACTACTACTATCCCTCATGAAATAAAGTGAACAAAAGGAAATCTAAAGAACATTGTTGATTCAGTCTGTGATGTAGAATTGGGCTTCTGAATAATTGAAGCTAGAGAATACATGAAATGCAACACATTGCTTTACCACACTAGGTATTGCTGCTGTGGTTTCTGGAGTAGGTTTTCATGCGGTGGAGTTGCTAGACCTCACACCAACCAATTTTGAATTCAGAGTTGTGCTTCTCCTAGACTGGTTGCCATTCATAGTTAGGTAGCTGAGGCTATCCCTAGCTGAGAGGAGATATAGATTCACAACTTTCCAGGAGTTTTTGTGAAAAAGCAAACACAATGGCTTTGGCTGGATTTTGAACTCAACATGCCAATCCCACTTTCAATGTTAATAACCACTATGGTACATCCACATTTGTGTGTGTATATATATACATATATATATATATATATATATATATATACATAGATAGATAGATAGAGAGAGAGAGAGAGAGAGAGAGAGAGAGGGGGAGAAAGAGAGAGATTTAATAGGCCAAATAATAAAATTTGAAGAATAAAAAGCCAACAAAATGATACCAATATTGTCAATAAAATTTATATTTATTATATATTAACCTTTTGACTGAATTGAAGCCAGAAGAGATAGATTTTATTGTCAGAATTTATGAACAATCCTGTGTTCTTTTTCAATGATACAAAGAATAAACAAAGAAGCAGGACTTACTCTTCTGAGTAATGTTGTTGGTTAGAGGTCTCCCTGTAGAAATTATACTCTCTGAGTAAACCCAAATACCTTGAAGTAATGTAATTGTTAGCAAGCTTGTCTTGCCAGATCAGTTATGACTGAATAGTGAGTTCATTCCTCACTGGGTGCCCAGTACTTTCAGCCTTGCGTCACATCTAAGCTACACTTAGAAAATCACCATTAAGGAACAGTAGTTATATAATTAACTGTCTCTACCTGAATACATACACATGAATCACATGTGCTCTTAATTTAACTCTATACTTCTATTGTCTCTGCTTACAACTTGAAATTTTATTTACTAATTTTTTATTTTTTCAATAGAAGTAGATATGTTCAGACCTATCACCTGGTTCACCCTCCTTCTCCATTTTTTAAACTGGAGTAGAGATTTATCTCTTGTTTCCTTTTTAGGATTAGATTACCAGTTCCTTCTAGTCTTCTCATTTCTTTCACCCCCAGTAAGCCCTTGTGTCTTCATGCCATTATCATCTTGCTTGGGGTGAAATGATTTAAAAAAACAAATTATATGAATATATATGAAATAAAGAACATAAACCTGAGGAAAACTGAAGGATATACTGGGTAAAATGTTGTGTCACTAAAACGTCTAAATAATATATGGAATAATTCCTTTGTACAAATCAAGCAATTTTATCATAGTTTGGCCAGTGCATTGTCCATATATTTTTTGATAGGTAAGAATGGGTCACTGATTTATAGATGAGTAGAAATTCACCAAAAAAATAGATTACTTAGTGAAGTAAAGAAAACAGATCAATACTTTTCAGTTTGGGAATTGTTAATGTTGAACATTATTTAGAACAGGTGATAGCTGGTAAGTAATGACAAAATAAGAGGTGAACCATGCTTTCAAAAATCACACCTAACAAATACTATGAGTCATAAAAAGTAATGATCATTGGTCATTCATAAAACTGTAAGAGAATCACTTTCATCTTTTTGTTTAATATATTGTACCAAGAAAGAAATACAATTGAAACAGCAATACAGTTAAGAATTAAGAAAAAAAGAGAAAAAATAATGTTCATTTTTTTTCTTTGTCCTATCTGATAAGTAAATCAGGTGAGTGTTTTAGGGCTTTGTAAAATAGCAGCAAGTCTTAAAAGAATCTAGCAATATTCAATGAGAGCAACAATGTCATAACTATAAAATAGTAGCATAGAACAAAAAACTGTGTTTTAATAATTTTACATCTGGTAATGTGTAAACATTGTAAAGAGAAAACACCAGTTATATTATCTTAAAAGATACTACATTCATTTTGAGTATGACAGAACGACTATAAAATTAAAGGGAAAATACAGAGCTTTAAATTAATTGAGCCTGAACATATAAACATTTTTAAAAAAATGATCTAAAACATTAAAAAATTGGAAACAAAAGATAAACTCTTTTTTTTGGAGTGGTTGAGTTAATATTTTGAAACTACCAAAACTACTCCATATTTCATAACTGTTTTTGAATTAGTAAATTATAAATATTTCTGTTAGTCATTGTGTAGCATTATTTCATAAGTCACTTCACTGTCATATTTTGTTTTGAGCATTTTTTTCTGTTTTATATACATTACTTTTGATATTTTTTAAATATGATTACTTTCATTTCTGAGTACTACTGGCACTTTAGATAGGGTACATTTTCATTTTGGAGAAATAAATCATGATTTTGTTTGTCTTTATTTTTTCTAAATTTCTATCAAGGGGGTTCTGTGAAAGATGTACACTTCCTTTTAACACTTTCTGTAATTGAAAGAATTCAGAGCTGATAAAAATTAAAAAGAAAAGAGAATTTTATTTCTTACTTTTAGTTTTATTAAATTAAATATACATTTTTCTTTTCCATCTAAGTGAAATATTGTATTTTTTAAAAACAAACAATTCCATCACTTTGAAGTTGCTGAAACATTTTTTTTTCACCTTGTTTAAGTTAATCAATTTAAAATTTACAAGTGAATTTTTTTTAATTCAACCTTGTCTATAAAAAATGGATTAAAAACACTTCAATAAATTTAATAACTTAGGAAAATGATTAATTTATCATAAATATTTTTTCTTACACGAGTATCATCTAAATAAAAAAAATAAAACAATTTATATGATAAAGATTGCAAAAAACAATTAACACTGCTTGCTCGATTTATGTTTGCCGGAAGTCTGCGAATGTTCGCGAAGATAACCGGAAACAATCGGAAACGTACGAAAATTCAGAATGAGGCTTATCCGGGTACTGTTGAACGCTTTTTCAAGATGGCAGCTTGCTCCTAAGTCGAAGTGTTCAGCATTAGTTTGTCTTTGCTGACAGCCTGCCGACGAACAACACTGCTGCACTATGGTCTTTTATTACCGATAGACGACTACGGGACACGCACATCTTTTCTCCTTTTTTCCTCTTTTCCGAGGAGAAAGGTAAAACGCTTTTAAAATTTCGAGCTTTTGGCTTGGCTGCAAAGTTAAAATTGCGATATCACTCGACTGGTCGTATTTTTGTCTTGCCTAAATTGTGTGTGCATTTTCAAAACGTGTGGTGTTTTTTCTTGCCTGATATATAAGCATCCTGTTTATAATAATGAAATCTTTCATATTGTGTATATTTTAATATATTCAACGCGTTTTTGCTCGCTTGCTTTTACCTTTAACACCGAGCCTCCCTCTCTCTATGATCCGCGTGTCGTTCGTTTCTTTGTGTATAAAGCCTACTTTTCCCAACTCCTAAAGATGATAAATTAGATAAATAAAACGTTATCTACTTATTTTTTAACCACGTTTCTCTGATCAGTACCAATAAATTAAAATTTATTGTTCATTTTGACGTCGATTTACTTCAATCTCTTTGTGCTTCAAATGTCAGTCGGAGCGAACGTGTGTAATTGTAATAGGTCTTAAAAAGTATCTACTTTTCCTTGTGATGCTTTTTGTGCTATCGTTTCTTGTTTGGATAAGTAATATTTATGCATCGTTCTCACAAACTTGCTACTAAATATATTTAATCAGCATTCTTTTTTTTTTTTTTTTTTTTTTTAAATAGGATTGATTTTCTTTTCACCCTCTAACAAGCTTTCTGTTTTCCCCTCCCCTTCTCTCCGCGTGCCTCTATGTGGATTCCGCCATTTTCACTCATACACTGCAAATAATACAAACTCCTCCCTTTTTTTTTTTCTCCATTCGTACACGCACGACCAAAAGCTCTGCACACCAACAATTACCCGTCTTTGTTATATATATATATATATGAGAAACAATAATAGTGGTATTTTAGGCAATGAAAAAGAATAACTAGAAATAATAGGAGGGAAAAACGTTATTTCTTTGTGTTAATTAGTTTAATTGGCTTAATTAACTTGAACCAAATCTGCAGTAGCCTCTGTTCTCCGTATTAACAACAAAAAAAAGGTGTTTTTAGCACCATTTTTTTTGTGCATAAATCCCTGCCACCTTTTTTGAAAGGAAATAAATGAACAGTTGATTGTTACTACTTACCTTTTATAAAATATTCTGGAAATGTATATGTTGTAGATTTTCTTTCTTTAACCAAAAAAGAGTGATCCTTAAATTAGGAACCTTTATTTTTCCACGTGACATTGAGTTTCATACGCCCTTCCCCTGTGTGTGTGTGGATATTAATCATTTTAAATAAAATGGTCTTTTTAAAATTTTTTGTTTTCGGACGTAGGTTAACTTTCGAAATAAAACCTTTTTCTTGTGTTTATTTTTTTTTTTTTCTGTGTAATAAATTAAAATCTAATTTTCCATAATTCCCTGTCAAAAAAAAAACAAAAAAAAAACATTTTTTAAAAATTTATTTATAGTACAAAAAAAAAAAAAGTAGGTGATCCTAAAAATTAGAGAAATGTCTATCACAATTCATCAAGAATGACCTGGCTCTTTCTTTTTTTTTTTTTTTTTTTTTTGTGTACTAAATATTTTATCCGCCTGCTCCCAAAATAAAAAAAAAATTGCAATGTTATGTCTACCTACTGTCATATGTTTGTAAAATGTCTTCTATCTCCTCAAGATTCCTCCCGCCTCTTGATGTACACAACATTGATGACGTAGTTTATTTTATTATGAAAAATGTATACCCTCTTCAAAGTAGTTTCTAAAAGTCAAATACCTACAGGTATTTTCACTCGTACATCCCTTAAAACTTCATGAATATTTGTATTAAGGCCTCTGTGCACCAGTTGCTCCTTATTCAAAAACATTTTCCCTTAAACAAAATTATTCCCCCGCCATTTCTTTGTTCACTCGTATTATTTTATTTACACAGGAAGAAACAGATGCTATGTATGTAAAATAAAATAAACTTATTACAATTAATTTAAAGTCTCTGTAATCTGTAGATTGGGAGAGTACAAATCTGAGTTTTGAACTTGTCATTTTATCGATGACCATGCGACGTTTTAAGTTTTTCTTTTAGTCGCCTTTTTTTCTTCAATTTTAAATCTCGTGCAATGAATTTTAGTTCTTGTTTTCATTATTGTAAAATCCCGATACCTTAATGTCATTCACTGTCTGACATTTTTCTTGTTCAACGGTTATGACTTTGTTAGACCTAAAAGCTTAAAAAAGTTCATCAACGATGACCGCTGAAAAAAAAAAAATTAATGTAACGAATGACTTTGGAATGATTGTCGTCATTGAAGGAGCATAAAATTTGATTAAAATATCTGTCAGAATTAAATAAAACAGTCTTAATTGAAATTTTAAAACTGACACGGTACAAGTAAAACTAGTGTAATGAAGAGTATGTCTTTTTATTTTTACCTATGTGCAGTTTAAAAAAAAAAAAAAAAAAAGCAGCAGCATGACTTGTAGATTTATTACTCTTAAATGCATATTTCAGAATTACTAAGTAAATGTGTAAAATTGAAATGTTTGTTTGTGCTTGAACGGTATTTTTTTTTTTTTTTTCTAACATTAATTTCTCATCCTTTCCCTTTAAATCTGATTAAGAAAATTGGAACTCCGCATGTATTGTACAAAGAGCTAATTATTGGAGACTTTCTTGTGTGTGCTGTATACTACACTTTATTTATCAATGTAAATTTGAGTAGGCTAAAAAAAATAAATGTAGCAAATTAATGTTACTTTTATTTGTAGTTCTTAATATTGAATATTCACTCTTAAAGTGTGTGAATATTTTATTTTTATTGATTGTAAAAAAAAAATCTTTAAAATTGTCAGTATGCAAACTTTATCATGTACTTTAGTAGAACAATTAGGCTTAAGTATTTTTTCTTTAAGATTTATGCACGATTTCTTTTAATAACTGCCTAAAATACATTGTTTTATTCTTTAAACAAAGTAGAAAGAATACAAATACTGGAATTTACTTAGAACTCATATTTGCTTGCATTGTTAGATATTTTTCTGACAAGTTCTTTAAAATTTATCTACCTATCTTTAATTTTCTGTTTTTGTGTAATTTTGTATTATAGCAGGCTGATTTAATTATAAATGTATATATGATTTGGATTGAAAAGACCTAGTTGCTAATGAAATATTTCATTAGCTTTGTCATTCTGTAATCTTTGAAATTGTAAAATAACTTGTAATGGTTATCATCTAAACTTTTTGTCTCTTGGAAGACCATGTTTTGAAAAAATCTTAAGAAGCTTGAATGTATTATGTAATTTTTGTTTCAAACTCTTGATAGTCACTACCACATTTTGTGCATTTTCCAAATCATGTATACTTTGAAATAACTGTATATTTCAAAGTATACATAAAATTGCTTTAGGTTAAATACAATCATTGACATTTTCTATTTATGGATGTAATATCTATTGAATATTGATTGTGGACTGTTCATTTTTGGTAGGAGTAAGATCTCTTAGTAGAAAACAGGTTGTGATGACCAAGTTAACTCTTACTGACCAAACTCGCCTAAACCAGCTTTTTTGATAGTAACTATTTTTATGTGATCACTTCAATGAAATTGATTTGTATGATAATCCTCTTAGGCAGAAAGACATCAGTCATTGATAACCAAACATTAAGTGTATTTAATATTTACTGTTGATTGAAAGATCTTTAATTTTAAATTGAATCACTATTTGTCTATAGTATATTGAAAATTTTTTTTAATAAGGAAAGTGGAGATTTTGATTTCTTGTTTAAAATAGCTTTCTAGTTACCTCCAAAGATTTACTAATTTTTTTTTTTTTTTTTCTTGTGTCAGCACATGGCCATAAATTAGTATAGGAAATTTTATTCTCTTTTTGCAGTGAAAAAGCTTAATTGGGAAATTCTTACAAAAACAACTCCAGATTTTAATGAAGTTTTACAAGAATTGTTTACTATATATATATATATATATATATATATATATATATATATATGTAATGTGTGCATATTTTTGTAAATATGGATATCCATGCACAATATTATCAGAAAATAAGAGCGGTAACTATAGTAAATTTAAAGCCAAAATAATTAAATTTCAATAAAAATATTACATTACTTTGAATATTTTTCTAGATTTTAAAGATTAGTGGATACTTAAATTATATTAAAAATGGTGCACACATTATATTAAAATAATTTTTACAGATATGTCTCCTGTAGAAAAAAAAACTTAATTATCAAAACATCAGGCTGTTAGCATAGCTGTCAACACCCTATAAAAACATCTACCGCCATGATAAAAAATGCTTTTCTGTGATATTTTAAAACTAAAATTAATGTTTCAAATCAGGTTGATTAAACTCTCAATCAGCTAATCTTTTTTAAATACTTTCAGAAAAGTATTTCAAATTAAAAAAAAATTTTAATAAAGAGAATTACATTGTGTTAAGAGAATTGTAAATATAGCTGAAATTGTTTTTTGTTTTAGCAATTAAAGAAAAAATTCCAATCATTTCAAATTTGATTTGAAATACAACCAAGTATTTTGCTTATTGGAAATATTAAACTTAAAGCTTCATGTTTTTTTTTTTTTTTTTTTTTTTTTTTTTCTTGAATTTTAAATCTTAGGTATCACTTTTCTTTTGAGGTACCTATTTATAACTGAAGATAACCTTTTTTTTTTTTAATTTTTTTTAGAACTTAATTCATATTAGCACAAAGATTAAATTAAAAACAAATTTGATATCCCCTAAAGCACTGCTACAACTATTGCTACTAATCTATTTTTAGCAAAGATTAATTCTGTTGGTGAGAAAACTTCTTAGCCTTCATTGATCATTGTTGTATGAGCAATGTTTCAATTGCTACTGTAGACTTGTTAGAGCAACTAGGTATTCCAAATTTTGAGAAGCTTGGTATGGGTTAGCAAATCTTGCTATTGGCTTAAAAGCAATCATGACATAATTTTTCATTTACTGCTAATAAAGTTGTGTATGGGAATGGTCAAAATATAAGATTTTTCAACAAACTTTTTTCTTTTCTTTTTTTTAGTCTTTTAAAAATATTTTTTTCTATGTTAATTTTCTGAAATGTTAAGCATTTAATGTTTATTTTTAATGTCAACATTTTTAGTCATGAAAAAACATTAGAAAAGTCATTTTATAACTAATTTGAGTTGCAACAAAAAAATTAATATAAAATTTTAAAACAATTATTAAAAAAAAAAACTTAAAGCTGAAAATTTTTTAATACCAATTTTAGATATTTTGATTTTGTGACTTCTAAATTTTTTATTCTTTAAGTATAAAATCTATTTCCTCTGTATTGACTCTAGGTACTCTAATGAATGTCTTTCCAATTTGGCTGGGTAAAGCAGTGCATATAAAATTATAACAAATATTTTTTTCTTAAATTTGTGATAAAAACTGAGTAGAGCATTTTTCATTTCTTAATATGTAGATGAAAATTTAAAAATGATGAAATATGAGGGAGTGCTGATAAGTTCTTGGCCCAATCTACTGTCTCAAATCGGCAAAAACAGAAGTTTCTTGATTTACGTTGAACTTTATTGTTCATTCTAAAATTATCTATTTTATTCTATTTTACTTTTAATAAAGACATTTATTTTCAATAAATAACCAACTACTTGGTCACCAAGCAAAACTCACAAAGATTTAAATAGATTCTAGAAGGAATATATTCAGGTTCTCACATCAGTGGAGAGAAATTTAGGAGGGTGTTTATAAAATAGTTGTACCAATTATCAGAAATATGTAAGAAAATTATTTTGCCAAATATCTTTTAGAAACTTGGAAATTTTCGGTTTTATATACCTTATAATTCTAGCAAAATTCTGAAAATAAATTGGGACCAATACTTTAGAATGTGTACTTCTAAACAAGCATCTTTTGTAAGCAAGACAAAGTACCTAAAATTCAATAAAATATTAGATTTAAAATATTACAAAAATACTTTAAATTTCATTATTTTATTGAATTTTTAAGATTAGTTAAAAAGGAAAAAGTGATCACACTTTATTCAAGTAATTTTTATAGTTATGTACCCTTTATTTAAAAATGCCAAATATTAAGCTGTTGATAAATCTGTTAACACCTCATAAAAACACCAACATCAGTCTTAAAAATACAAAATGTTTTTGTTGTATTTTAAACTAAAAGTAATGTTCAAATTAATTAATCATTAAATCAGTTAATCTTCCTCAAAGTTTCAGAAAAGTACATTTTATTTTTGAAAGATTTTTTTTTTTTTTTTTTTTTTAAAATAAGACTTGTCTTGATAGATTTGTCATTTTTTTTTTTTTTGTCACTCAGCCTATCTTTCTTTGTCTATTGAACAATACAGAGTGAACAAAATTTTTTTAATTTTCATCCTTTTATCTATCTCGGAGATCCTATCATACTGTGATAATTGCTCTTACCAATTGAGCTATGAGAGCTCTACATCTGGTAGATCAAATCTCAATTTTTCATTTTGGTCTGAAATTTGCAATGAAAAGTAGCTAAAATTAAAACAAGATATAAAAATGTTACTAGTGTGTATACAAGCACTAAAAATATTTACTGACTTGGGCAAGGGGAGAATAAATTGCAGTAGTTTTGGGGGTTATCAACCTTTTGAAATAACCTCATCAGATGTTCACACCAGCTGATTTGTAAAAAGCTTCCTTAAAATGACGTATTTCCTTCCCATTTAAAATTGCTATTTTCTGTACCAAATATTAAACCTATTCTCAAGCCAACTATAAATTTTTAAAATTAAAATATTGATCTTGGGCTGTATATGCTTTAAATTTTAGTTTTTTATTTCTATATATTTGCTTCACTTCAAATCTAGCAATTTTGGGGACTAATGTTGCATGGGTATAATTCATGGTATTTTCTCATTATTCTGGTCAGTACTATTATTCCTCTTTCCAAAAACCTTGCACGTCCCAATTGTAGTTGTTCTGATTGAATCTTTCATTAGATGCAGTCTAATTATTTTAATGCCTAACTTTCTCAAAAGGCTTATGTTAGCTGTAATTATTTAATACCAATTTTGTAGCTATATTGAAAGGATTAGAAAAAACTTTGAATATTATTTCTTTATAGTAAAAAAAAAAAAAAAAAACTACATCCAATAATCTTCAAAAACAACCATTTTTAAATGCTAGATGTAACTTTGATTTTTAATGCATCTTTAAGTTTGGCAACAACTTAGCATTTTTGTTTTATAATGGTATAGTTTTTTTAAATTTTAATAGTTTAAAATATCTTTTGTAATTAAGAGCTTACTTGCAATTTTTTTTTTAATCATGTGTCTGCTTTTTTTTTTTTTTTTTTTTTTTTTTAATTATTAAAATGGTGTTTTGTCTCCAACTTTTTATCTCTATTAAAATGCTTTCTTCACTAACAAAATTGTGTTTAATACTTCTGCAATTCTATGCTTTGAGATATCTTCATTCCATTGAATAAAGATAACACAATCATGAAATGTAATTTGGAATCAACATAGTCTTATTGAATTCTGTAGTAAGGATACAAGGTTAGCTCTCTGATGATTCTTGGTGTTAGTATATATGCTATTTGGATGAGTTGGTCATATTCTGGAGAGGTGTTCATCTCCAACAGATGTAAATATTGGAAATTAACAAGTGCTTGTATTGAAAGACCCATTGAATTGTATGTTACTAGCTATGAAATTTACTCTTGAATATATATAGTTAAGCAATTATTTTTATTTGTTAAATGAAGTAAAGTTGATGTTTCATCTCTCCAATTTTAAATCAGTTTATTAGGTTTAAGATAGATTTTATTGACATATGCTGAAATTTCTCTTTAGAATGTCTTTTTGTGCATAATTTGGGAAGAGGAAATAAGAATTTAATTCAGTATGAGCTGAACAATTGCCTGTTAAATGGCTTCTAACTTAGATGAAACTATTGGAATTTTTTTTTCTGTAACTAATTCAGTGATTATGAACTTTTTTTTTTTTATATATATATATATATATATATATATATATATAAATACAGGTAGTTAGATTCTGGGGCATTAAAAATTAACAAAATTATAGCCTTCAATAAATGTCTGTAAGCCTTTTTACTTTTTGTAAGGTTGTTTTACTCTGATTTCTAACAATCACTTTTGTATGACTCATTTGCAGAGCAGACGATTAGATGTCTAATCCTGTACTTGTAAAATCTGCAAACACATTGTTCATTAAACAATTCATTTTGTTGCTCACTACTTCTGGAATAGATATAAAGTTGTTCATTTTGTTAAATGAACATGTCTTT
The DNA here is from genome assembly GCA_963932145.1 of Acanthosepion lycidas. Taxonomy (NCBI): domain Eukaryota; kingdom Metazoa; phylum Mollusca; class Cephalopoda; order Sepiida; family Sepiidae; genus Acanthosepion; species Acanthosepion lycidas. The sequence continues at coordinate 84,037,758 of OZ010588.1, read as the reverse complement.
CAATACTCAACATACTACAGAATGGTATTAATTGTAGTCTAGAACATTTGTATTTTTTGTGGCAGTATACCTTTTTTTATTTTGACAGCCAGTGAATATATTGTTGTTCTTTATTGTAACTGTTAGATTTTAGATAAAGTACAAAAATATTTGGCATTTATTTTGGCTGTTTTGATCTTTCAGTGTGGAGATTTTGGCAAACCTTTCTCAAGTATGATCTTATAGACACGAGCCACAGTCTAATAAGTCCTTTGCAGCAATTATAACCTAAATTCAGTTCACTTTTAAGTATTGCTTGTTAAATCAAGATTTGGATGTCAATTAAGCAATACTGAACAAATATTACTTGGACTACTGTTTGGCTTCAGCTTAATTTGATTTTTGATATATTTAAAACATGTTTATAGATACATTATCTTGATTACTTCATACTATTATTCCTTAGCACTTTCACTGCTGTATTGTGGCCTGGATGTGCTGGCCCAGTTTTTTGGTGGTGAGGGTAGGAGACTGCTATTTACTGGAAATAAATTGCTAAATATACTGAAGGTGATTTCTCATGAATGCTGCAATTTTGGTTTTGTTAAAATACTCTGCAATACAGACTAAGATAAATGACATCCCCAACACAAAAATGTCACTATATATCTATGCTGGTTTAGAAATAGCACATAGCACAAATGCTAGGAACTGACATTTTTCTTGGTCTTGAAAACACGTTTGTAGTATATCATACCAGGAAATACCAGATGACTTGAGTTTCATGTCAATAAAGAACCGTTATTCTTAGACAACTTGATCTTGAGGTAGATATAAAAGTGCTCCACCTGAGAGATTTTCTCTCATCCTGCAAGAAGAATAATCCACATTTAGAGAAAACTACCAAAACCACACACCCACTTGCCAATTTTAATTGACAACATTTGGAATTGTATAAACAATTCTATATATGGAAGATTTAGTTTTGTTCTTATTAGTCTGTACAATAACATTACACCATAACTCTTTCTACTCTTATAATTGACCGTGAGAAGCAATGTCAATAAAGTTTTACTGATACTTTGGGGCTGGTTTTAGAAGTACTAGGCTAATTACAAAGGAAAGGGACTATGTTCCTTTGTAAATCTGAATGTTTAACTTAATCTTAAATTATCTTTCCCTATAGTGGTTGATGGGTCATTAAGCAGAAACCAAACCTTCTCCTCCCATGTTGGAAAGCTATTTTGTAAAATTATGTCCATATATTTTCATTTAACTCTTTAAAAATGTCAACTTGGAGCTTTTTAAATGTGCATATTATAAAGAACAAATCTAATTTTAATATGATCAGGTGAATCACATTAAAATAGAAATACTGTTAGATACGAGCCACTTGGGTTCAATAATGTTGATGTAATCTCTTCAGTGAATTGTGTGTATTTTAATTCCTCCTTTTTGTCATTAGGAATGACTACCTTCATGCCTTCCCTCCACTTTTCTTATTTCCTTTTAAGTAGATTAAAAATAATTATGTATGTGCTTTCCTCGACCCATTTTATCCATGAATATTCACTGACATGCCAAAAGTTGTGTGTTTAGTATTGTATCTTTCTAGCTTTAAGTACAGCAGTTTAATATAGCAATGATACCATAAGTGATCAAAAGACTTAGAAATGTTTAGTTATGCTATCAGTAGCTCCCTGATATTTGTAGGTGCAGGATCTTGCATGTGAATATATATCACCATTACATCTAAATGCTTCATTGGGTTTATGTCTGGCAAATGTGGTGGCCACACCATTTGAAAGTTTCCAGGCAGTTTCAGGTCAGTTCTGGACAACTGGAGTCTGATGTACTTTATCCTGTTGGAATGACCCATTGCTGTTGGGTACCTAATCCATAAAGGAAGTATAAATGGTCATGAAGCAGTGCAACCAGTGACATGTTTAAGTGGATCAGTGGGCTCGACCCATACCAAGTGAACACTATTATGGAACCTCTACCAGCCTGCATGGAATCTGCACCACACCTAACCTCTATCATAATCTGAAACATTGGAACTAACTCCTTGGAAAAGTCCTATTAAAAGTTCAATTAGTGACGTCACAAGGCACTGTACAGAGTTGTGGTGTTAATGGGGTACTCTGGTGAGTCTTTTGCTCTTGTGTCCCACAGAAGCTAGAAAATATTGAGCTGATCTACTGGATATGTATCTGGTATTTCCTGTATTGAATATGATTTAAGTCAGTGTCACTTGTTGGTTTCTGTATGACATTTTTAGCAGG
>OZ010588.1:83955494-84027994 GCA_963932145.1 Acanthosepion lycidas | reverse complement strand
TAGAAAAAAGTCACTGCTTATGAAAAAGCATAAATGAGCACAACTATGCCAAAACTCATATTAATAAGCTAGAAACCTGGCAAAAAATTTCATGGTCAGATGAAAACAAACTAGAGCTGTTTGGTAGGAATGATAGGCAGTATGTCAGACTCACCCCTAATGTGGCTCTTGAAGGGAAGAATTTGGTGTCAATATCAGCATTATGATTTGGGGATACTTTGCAACTGGAACAAGCCAAATAGTACGCATTGATGGCACGATAGACTCTGCAAGATACAAAACAATTTCAAATGCAAGTGTCTTGCCCTCAGTTCAAAAGTTGGATTTGTTATGGCTGGATCTTCCAACAGGACAATGATCTGGAGCATCAAAGCAAATCCACAAAAGTATGGCTTAAAAAAAAAAAAATTTCAAGTCTTTGAATAGCCTAGTTAAAGTCTCAATTGAAAATCTGATTCAAGTTAAAGAAGGCAGTACATGCAAAAAACCCAGGTAATATCAAGCAATTGTGGGAGTTTTGCCAAGAAGAATGGACAAAAATTGATGTTCGCTACTGCCAGAAACTTCTTACAAATTATAGGAACAAAAACTGACGTGACCTCAAAAGGAGGAGTCACTGAATATTAAATTTGGTTTACTTTGGCACATCTTAATTTCTAATTTTGAATTAATATTTTTATTCCAGCATTTTTTTTTTTTTTTTTTTTTTTTTTTTAAATTTTGAAAGTGGTTGTAATTCATTTACTAAAGGTTTTTCTTAATGAATATATAGTTTAAGATTATTTGATTATATGGGGAAGTGAGCAAAAGTTTTTAACTTGGGGGTACACTTTTGTTTTTTTTTTTTTTTTTTTTTTTTTTTTATGTGTGTGTATTATATATATATATATATATATATATATATATATATATATATATATACACACACACTAGGAATAAACAAACATCTGCACACATAAAATTATTAATTTATTGTATTTACAACTAATGAATAAACATAATTTTCATATAATTAACTGTATGCATAGAAAACAGAAAAAACTTTGATTTAATAGAAATAAATACCATTTATCCATTTTAATGGGTGAAAAAGTATTTGTACAATGCAAATTTCAGATTTTAAAACTTTTAAATTTCTTTAATACTCTAGATTATTCAAGTGGAATATTCTAGAATGTTTCAATAATGTTATCAGTAGTTATTTTTAGCCTACATTACATTATTACATGTACATTATTTACATTATTCTGACTATTGTCCTCATCTTTGTCGCCATATTTGCTAGGCCACAAAAATCTCCTGAACTGACCAAACATGGAAATGAATACAATATAGGAAGCAGTAATAAGGAGTGCCAGAGAAAAGCGATAACAAAAATTGCAATATGAGTTCTGGTAAAAACATGATGGATAACCGCAAAAATTGCAATATGAGCACTGGTAAAAAACGGTTGTTGAAGCCATTAGGTTTACAATACCAAGAAATTCATACACAGATGTCCTCAAGTGGATAAAGGTGTTAGTGTGAGTTCAATATCCGGTTAAGGCAGGGGAGAACTTTCAGAAATGAACAGGAGATAACGGATAACTGGCATCTGAAACTAGAACAGTCTACCCCAGTGAGTGAAATAAAGGGTTAAATTGGATATTCCAATCGCCTGAAGAAGGTCGGAGCATACAGCGGCTGAAACATTGTAATAAATATGGCGATAAAGAGGAGGACAATAGTCTGAATAATGTAAATAATGAAATTTGGTAAAATTTGCAAATCATTGAGAACTACAAAAGGTTAGTTGCTGTAGAAGTGAATAATGGCTATTCTACAAAGATTTAAATGAAGATTATGTATTCTTTTTTGTATTATTAGGTTGGTGCAAAAATGACGTAATAACATCAAAAAACGACATTATTACGTCATTTTTGCACCAACCTAATATATGAATACTTTTTACACCCATTAAAATGGATAAATGGGATTTATTTCTATTAAGTCGGATTTTTTTTTTTTTTTTTCCTGTTTGCTATGCAAATTTAGTTATTATGCATCTGTACAGTTGTATGAAAATTGTTTATTCATTAATTGGAAACACAGATTAAAAATTTTTGTGTACAAATGCACCCCCACCACCATATATATATATATATATATATATATATATATATATATAATAATGTTCGGTGAGCACTTTATATAATGGTTACCAAGCTTGTCTCTAGATCAATTACATCTGAATAGTGAGTTTGATCTTCACTTGTGTGTGCCACATCTAAGCTATGGTTAATAAATCACAATCATATTTGGTTAAAGGATTAGGTCTGCATTTTATTAATGTGCTGTTGTATTAATATTGTTTAATTCAGAGACCTGATGCAGAAGTATTGGCTTTTTTCTTTTTAATTTGTGCCTACTATGGTTTGTTTTATCAAATGACCTTGAGTATGTTAGCAATCTGATGGCTAGCATACTTGCTATTAAGTTTTATTGATCCAGTTGAAAATTTAATTTTAATGCCTTTATGATTGTTTTTATTAGTTTGAATTTGTATAATATTAAGATGTCAATTAAAAAGACCTGCAAAGACTGTCAATTGAATTGGTTACATTCCACTTTTGGTCATGAAAAAATCTCAGTATTAAAACGTTACCAATAGTGTGTAGTGGCTCATAATCACTTGCTCATGATAAACTTAAATTTACTGTTCACTTCCACCTTAATTTTTGCTTATTCATTCCAGAAGTTTAGATTATTAGGCTCTGAAATAAAATTTGCAATTTCATTAACTTTATTTCTCCTGTTTTCCTCTATTGGCATTCAAACCAAATATGATGTTAGGCTAAAACATAGGTTTAGGTTATCAGTTTCACTATTTATCATAAATCAATAGTATAAAAATTGTTTGTTTCCAATTACAAAGCAGTATAAGCTGCCTGGCTAGTTGCAGCTCCACCTTTCTTTCAAACTCTGGAAATCCAATCTCTGTTCTAACTTACCTTCAGGCATTGAACCTTATACAAGCTATCCCCCTATTGGTGTATTGATCTTGCTAAATATGCTTTGTATGACTGGATATATCCTTGCACTTTGTAATTAGGGTTCGTACAAATTCTATTTCTTTACTATTAACTTCCACTTATGTGCACTACTTAATGTATAGTTTCTCCTCTTTTGAGGGATTTAATAAAAATATGCTCATGATTTCTTTCTAGTTTTGCATGCTGTGATTTGTAGTTTGATGTGTTGTCAATTAGAACACTATTTTTAAATTTTGGCAAGCATAATCTTTTGTAGCTAGACCCACTCCCTACTTGATAGCAGATAGTGGCAACTCTCTCTTATTGACTCTGGTATTGTTTTTTGAGGCACCCTGAATATGAGGGTTCCTTAATGTAGGCCTTCTGAACATGCACACAGCCTGAATTGAATGTTTATATAGATGTTAGAATCATTATTTTTCTGAATGTTTTTAGATATGCATTTTTTTTTTTTTTTTAAATAAAATTAGTTCCTCAATGAGATTGCAGGTAATTGAAAACTTATGTAGAATTAAAACTTAGTTTGTTCATATTTAATATTAAGCTCTGGAATCTTCTCTGTTGATGGAGCATATAGCCAGAAATTCTTTGCATTGTTTTCATTACATTTATGGTGTACTAATATGGTAATTTGAAAGTTGGCTTGAATTTTTTTTTTTCTCTTAAGTACTTATTTTCTTTTTTCATAAAGCTCTGAACCATATTGTAAATTTATCTTTTAATATAAAATGCAGTGTACATTTGTCCATTTTTTTATTTTTTATTTTTTTCAAATCATAAACAACCTGAAGTAACAGGTATTAACTAACTACTAGTTATGTAGTTACACATGATTAAGAATTAAATAATGCATTTAAAGTTAAATTTAAATATCAAACAGTGAAAGGTTTAAGAACAAAAATAATTCTTTATTAAAGGTTTAATTTTAATTTCACTTTTCGTTGCAAATGTCATTTAATTAAACCATAATTAAAACTTAAGCAGAGCACAATACATTGCTCAATAAAAATTGTGCACCAAATAAATGTAAAGAAGCCACAGAAATTGGTTGCATATACAAAGAAAGATTATGCTGAATTAAGGTGTTGAATAAAGATAAAATAATTTCATTATTTCTAAATTCTCAAATTATGTACATGGGAAGCTGAAGGTAAAAGGCTGAAAGCCCAAGAACCCTCTGCAAGAGCTAGCCTAAAGTCCTCTCAAAGGGTGGCTTCTAGGCTAGTTTATTAATAAATACCAGTCGAAATTAAGAATTGCCTTTTAAAATAGCATATAAATGTATATTTTTGATCCACCTCCCCCTTTTGTTAACTTCAGTTTTAAGTACTTAATTGGTAAATTGTTTTAATAAGGATCTTTTATCTGAAAATCCTCACTTCCTGGCATTGTAAAATTAGCTTTTTAATTTCTGCAACAACTTTTCTCAAATTCATCAGCACATCAAAACATTATTTTAAACTCTGTGTGTGTTTTTTCTTGACAATGATTGTTCTACCAGATTCCTAAGTCTAATGTTTTATTAATGATGTAATGATCAGTTTAATTTTTTCTTTTTCAGCCTGCTGATTGTAAGGCACTAATTGAAAGACTAAAGAATTGTTCAGAAGAGGAATTGTACAATGAGTTGACTAATATCAAAACTTGGACATATGGAAAGGTGAGATTTCTTTGTATTTTTATTTTTTTAATTTTTTTATTTATTTTATTTTTTTTTGAATTCTGATTATGGAATTGAGATGCTAAGTTGCTAAAAATGGTATGCTGTAGTATCTCTTAGCAGACCTTTGTTAGATAGTTTCTAACACTGACAAAATGTTGGTTTTTATTTACCTTGGAAGTGGGAGAAATATTGTACTTTTCTCTACTTTGACAATATTCTCTTTATTATGCTTTGCTCTGGCCTTTTTTTTTTTTTTTTTTTTTTTTTTTTTAGAAACTGGATATCACAAATTATTTCTGGAATTTTGTGATTTAACCTTAAATTGTGTTTCTAGAATGTTGGAATATACTCCTAATTATTTGATTACCTTGAACCTTACTTTGTATAATTACTTGACCTCATGATTTTTGTTAATTAGGTTTTAATGGAATTTTTTTTAAGTGTGAGTCTATAAGTTAGACATCCTACATGTTTTCAATAAATAAAGCTAGTTAGAAAAAGCAACTTTGTGAATATTGGATTTTTACTTTATTTTTCGTTACAATAGTGAATTTTCTGGTGGCGCTCTAATTGAGATGATTTTCCATCTCCTTAACTGTTAATCTGGGTTGGGATTCAAATTGGTTATTCAATATAATGAATACCTAAAAATTATTTAAATACAATGTAAATCTTTTTTTCTAGTATTTTGCTTACCTTTAGTGATGTATAAAGATGCTTTTTATTTAATTTGGTATCTTAAAAAAATCTTGAAAAGAGAATAATTTTAATAAATTAATGTAAACTGTACTGTGGTAATGGGTTGGCCAAAAAGCTTGTTTGGTTTAAGTAAATTTTCTAATTAGTAAGCAAACAGTTTTTGACTAACCCAATAGTGATCAGTTCACTCCTTTATTACTTTCCGTTTAGGAACTGATAATATTCTATCCAGTTTTCTATTCTACCAAAAGCTGTAGGCATAGATTGTCTTTAGTAGCAATCATCACTTAACCTTCACTTTTTAATTTAAAAAATTAAAAATCGAGTTCCTGTTTTGAATTAAGATTCTCATAAAAATATCCATATCTAGTAACTTAGACCTTTTACTTTTTATAAAGCCTATTTGACTGTTTTACACTGTAAAACATATCCAAGTGTTGACTGTGGGAGTGACCACCTTTCAGTTGTATGCTACTTTATAGTAAAATTATGGAAATAAAGAAGACCAGAACAGTCTAAACTGCAATACAACACTCCTGAATGACCCAAGTTGCAAGGAGATGTATATAGACAGTTAATAACAAATATAACTAGTGAAACTACTAATTCAAAGTGGAACATGTTGAGAGATTTGCTGTTGACATCGGTGAATGAGACAAGAAAGAGTTGATGACAGGAAATTCTTGATGGAAAAGAAACCACATACAATGTTAAGGAATGGAAAAGAGTACAGAACACTAAATGCAGAAATTAGTAATGTAGACAGGCTAAAGAGGAATGTATCATTAAAAAGTGTGTGGAAATAGAAAGGATGAACAGCATAAAGCAAGCATGCACAAAAGAATTAACAACAAAAGGTTTGCTCATCAACAGGTTGTATAAAGACAAAGGAAAAATTACTTCAAAGATGAGGCGACTACATGAGAGAACTATTTTATGATGAGAAATCTCCAATATAAAAAAAATATGGAATAACTGGAAATATTAAAGTATAAAGTAAGATCAACACTGGGAAAGATGAACCAGAACAAAGGAGCAGGACCAGATGGGATCATAATATAAGTGCTTTCAGCCTTAACATGATTTTGACATCAACAAGATCATAGAAGTAATAAATGAAATATAAGTGGCGACAAACTGGAAAACTTTGTAGCACTACTTAAACTAAATACAGTTGAAAGCAAAATCTATTGGACAATCAGCTTAATGAGCTATATAACAAAGTTAATCTAAATTTTGATGAATAGTGTGAAGTAGAATTAAACTGGAAATAGGAAAAGAGCAATGTTGCTTTGGCAAGAACTTTGGAATAAGAAATTGCTATATTTATGATCAGAATGATATTGGAGAGAGCAATACAAATGCAGAAGGAAGTACACTTATGTTTTATAGATTACACAAAAGCATTTGATAAGGTACTGCACAAAGATTTATTTGAATTGTTAGGAAAAATATTTATTTGGAAAGGATGTTATAATAATTCAGAATTTATACTGGGAGCAAATTGCCTGCATATGGATATAAAATGAATTTAGTAGGTAAACAAAAATAGAAAGGGGGTGTAAAACAAGGATGTCTTCTCATCTAATTTGTTCAACCACTACAATCAGGCTATCCAAAAGGAGCTGGAGACCCTACCAGAATTTATCATTGGTGGACATAAGCTTAACAATGACACTGTTTATGGTGAATGCAGAAAGAAAACTATGAGTCCTCTTAAACAAGATAGTAAAGGAAAGCAATAAGAAAAGACTAACCATTAATTATAATAAAACAAAGTATGATTGGTAAAAGAAAAAAAAAACAAGATGCCAACTACAAGTTGGAGATGTAAACATCAAACAAGTACAAAAATTCAACTATCTGGGAAGTGTTTTAAAAAAAGGATAGAAAATGTGACGCTGGAATCCAAATGGTACATTCCAAAAGTTAATGTACTGTGAAATGGGGGTGGGTGTTCTTAGAAATGAAAAGTGCTGAATTGTCCTGTAATATCAGCAATTGAGTGGCAATCTGTTCTTGGCATTTCAAGAAAGCATGTGAAACATCTATGACAGACACAATCAATAAGAAGTACTTCCAAAACTTCATGTACAGGAAAGAATTTTTAAAAATGAGGCACAAAAGGAGAAAAAACCTGTCCAGCTGGTGAGAAACACAATCATTAACATTGTCATCAAGCATGGTGGTCCTGTGAAGTCTATTAAAGATGTACAACAAGCAGTGGTTTGGAAGCACTAAAAGATCAACTTAGATATCTGAATATTCTCTTGTGTTCTCAAGATTATCACCTGTGGAAATAAATCTGAGCTGCTCTTTGCAACTACATGATGACGGGAAAATCATTTGGTTCATCTCCATCTCTAAAACAAAGAAAAGACAATTATTTATTTATTTTATTTTTTTTTTTTTAAACTACTCTAGCAATTGTAAAGAATCACCTCAGGTGACCTTAAGTTATGAGTGCCAAGTATATTATGACTCCAACTTTTGCCATGGCCAAGTCATTGATATTACATATCCATTCAGTACTTAGATAGTTTTTAGCTCCAACAAAGAGCAGAAATGATTATTTCTGATGGCCTTTGTCAGATGATATAGTACAAGTTGAATCAACATTTGTATTTTGATGTAATGTCAGTTTTAAGTGATGGCTGGATATGGAGTGTTCTAGAAATATTAGCAGAGGCTTATAAGGAAACTCAGTTGGCAAATCACCATTAGAAGGACCCTCCACAATGTCCAGAAAGTTTTTTTTTTTTTTTTTTTTTTTTCTATCAGTTTAAAACTCTATTATAAAGTGTTTCCTTTTGTAAAACAAATTTCTAAGTTTTTTAGACATTACTGTCCTGTTTTTGATGAGATGAAAATTATATAATTTCATAAGATTTTCCAAAATAAAATGCATATATTACAAAAAGTATTGATATGACAGCAAGAATTTTGTTGAATTCCTTATCCTAAATTTAGCAAAGTTCCAGGCATGTACCTCCAATGAATACTTTATGGTAGGTTCAGTATGGCATACTTATGGACTGTTATTTATTATATATATATATATATATATATATATATATACACACACACACACACACACACACACACACACACACACACACACATAGTTACTACTGAAAAAATTAGTTTAAACTGTTGTGCTATGAAGTATAAGAAGTTGCAAGGCTGTTGAAAATGACTTACATGATCAAATTTGCCCTTCTGTGTCATTTTTACAATTTTTGTTTTTGAGAATTAAATTTTCCCAATGTTTAAGCTGGTCTGATCTAAGAATTATTGAATCCCTTAGCATTATCTTTCCTTTACTTCAAGCTTATCTATGACATGTTTAAAATGATTTTTAACTTGTTATACACTCACTGTTAAAATTGGCTTTTTGTCCAATAACACACAAGATGAAAGTTTTTATGAATAGTCAACACATTTTCTAATTGAGCTGCCAAGATAAATTTGGTACCTTTTTTCTTTCTTCAAACATCTCTATGCCTGTATTAAAGGTTTTTAGATATACTGAAAATAAAATTTTAGTTTGATATACCTACTTGGATATCAAATTTTTATTTTTTTATTTTTATAAGTGTTGTATTTGAATTCAGTGAATCTGTTCAATTACAAATAACATTTCTCATCTACTCAACTTTTTCATGTAATTTAACAATGATTGGTTAATAAAAGTATTTAATTTTTAACTTTTATGTGGTGGGAGGAAGCTATGAGAGGAGATTAAGTGCATTATTTCTTGTATATTGTGTACTATGTGAAAGTTTTGTCAAGCTTTGATTGAATCTGTAGAAGTTGAATAACTTTAAATATGCTATAGTCAGTCTAAACATTTCAAATTGTGCTTTATGAATATTAGTATACTCTTAAAATATACTTGGTAATATTAAGATTAGACAAATATCTTCATATAAAATCTAATCAAGCTAAAGTTATCAAACATTTAAAATTTAAGTTCAAAAATGAGTTTAATATTATTGATTGGTAGTTGTGGTGATAATGTTTACTGTCAAGTCTTTAGTTAAAATCTTCAAGTCTAAGGTTGCCTGTCTATATGATGACATTGTTATTAGCCCAGTTAATACCAAAGCAGCAGGTTGATCATAGGAAAATAATTTGTTTTCTAATTTCTTTCTTAATGTTCTGTCCATGTGATAATTAAGTTCATGTTGGGTTCCTTGGCCAAATATGCAGTGGTTACAGAAATAAACACTATTTGATATCAAGTGAGAATAGGGGCTTTTCTGTCTGAACATGCTCTAAAGGGCACAATTGGCTAACTTGATTTGTCTTTTTTTAGATATGACTACATGGTTAACATTTCTGAGTAACCATTTGATTTGTTTATAGCTTTGTTGAATGTCATGTCTTTAATGTTGATTTACAGTCAGATTCCATCTTTATAACTAACTTTTGAACAACTTTCTTTCAGTATAAGCAAAATCATAGAATTTAAGTTTTTAAATAGTGTATTGATTTACCAGAGAAAAATAATTTTTGGACATACATATATAATTCTATAATAAACATGGATTTCACCGTCCGGGATGTAAGTCGGAACTTCTCAACCTCTGACGAGGCGTGCACATACACACACACATATTTTATATATATATATATATATATATATTTGTTTGTGTGTGTGTTTTGTTAGTACTTATTACATTAAACCCACAGCTTTCACACTGGATGCAATGTTAATTCTCTCTCTCACACACACACACACATATATATATATATATATATATATATGAGTGGGGGCTGACCTGCCCTGGTGTACACACACATTTGGTCATACTAGAGGATGGATATTTTAAAGTGCTCAATACATAATTATAAAAAAATTGTATGTGTGTGTGTGTATATATATATATATATATATATATATATATGTATGTATGTATATAATTTTCTACATATAAGGTATAATTTAGATAAAATGAGGTCAGAACATATAGAAAATTTTCATGACTTTATCCTAATACCTGTACAAAAAGATTACTTAATAAGTTCATGCCATATCTACAGACTGTAAGTTCCCTTAGACTCTCTGGCTCAAAACTGTCATTGGTTGTTTCTTTACTAGAAGTGGAAAAATACCTGGTGTATAATCCTGTTGTTGCTATTTTTCAATCTGCCTGTCTAATCTCTCATTTTTTGGCAGCATCTTTGTCAATAGTTCCAATTTGGAAACTGCCTTTTGGTCGTGTTTTCTCACTCTGAGTTTTTAATTATTCCCTTTCTTCAACAAGAACCTAAAATTTCAATAACAATAAATATGAGTGAAAATATCACTATTATTTATCAGAGAAAGTAAATTTATATTTTTCAATTTAAACCTTGAAATTCGGAGTATGAACCAATTCAAATTTAACAAAGAAAAAAGCAAGCATAGAAGTGACATTATCTTGTGTGGAGGACAAGTGCAAACATTACCTATCTTGATAGACTTTCAAAGGTAAATTTGAAATAAACAATATTAATTACCTAAATGGAAATTTTCTTCCACGGAAATAAACGTTTTAAATAAATGCCAGTCACTTTGGAAATACAAAATTATATGGGTTAAGCAAAATGCTTACTTTCTGTTTCAAATAATTGTCTGTTGTATAAAAATACAAAAGAATTAATTTTACAGTGATTAAGATTTTAATATTGAATGTAATAAAAATAGCAAATGTTTATAACAGTGAGGACTGATAACACCCATTGAAAGAAAGTTACAAGACAAGGTTCATGAACAATATTTATTTTACTACAGTTGATTAAAATGAATTTTTTTTTCCCGCCTACTGAAAAATTACAAAACCTAAATTCCATAGAAAAGGAATTTTCATTGCTGGCCACAACCTAATACATATTTAATCTCCATAAGGTAAATATTTTTATATTATTCATAATTGAGATTTATTTTCTTTAAGTTATTGTGAATGAGGTAAATGTTGGAAAACGTTTTAAATGTCATTTATACCCACCTCCACCAAATGGGTGTGGAATTTTTTGAAAGTGTTAGATATTTCACTTGTCACTCAACATTCTAGTTTTGAACCTAAACTTAATCTTTAAACTAGTTTCCTCCAAAAAATGGTAACAACTCTCAAAAAATATTTTGTGGGTATGTATGTCAAATCCCAACTTTCAAATTGGATTCAATAGTACAGTTCCAATATCTACCTGCCCTACTGTATGTATAAAATATATATATATATAATACACACCCACTTTGCAAAATGAGTATTTCAATGACCAAACATCAGAATACCAATTTTTTAGGAACTTGGCCTATAAACTTCACAAATTTCTTATAAATACACTCACTTTTTACTATTATCAAAAATTGCATTGTTTGTTGGCAAAGAAGTAATGCTACAATAATACTTGTTAAACATTTAGACTAAGTATTTCTATGACCTAATGTTAAGAAATATTAAGAGCTCACTTACTCTTATCTATTTAAAATATTTAATTTAGGTACAAAATAAAATTAACAGTTGTGCATCTGTTCATGTATAAAAAATAATAAAGGCCATCTAAATGTCGGACTGGACTTGTTCTGCTTATTGGATACAGTTCTTTTATTGCTAGGAGCAGCTGTACTGTGTATATGACTGGCATTCTTTTGTACATCTCTCTCTCTCTCTCTCTCTCTCTCTCTCTCTCTCTCAACACATGGTGCTGGGTCTGTTCATATCTGCTCCAGCTGCTTGCTCCCTAGCCACTGCTTAACTGTTACTGCAGTTGTCATGCACCATATCTTGCCAGTTTGCTTATATAATTTTTCAGATATCTTTTGATATTGCATCATTTTTTTTTTCTTTTTCTTTTTTTTCTTTTTCTTTTTTTTATTCAGAAAATTGACTCTAAATTTGATTTTGAAAGGAAAATTTAATACTGAAAATTTGTGATGTAGTTTTGAATGGAGGAAATTATATCCACACTCATTTAGTGACTTAAAAATTGCTACTTGCTATCCCACCACCATTTAATTATGACATTATTTCCTAGCATGATTCCATAGCTGACTCATGAATTTAATATATAATCATTGTTGCAAATGTTGATTTGCTCATTCAGTCAAATCACCCACTAAGGATAATGCAACTTTATTAGAAATTGTTATTAATCCCATTTATGTATTAATTCTTTTAACTAAACTTCATTTAGAAGTACTTAAATTTTAATGTTGACATTGTACCTTGTAAGCAAGCTATTTTCTAACCTAGAAATGAATTTATGTAACTTCAGTACCATTAGAACATTTCAATTAACTTCTGAAAAACAAATTGAAACTATGTAAATGTTTCATTTTAAAAATCTTATTGTAGAATAATTATAACTAATTGCCAAACCTCTTCAGCAGTACTATTATGTAACAAATAATTGGGGTTATTTACAGAAATTAAGTGGTTTTCTTCCCCAGGTATAAAGATATCCAATTGAAAGGCTTAAAAAAAGTGTTTTTCTGAATTCATGTATTAGGGTGATCAAAAAATGACAAGAATTATTTACTTTGAGCAAACTTCATTCGAAATGATCTTTTTTGATTGAAGTATGATGGCTATCATATCAGCATGCATTTTAGAATTAAAATTGTATTTTAGATTATAACATTGATGTTGGGAATAAGCATCATTTATGGCATGCATGTTTATCCCCCCCACACACAAACACAAATGTGAAGTTTATGGAAAAGGGTTTGTGAATGATTAAACCTATCAAAAGTAGTTTGAAGTTTTATATTTGAGAATTCTTACTGAGCAATGCTCCATGATAGGTCAGTTGAGTAATAAAATCAGAGCATTGAGAATAATGCCTGGTATATAGTGCCAAGAGATAATCAACATATTTAAAATACCCAAATTGAGTATTGAAAATAATCTGTACCAACTTTGTAGCTTTGTGTAGATCTACAATAGTGCAAAAAAAAAAAAAAAAAAAAAATGAACTGTTGGGTCATTTCAGAGTAATTCATACAATTAAAATTTTATTAAATTATGGGCAATAAAAAAAAATTGGGTACTTTATAACAAAGTAAAATGCAACACATTGAAACAATATCAACCATACAAAGGCCAGCATTCATCCAAACAAATAGTCCTCAACTATGAGCTCCTTCCAAGGAACAAAAATTGATTTGAACAAATATTGCTCTATTAGAAAGGGTGTACTATTTCTTCAGGATGATGTTATATTTTTCTTTGGTAACTAAGTAGTCATTGTGAAGCTTGTCTGGGAAGTTTCTTCATCTTGCATATTCATTAGATATTGCACTTTTTTGGTTCACCATTTATTTGTCTTTACAGAATTTCTTAATGAGGAAGTGATAAATTCTCTAGAATAGTGGCAAGTTCTCCATTCTAAAGCATCAAATTACATGTCATTCTGCGATGGTAAATTTCAGTTCTTGTTTCAAAATCGTAAAAATGTGTGAAAAGGGGTTGTATTTAAACATTAAAGTAAGTACCTCCATGAGATCACTAAAAAAAAAAAAAAGCATAGCATGATGAAAATGATGCCAAATTTGATAAAAACAAAATTTTATCGTCTAAATGTTTGTTATTATTAAGAGGAAAGATCAAAGTATTTTGGTTTTTTTTTTTTTTTTTTTTTTTTTTTTTATAGTAGGCAAAATTGACAGATAATCATCAACCATTTTTTTCCATTTTATAAAAAAAAAAAGAAAATATCAGTTTCAAATTCTTTTAAGGATCAATTATAATTTTTTCAAAACTTATTTTAAGAAAATTAGAAACTGTTTATTTAAAATATTTTTAGAGTATATAACCCCTACCTTGAATCATATCACAGATTACGTGTAACTAAACTGACAACACCATTCAACAAAATAGCTTTCTTCTGCCAACATAAACTAAGAAAACCCAGAGGTATAACATTCAAGTCCTTAAAAATGGAAGAGTACTTCTGCAATCTATACATATATAAAAGGCAGAATGTGTGTGTGTTCGTTTATGTGTTTGATCGGATCTTCTACATTTTACAACCGATTTCAACCAAATTTGACAGTTACTGCTAATGGTCCTGCGGAGGTTTTGGCGGCACCAAAAATTGATTTAAGTCAATATTTAAAACAATATTATTTATTTATTTATTTATATTTTTTTTTCCATTTTTGATCAGACACGCAAGAGTGTAATTATGTGTGTTCACTGCACACAAGTAGATATGGGCACTTTTCATGTCAATTAGTAGCGGTAGCATAATTAGAAAAATGTCTGATTTAAGTGCTTATATGGGAATAAGAAAGGACAAGAATGGTCATATTTTGGTTTTGGATGCAAAAGTTATCACAATGAAGGATTTCTGTTGCTGTTGATTGGCCCATTCATGCCCCAGGGTCATGCGAGATCATGTGTGAATGGAGGTTGTCATGTGTGTGCACATCAAGCAGCACAAATGGGGTAGAGGTTTCAGGTAGCCTACTTTTATTTCAGGATTTAATGCTCATACCATGGTTTTTAAAAAGGATCTTTTAATGTTTCAATGCAGGCATGCATTACTTTCTATGTTTTCTGCATTTGCACAGTAAATGTCAAGGCCATTTTAAAAGGGATTTACAGAGCTACATGTCAAATTTTACCAGGAAAATCAGTAAAAACAAGGTGAAACTGCTGCTCTTCAGGTGTTTGTAGCCCATTTAGCCTACTAAAGCATAAGATTGAATTTAGTGAGCAATCACTAACGCATTTCATGCCAATTCATGCCACTACTTTGAAGCCAAGTGGACAGAATTTGAGACCCCCCTCCCCTCACCTCTTGTCCAATGTGTCCAATTTTTCACATTTGATTGCATTTTTTTCATTCAACTGGAGACTAGGGAACTGTTATGTCATGCCGTTTACGTGTAGCAAAAGGCACCTACTCGCTATAATTTTACTACTGCGCATAGCTGCCCAATAAAGTTCTTGCACGTTTTCATATAGATTTGTGCTACTTAAATGCCTTCATCATCCATCAGTAAATGAAATTAACATTGCTTCAAATTTTGTTCATAAGTGTAAAAATGCTTGTATTTTCAACTTTTGATCAATAAAACTACCTCATATCGCCTGGCTGCTCAAAATTTTCAAAGGAAAATGAAGCATTTTCTGATTGGCTGACTTTGAGAGACTGCGCTTCATTGGTGACAACATAAATAAAAAAGGCAATGCCAATTTTGGGATAAGGAACTACATAGCTTTCATATTTATTAATAAAATACCCTGATACAATAAAGTTGCCAGATACTATTTTTTGACTAACCTAGCTGGCGGTTAACCATTCGCATCAACTGTTTAAAATTGCTGCGAGCTCATTGGCATGGTTGAAAGTGTTTAGCCTTGGGCTCATCCAATCATACGGATGAGCAGTTCTCTTACACACGTGTGCATGTACATACATATGTCACCTTAGTATGTGCGCTCAAGGTCAACCGGACAACCGCCTCTTTATATCATAATTCGCATGTGCGTTCACACTTCTGCGGTTACTGTCCCGAACTTGGCTCACTTCATTCGCTTACAGAAAACTGAATTTGATTATGTATCCAAACTGTTTTTTTTTTTTTTTTTTTTTTTTCTTTTTTTTTTTCTTTTTTTCTTTTTTTCTTTTTTTACACTTTCCAAATTACCTACTAGCGTTTTAGCTTTAGTTGAATTTTTAAACTTCACTTTTTTTGTCTTTGATTCCCTTTTGATACAGTTACATACATTTTTGGGATCCCTCTAACCTGCCTACATTTAGACTACACATTTTTTGCACTCAAGAAACCTACATACCTTTTTATGTTTGCCTTTTTAAAATTGGTTAAAATACTGCCTAAGAGAAGAAAACTTTTTGGACGGCGCACAACTGCTGCCTCCACTAGAAGAGAAGGGTAGCAAGGGCAAGTGAAACCACTGAGCAAACTTCGTTGTGCCTTTCTCAGATTACCTCTTGCTCTTCTGCCCACATCTCCACGGAAAGTACCACTGAACGGACTGAAAGGCTAGCATCAGTAGCATCAGTTATGTCATGAAGTGATAGACTTTCAATTGAATAGCGTTTAGTACAGAATTCACAGGACGCAATACCCGTTTCTAGGGCCAGGGCTTCTGAGGTCCCAACACTGACAATCCTTTGGTGTTTTTCCAGGTTTTCGGAAAAACCTCAACAAACCGCTATTTGTCGTTTAAGAAATGTCAGCGCTACTGTCTACCAGAGCTTCAGAAAGTCCTCGGGTACAGTGAGCATGGCTCGACAACAATAGCCAAGTCGCAAGGACAGACGCTTAGCATCGCAGGTCTGCATTTAGGTGAACCGTGTTTCGCCCATGGACAGCTTTACATAGGCTACTCCTGACTCTGGATCAGCCTAAGGATAATGTTTACGTTTACTCTCCAACAAACAAAGCTAAAAATATTACCTATGCAGAAGTCCTATAGCCCATGGTCAATCACATTTAAATGCTGTGTACACATCTTTGTCATCTGCATTGTAGGTTCCTTCATTTTTGAACCCGGTTTATTTAAAGGTTGTCGTAGTATCCACTTGCCATTACTAAGACCTTTCATTAAAGGTTGTCTTGTTCACTAGATGCTCTCTTATCACTTAAACCCCACCATAGCTGCTTTCTCACTTACATGTTGACCACGTAACCATATTCAGTTGCAATACAAAACTAATACATGGGAAGGTGGATTCGTTTAATTGTCGGAAGTCTAGTGCATCCACGCAATTCAGGCCTCAGCAAAAAGAAGTGGGATAACAAAATAATAGCAGCATGTAGCGCTATAATATGCATTCTCTGCTGTACACCGTTGGTGTGTTTCTCCCCTTACCATAAGGGATGCTTTAGGCAACGCTACATGCACTTCATGCTCGCCTCAACTGGCTATTAAAAACTACAAAAAAATTTGTGCCACTTACAAGTACTCGCCCTGGCACTTTCCCATACTTCTGTTATATGGTTCTGTTTGCGGTAGTGGCAGCGCCGTCTTTTGGGCAAAAGATGCGTCTACCTTTCACACTATTGTGTGTTACTACGTTGACACTGACACAGGGCTTCATGTAATGTCTTGCACTCGGGATAATAAAACCACCCCATTGGAATACAAAGCCATCTGCTGCAACTCACCAAAAACTTCCTAAGGCCTGTGTTCATATTGAACTTGACAACTTTTAATTGGAAGTGTCTTGGTAATGGCAAATGGCTGATGGTACCATGGCTGTCCATTGCTTCCTTTTAAGCCTTACAATTTTTTCTTCCATTGTGCTGATGAATACCAACAACTTGTGTACATTACATTTTTTACGTGGGCGGCCATCAGTTCTACTAGACTTCAGCCTTACATACATGTACAAAATGAGTATGGCGGTTGTGACTTTCCATTCAGAGGAAGT
Organism: Acanthosepion lycidas; assembly: GCA_963932145.1. NCBI lineage: Eukaryota > Metazoa > Mollusca > Cephalopoda > Sepiida > Sepiidae > Acanthosepion > Acanthosepion lycidas. The sequence continues at coordinate 84,010,204 of OZ010588.1, read as the reverse complement.
TTACTCCTGGGCAACGCCGGGCTTTACTGCTAGTTTAGTAATAAATTAGTCCAAATTGATGTCAGTAAATCTAGACCAAGACATAGCCAAATTTAATGTTATATCATCATTAGCTGCAGATGAGACAATCTCAAGACTGAGAAGGAAGTATATATATATATATATATATATATATATATATATACCTATGGGATGACAACCTTGAGTTGAAAAAACTTTTACAAGAAACAAACAGAAATTAGCTAATTCTTTGAGAAACTAGTATCTCCAGAAAATTGGAAATGCAATTAATGTCACAAAATACCATAAACAATGTGTTAAAATATCAAGGAAACTGAAAAACCACAATATCATACAATCAAAACCACCACAGGAAAAATGTTTGTTTCAATAAACTGTAATATTTCAACCCTTTCCAAACTAAACTTAAGATCCCCTCAGAAATAGAATGCATACCAATAGTCATCCAACCTTCACAAAGACATCCCCAAACATAAACAATAATGAACCTACTGATGAAATTAAGAAAGCTATTAAAAGAACTAAGGAAAAATAAAGCATCACTCGACATTGAAGTTGAACTTTGGAAAATAGCTCACTTTATTCCTGAATTCAATAACAAGTATTTTATGAAAGTCTGGAATTGGAAATGCGCCCGCCAAAATGTGGGATCTATAATGCATTATGGAAACAGGAAGGTAATCCTCAAGACCCTCACATATAATAAGGCATCTCAATTGGATCCATCATGGTGTAAGTATTAATGAAAAATAATTTAAGGCTCTCATTGTTTTATGAAAGTCAACTATTCACAACTCAGTTTGGTTTTCATTTTGGAAAGGGATGCGATGATGGCATCTAAGTCCTCAAATGACTCCAAGAAATTACTTACCTCTCGAATAGGAAACTTAGTGGGACCCATTTTCGGTTTCAAATTTTCCTTAATTCCGTTTTAGGGAATTCTGCTTTCAGTATAGAACTCTCCTCCTCCTCGTCTTCAGTATACATTTGTTTCATTATAATACTTAGTGAGAAAGTGTAAGAATAGATAAAGGTTATTAAAAAAGAGACTAGAAGGAAAATGAAAAATTTTACTAGCTGGCATATCCACTCACTGGATAATTTTCTCCAGCCTGATAGGATTTTGTACTTCATACTTCTTGCCTTAATTTAACTTGATGAGTTTCTGGGACAACCCTTGCAAAGAATGCTACAATCTTAAATAAGAATTAAGTGAAAGTTACAAAACCCACAGAAAAGTAGTACCACAAAGTCATCTAGAGACTAAAAGCTACATTATCATTTGGTCACTTTATTGAATTAGTGTATATAATTGTGTAATATGTGATCTTGTGTATCATGCAACCCCCAAATTTTCACTTATAAAAAATGATTTTATCATGTATCTTGTTTATCATGAGTTCCTTTTTCAAGAGACCAAATTACAATAGACAAACCTCTTTTCCTCTAATAAAAGAATCGTTAGTAACACTATATTTGTGTAAACGTGCACAGCCATAAATGACCGAACATCTTATAAATGTACACAATGGAAAAGATGCATATTTGCTATGTTTGTATTTTATAATCTGATACTAATATGTGAATATTACATGCATTATTATTGTATATATTTAAGTAAAACATCAGTTTTATCAAAATCATGTTTATTTTAAATATAGCTGTACTTTTCAATACAGTAAATAGTTTGGTCAATAGTGTAGTCAGGGCCAGCAGTACATATACTAATTTTGTCTCCAAAAGCTTCAAAATGAGGTCTACAAAAGTTACATGATATATATGGTGTTAAATAAAATTTTTTGAAAGTCTAATTTGTAAAATTTGGCTTTCTGAAATGATAAACTGTCCTCCACCTCTGTCACCATGTGATAGAAAATGAAAGGATAAAATAAAAAGATGAATTTTTTATTATTATTATTAAATAAAGTCAACATTGTAAAATACTAAATACTGTAAACTGTAGGGACAGTAGATAAGGGGATGTATTAAAACAGATAAGGGGATGTATTAAAACATTACCAACTTTCTCCTTTGATGTCTGTCAGACAAGTTGCAAGGCAAACATATTAACAAATAAAAATGGCTGTTGAAATTTTATTGCTAGAAAAACTATTTCCATTTCAAAATCATGATTTCCATTTGAAATAGGCCATTCCATTTTTAACAATAGAAAATAAACCTCTCTAGAAACTGCCTTCCAAGCTCCAAATCCACTGAATGCTTTGATCTAATAGAGGAATTGTATTGATCTACAGAATCTAGACTATGCCCTGCACATTTACTAATGTGATTTGGGCACTGACAATTTAAACGTTCCATGCTGCATTCCAAATGAGTCTACCAATAGAAGACTACTATCCTGCTTGGGCCCTGGGGGATAATGTACTGACAATGAGGTGGGTTATGCTGATGACATAGGTGTTTGTAGTTGGGATGAGAATAATCTTGAATAGAAAATTGGCATCCTCTATCAAGTATTCCAAGAGATGGGACTCAAGATAAACCTTTCCAAAATGGAAACTATCCAATGGAATTGGAATGAAAGCAGTAATGGCACCTATCCTGAATCCATTTATAAAAATGCAGGATGTGGAATTAGTAAATACTAAACACTCTGCATATAGACTAGCTATAACAAATTAAGTATAGGAGAAAAAGAAATTGAAAATAGAATAGGCCGTCAGAGGTAGTTTTGTCCAATGCCATAAATTGCTACAACACCAAAACATCAACTTACTCAAGTCATGTTCTTAAATAACCCTGTCAGATAGATTTTTATATGGATGCCATGCATGGTGCCAAATACATTCAGAAACATCTAAACAGTTGTATACAACCACTTCCTGAGATCAAAGGTGAAAAAAGGCCTTGAGTTAGTAAAGACTGAGGATCTTGGCAAAGATCATCCTTTGAACATTGTGGACTGGTGCTACAGAATCACAAAGAATGAGCTGTACCAAATAACAGAAACCACATCACTTGAGGACTTTCAACAGCAGCAACAGCTAAAATGGATAGCACATGTAACAAGAAAAAAAATTAGAAATCATGTTATTCCACACCTTTTCAAATAGGTTTGGAAGGAAGCCTCTTATCAATACTGGTAAAAATGAAAACTACTTGAGAAACATAGTTTCTTTTCTTTCTTTGTTTTTTAAAGAAAGTGTTTTAAGAAAAAATTTTATAAATTTCAACTGATAACAGTACTGACTGCTCAGTCGATGAATGCCAAATATTTCGTTGTAAGAAAATGACTAATATTACTATTTCTTTTATGACTTTAACATGGATTGCATATTTTCAATGAAAACTTCTTATTTATAAGAACATGATAAAAAGTACATTATATGATCTTCAAAATGAAAACTAATATAACATTGTATGCACCTTCTCTACCCATGTGCTTTGACTTATAATCTTATAATAGGTTGACATTTCATAATTCTTGGCTGAAACGGAATGCAATTTGTTCTTTTTGAATTATTTGCACAATTTACTAGAAATAATCTAGATCAGTGTGCAAGATTTGCTATCAACTTGGTGTCCAGTCTACAATAAGTTCAACAGCCCTTCAAATGTTAGCAGTTTATGCTGACCATAATTGAGCTTTACCTTGATTTGCACATTTTCCTTGACTTAAAAAAAATTTCTCTTGCTGATGTTTTTTGAACTTAGATTATTCTTTTTAACTTTCCTTAAAGATTTTATTTTGGCCAGTTTGTTTCATAAAAAAAAACTTCCCCCCCCCTCTCCTGTTTGCCTCAGACTCTTTGTTATCACTTGTACACTCCATTTATGTACTGCAACACAGTTGCCCCAATGATGGTAATTTGGGCTAAAATAGCTAAAAGAGTAAAAACATACAAAGTTATATTTTATGGAAACTAGATAAAATTTCTGAATCGGTGCAAAAAATATTGGCTCAATATAGTGTCTAGAACTAAAGTTATGGCAATTTCAATGTTGTAAATTTACGAAATTTGGGAAATAGCCAGTAAAATGCTATCTTTACTCGAATCCTTGTGCTTAAATCCTATTTTCTGTAACATGTTTATCACATACACATAACCTTATTTACCCTCTCACTGACCCATCATGTACCCTAGGACCATTCAGTTTCAAAAAGAGCAATATTTTAGTTGGGTAATAAAATGAAAACATTGAAAATAATCTGTTATATAGTTCAAGAGATAATCAACATATTTAAAATACCCAAATTGAGTATTGAAAATAATCTGCACCAACATTGTAGCTTTGTATGACTTCTACATAAGTGAAAAAAAAAAGAAAAAGCTATTGGGTCATTTCAGAGTAATTCATACTTACAATTAAAATTTATCAAATTATGGGCAATGAAAAAAAATAACACATTGAAACAATATCAACCATACAAAGGCCAGCATTCATCCAAACAAATAGTCCTCAACTATGTGCTCCTTCCTGGGAACAAAAATTGATTTGAACAAATATTGCTCTCAATTGGTCCAGAATTAAATAGAAAGGGTGTAATATTTCTTCAAGATGACGTTATTTTTTTTATTTTTGGCAACTAAGTAGTCATTGTGAAGCTTGTCTGGGAGATTTCTTCATCTTGTATATTCATTAGATATTGTACTTTTCTGGATCACTATTTAAGACTTTAGAGGATTTCTTAATGAAGTGATAAATAATTTGAAAATGTGACTGAAAATTGCACTTCTTCCTCAAATTACACCAGAAAGATGGTCTCTAAACATGAGTAAAGTATACATTTCCTAATTCCTGAACATATTTCCTACATGAATCAACAATTGAAATAGTGCCAACAAATCCAAAACTGGAACAAAGTTGGCACAAAAAAAGGCAAAAGAAACAGTTGGGGTCTGATTTCAAAATTTTGGGAATTTTAAACATTTTCTCTGATTTGGATCAATGATCTTTCCAAGGTAGTCGAGACTTCCATGAAGTAAGTTTATTTGATTATATCTATTATATAGACAAAAAATTTTTTTATCTGAACACATTTCTGTTCCTTGTGACCCATGGACCCTAGAAGGACCTTCCAAAATGGCAGTATTTTAGAGAAAATATGACTGAACATTGCACTTATCAAAACATATCAAATTGCTATGCAAGGAAAGAAATCCTGAAGTCCATCTATCGTTAACGTAATAAGCATCGTGAGTTCGAACTGCTTTGTAAATTGTACATGGTTTTGTCCCAATGTATTTTAGTGTGACATGAGTAGGATAAGGGTTGGATCTCTCCAACAATCAATGGTAAACATTTTCAATTGTTCCATTTCCTACTGAGACATTCCAGATAGTTATGAATATCCTAATTGTTTGCCTCTAAGCCTTCCTCAGAATACCATCCCAAGCTTTCCCCTCCGTTCATTTCAATCAGTTTAGTGCTATGCCGTATGGCTCCATGCAATGTGTGGTTCAGCAAAGCCAATGGAATGTTGTTGGTGATGTTAAGCATTGTTTCCTTGCAATGCTGATCAAATTTAATGTTGATCTTTGTTATGCTCAACTGTCTGTGCAGTTTTAACATTGATTCTTTGTGGGTTGTTTTTTTTTTTTTTTTTTTTGTTTGTTTGTTTGTTTGTTGTGCTTCTTACTAAGCAGTTCATCGATAACATTTACCAACTAATCAGAATAGAATAAACGACCTTGTTTCCCATGAGTTAACATACCACCTTTACCTCCTACTGGTGGTGATGTGGTCGATCTGATTTTTGGTCTTTCTGTCAGGCAAAATTCAGGTGGTCTTGTGGATGGTCTTTTGGGGGAAGAGGGTGCCTCCAATGATCAGGCCATTGAAAGTGCAAAACTCCGATGCTATGTTTGCCCATGATCAGTTCTCTGTTGATGTTGTCTGCTCCCACTTTTGCATCCATGTCTCTCATGAGGATCTTCAGATCCCTTTTTAGTACTTTGTCCATGATGGCTTGGGCTTGTTCATAAAAAGTCTCTTTATCTTCCATCTCTGTGGCATATGTTGGAGCATAGCACTGAAGGAAAGTGACTTTCTTGCCTTTGGAATTGCTGTCAGGATCAATGATGATACTGGTTCCCAGGACAGCAGAGCTCGTTACTTTTGGTGGGGGATCATTAGCAGTGCTATTCCATGTGTGTGGGACTGGCCTTCTTTCTGTCCAGATTAGATGATGGTGTCTCCACTTGCTAGTTTTGTTCTCCCAGTTCTGTTTCGTCTCACACAGCCCAAGGATCTTCAATTTGTACCTGTGCATTTCTCTGCAAACCTGTATTATTTTGATGGTTCTGATGTTCCGGATCCCTATCTTGGTTGTTGACTTAATCAGAAGAGTTGTCAGTGTGTCGGCTTCCCCAGGTATTTTACCAGCATGCATCATGTGCTCCACTTTAGAGGACTCTTTCTCGGCCATTTCATTGTTATTTGAAGATATCCTTGTGGATATCGGGAAGATGGAGGCCATGAGAGTAAGCAACAGACAACAAGATCCAGTGTGACTACACCAAGAAGACATCAAGGAAGTCAATAAGTTTGTTTACCGGGGAAGTGTCGTCAGTAAATGGGGATACAGATGAAGACATCAAGCACCGAATCATCAACAAAGCCTGACACACTTTCAACACTCTGTGGCAAATCTGGAATCAACAGCCCTCTCACTTTGTAACAAGATCCAGATCTTCAAAACCAACTTCAAATCTGTCCTACTTTATAGCTCAGAAACCTGACGGGTAACCATGACCAACACCCACAAACTTAAGGCATTTACCAACTGATGTCTCTGGAACGTCCTCAATACCAAGTGGCCAGAAGTCATCTCCAATGACCAACTGTGGGACAGGACCAGACAAGCCCCAGTCGAGATTGACATCAAGAAATGGAGATGGATCGGCCATTCTCAAGCCTGCTTCAAGTGCCACCAAGCAGGCCCTTGACTGGAATGCACAAGGGAAGTGAAAAATGGGCTGACCAAAACAGACTTGGGGCAGAAGTGTTGATACAGAGGTGAAGGCAGCTGGCATGAGATGGACTGAGCTGAAGAGGATCACCCAGAACTGTATCTGTTGGAAAGGTGTTGTTGCAGCCCTATGCTCCCAGAGGCATACGCACATATATATCTCTTGCAGAATTGACATAATCTAAGCACAGACCAGTTTTTTGTTTGAAGTTCCTCACCATATCTTTGGATTTGTCAAGGTGATCACATCAACAAGCCTTCTCAACCCATCTCTTGTAGTCTGAATGACAATGATGCATTTTCAAATAGCACATTGTTCCATTTATGTAGGAGTGGGTGATAGTTATGCAATGCCGGTCAGAATCAGAAAGTAGTTGTTTAGTGACACCATCTCTTCTAAAATCTCTTGATTTAATATTGATGTTTCCATCGACATCAAGAACTTCATTGAATATATTCAACATATCTGAAACTGACCTGTTAATTGATTTTGAAACAATCTTGTATTTTGTTTGGGTTCATCCAATCTTTGACGTTGGACTTGCACAGGAAGCAATCCACATCTAAGACAAATCAATTTCTTGAACTTAAGGTCTTTCAGTCTTTGATTACACATGACACTAAAATCATCATCACTAACATTGATAAACCATTAGTACTTAAATCATTCTGAGTATGATCTGTTTCTTTGACCACTAAGTTGAGGAAGGCAAGATTACTTTCTAATTCTCTAATCAAATACACAGGTCTCAATGATTGTACCAAATTGGGTACTTTGTTCTGCCATAAAATCTCTTTGCCACTAACATTCCATGTAAGTTTCAAAGGAATGATACTGTACTGAAATATGTGGTCTTCAACTCCCTTTTTTTTATTTAAGCACTGGCATTGTACCAGCACCATCACTACTATCTTTCATGTTCAAATTGTTGAATGGCTTATCTGGAGAATTTTCTTTGACTAGCGTGACTATTGATATTATTGTTTCTGCTACAAGGTTCTTGTAGCCAAGGCCTCTTTCTTTGCCATCCAAAACAGAATGTTTGAGGTCTCGAGGATGAGAAAGAGTGCATTAGCTGTTGGAAACTAAATCCCTTTTTGACTGAGGAAATAACGAATCTGTCTCATCTGCTCTTTGCTGAGACTCATACAGTGCATGAATGAAACAGCTTCTAATGGCGATAAGGAAACTAAAGGGACATTTTTTCTTTCTCTCTGTACTTCAGATAATCAATGACTCCTCTATCGTCAACAAAACTGAAATAAGAGCAATTTTTGTATTTTTGGGTTGTGATGCCAAAATATGGAAATCTGGTCTCAGACCCCCAAAAGAATGAAAAAAATTCAATTTTGTCAATTTCACTGATATCATGATGCCCATACATTTCTAGAAAATCCTTGTTGGCCTTTCTACCTTCAACCAAACTAGAATTAGAAATTAGAGCAATTTTCTTGTTTTGGGAATGTTAAGCCTAAATATGGTAATCTGGTCTCAGACTCCCCAAAATATGAAAAAATTTAACTTTCTTGATTTCACTGAATTTGTTGCCGATATGCTTCCAACGATTCCTCATACAACATCATACCATGAATATTTTTCAAATTATTCCGAAATTACCAATTATGGCTGTTCTTGGTCCACTGTTCTCAGTAGATATAAAAATATATGCTGGTTTTGCAGGTCATTTGATGAGGATATTTCTATGGATAAATTATGAAGTATTACAAAAAAGTATTTGACTCCTTTACCATCACACAAAATTGATTTTTATGTTTTAATTTTACAATAAATCTATAATTCCCATAGTTTTATGTGAAGTTTCCTTTTCTGAAGTCAGAATTTGAAATGCCTTAATAGATTTAGATATCTTTATATGAAAAGATAATTATGAATTTACATAAGACATTTCAAAATACACTTGTGAATTATTAAATCTAAATTATCGAATTTAAACTAACACATAAAATGGAAAAAGCCCTAAGTAGATAAAACAAAAAAAAATTTTTTTTTTTTTTTTAATTTATTTTTTAAAGATTGATATTAATGATCATCTTAGAAAAGTTCATTTAGAAATGGCATTACAAGGGGGGAAGCATTTTATTTAGCAACGAAATCCAAAGGTGAGTAGCTTAGATCAGGGATCTCAAACTTAGCACAAAAACACCATTGCTTGCTGAAGGTGGAGTAACCCCCTCCCACCTCTGGTGATCGTGTTCTCAACCAAGGGCCTACTGACCCACAGCTAAATTAGATCAGTTTGGTAATTTTGAACAATAGGAAATGTGAAAGAGAGCAAGCAAAATTTCACATCTATTTCAGCTGATCATGGTTATTAAGTAAATTTTAAAACAGGAAAATTTGCATGTAATTTTTAAAAAGGAATCATCAATTCTCAAAATGTATGGCAATCCTGCATTTTGCAAGACAGTTCACAAGCCTCGTCACAAAATGCAAATATTCCCATCTTTCTTGAAAAATTCAGATCTCCTCAGCAATTTTCTTTGACATTGGTGACTTTTTTTCTTTTTTTTTTTTTTCCAATTATGTAGTTAACTAAAAATAAGTCTCTCTTCATTGAAATTTCAGTTTATTTAATCTAGTCTCAGACTTCTAACATAATTTTCTATTTGTGCTAGTTGATTTTACTTCATGTAACGCCTCCACCTCAACGCGACCAAATCTATTGCTGCTTGTACTACGAAAGAAAAATCCTTATTTCCTCTTTATATTCCAAGCCAATGAGTAGCCATATTTGTCCCTTGTATAAAAAAAAAAAAAAAAAATTTAAAATAACTTCCTATTTCTTCTTGCCTGTGCTAATTATTTCACATTTCAGTTTCTCCTTCACTTCCAATAAGTTTCTCAAAACAAATCTTGATCAATTCAAAACTTTTTCTTAAAACTTTTCTTATCAAAACTTTTTTTAAAAAAAAAAAAAAAAATAAATAGATAAACCCAGACATTGTAAAATATTTTTGAATTTTCTTGTAAGGTTTGGTTATGGTGAGATGTCAAGTTTTTTTGTTTTTTTTTATCTTAAAATTGGGCATCTTTTTACACTTGGTGGGTAGGTGGCTAGGTCAAGCTCACTATGACTATTTCAATAGTCATATATAGCTTTAGTCACAATTTGGAGTCAAGTGACAAAGTATGAAGTGATTCGAAACCGTAGCATGTATTTGTGCATTGATTAAGTTTCAGATTCTGTGTAAAAAGTATAACATGCTGTTCAATCATGATAATACTAAATCACTAAGCACAATCTCAAAGGTGTGAGAATGCCCCCTTTGTAATTAGCAAGTTAAAATTATAATCTTGCTAAAGCAAATTAGTCACAGGTGAAAAAAAAAAATGGTATTAGCATATGAAGCAAAAATGATCATTGATTAAAAGGTATTGTTTTTAAGTGTTACTATATTTTTTGCCAAATATGTACTTTATAGATTGATGAAATAATACAAAGCCGCTTTTAAATTTAAGATTTTTTTTTAACAAATTTTTCTAATTGTTTGTCTTGGGTAAACTTGTGTTTTTGTGATTCTTATTTTCTAGTGTGAACTGTATCACTGGGTTGATATTCTTGACAAATTTGATGAGATACTGGAGAAGGCATGTCAGAGCCATTCCTCTAGTAAATGGACTTTTGCTTGTGATGTAGCAGGCTATGAAAAGGTAAGGCTTTTTCCTGACATTTTCTCTATTGAGTTCACATTTTAGCGACATTTGAATTGCTTCATGTTTTGCCACTTTAGGCCTTTCTAGACCAATTATTCATTTGCATCTTTTGTATTATAGTTTATTAGTAACTATTACACGTTTATGGTGTAAATATTAAACCTTTTTTCACTTTGCTTTGAAAGAGGTGAGTGCTCTTGATATCAGGAACATTGTTTAAATTTTGTTCTGATTTTTTAAAAAATTTTTTTTAATTGAAATATTTTACTGTCTTAATTTATATGAAAGTATTTGACAATCCAATGTATTTCCCCCCCCATCTCCATAATTAGTAATTTAAGGATGATTCTTATTTCTAACTTGCATGTTTGTCCCCCCCCCCTTTTTTTAAATTTATTTATGACTTGAAAAAAAGTATCTCAATGTTAGTGTAGTTCTGACCAATTTTATATTTTTATTCTATTATTTGTTGGAGTCATTTTTTTTTTTTTTTTTTTTTTTTTTCCCCACAGCTGAAGGACCTTTTGCTACAGGTGCTGCAGTTTACAGCCCTGCTTATAGAGCACAGCTTCTCTCGGCACCTGTACAATTCTACAGAGTATCTTACCATCCTGCTGTCTTCATGTGATATGACAGTTGTGCTTGCTGTTCTTAATTTGCTCTACGTATTTGGGTAAGATGTTTTGAAATATTTCATTTTTCATTCAAGGTTTTACTTATTGATTAGTTAAAATTATTTTTCCATTGAAATTGCTGTTTGGATGTAGATAAAACTTGGTAAACAACTAATTTTTTTCAGTTTGAAATAAAGCTAGATTTTATCTAAACATTTGTATTTTTGGCCAACAAATTGATAAAAATAAATTTTTGTTTTGAGCATTATTTTGTTTCTCTGGTGTTAAACATTTTGTAATAGGAAATTTATGAAATGATACAAAGCCGCTTTTAAATTTGTATTTTTCTTTTTTTAATTTTTACAAAAAGAACTTTTTTTAGCTGTGAAGACTTACCAATGTTGAATTAAATAAAAAAAGTAAAGATTTTTCAAATGCTTATTTAAGTTTATTTCAATTATGGGTTTTATTCTCATTCAGAAAAATTAAAATCTGTAAAAATAGTGGTTAGTACACTGACATAACTAAAATCATGGGACAGCAGTTTGTAACGGTAATGATAGGTGGTATCAATGAAGATTTGATTTTATGGAAATATTCAGGCCTGTACCAGTCATGCCTGGTTGGGCTGTTCATGACGAGTCAACATGAATTATCAAGGCATGATAGTTGCTGCCAAACAGACAGGCATTCAATTTCTGAAATTGCAAGGATATTTAAGATCCGTTAATCTACAGCAGTGGTGGGTTTGAGTGTGGTTTGTGAAAGCATTTCAAAGAATTTTTTCTTCTTCCCAATTTTAATGTTTAATGAAAATAAATTAATCTATAATTCATTTCACTGAATCTTCATTAAAAAAAAAAAAAAAAAAAATCAGATTTGTTGATATAAAGTGAATATTAGAATTTTGGTTCCTATTGAATGTCAATGCTAAAATGTTTCTGGCCTGTTTATTATGTTTTTGTTTTTTAAACTGCTGCTTGCCATGAACCTGTTAAACAAGATTTGGCCTTTTGGGAGAAAAAAAAAAGTTTGTTCACTATTGATCTATAGTCACATGTACTAGAAGTATTTAATGGAAGGGATTACTTCTAACTGTAGACAGTGCAGTGGCCGACAGGCTAGAATTGATACCGACTCAAATCATATACACATTCGATGCAGGAAGTAGCAGATATCTATCCAGCAGATCAGTTTCATATTTTTTAGCTTCTTTATAATAAGAGCACAATTTCATTTGTTTTGAGCTAATAGTAGGGTTCAGTAGTGTTACAGACCACACAAGTATCAACAAGGCACTGTGCAGGTTGGCAGTGGTTCCATAATAGTGTAGAATGGGTTGGATGTGCTGGTTCACCTAAACTTATTGATTGCATTGCACTGTTTTGTGACCATTTGTACTCATTCATGGACTCCATGTATCTAACAATGATGAGTTATTCCATCACAGTATCATTTGGTCCAAGTTGCTGGAATTGATCTGAGAATTCTGGAGACTTTCCACAAATGATGTAGCAACCATGTTTGCCTGACACTAGCCCAATGGAACATTTATGTGGAATATAGTAGTGATGTCTATTTGTACATAATGGTCCTGTACTTACAAATATCTGGGAACTGTGGATCAGCATGACTCGTATCTCTAGAAACCTTCTGATCACTTATACAATTGATGGTATGTTGAGTTGCTGCATTTTGGCAGGTTAGAGGCATCTTATTAGGCACCTATCCCATGACTTATAACATTACTGTGAATTGAATTCTTAAACAAGTTTGTATTAAAGGAGAATAACATTTCAATAAAAACATGAACTTTTTACTAATTGCACAAAAATTGTTTGGCTGTTACTTGATTTCATGTATTTTAATTTTTCTTTTATGAAATTTTTACTTATACTATCAATGCATTTAGAACCGAACCCTGTTTAAATTTTAAAGACATGTTTGTATGTATTCAAACATTGATGTATCAATGTTGATAGCTACAAATAGTTGACTCTTGTACTCTAATAGTTACTGATCATATCGGCACAAATACAGATTTGCTAATTTGTCAATGAAAATAGGAAATTATTTATAAAGGTTGACACAATTTAATCTTTTAAATGAATGTCTTGAACATTTTTAACTGATTTTATTGTATTGGGACCTTGTTTTGTCTTTTCTTACTCTTTTGTGGCCTTAGATTGAAGTCTCAACTATCACTGATAATTGTGTTTCCTGCTTACTGAGTTGATGCCACATTTATTTAATCCTTTATATTGCCAAACAACACTAAAATTTTAGATTTCATTAAAAAAAAATGTAATTTGCAAAACATGTTTTTGTTTTTTCTAATGTTTTCTCATTAACTTTTTTTTTTTTTTTTTTTTTTTTTTTTTTTCGTAGAAAACGTTCCAACTTCATTACAAGACTTAGTATAGAGAAAAAGCAGACTTTAATATCCCGACTGACACATTTAGCTGAGGTAAGTAATATTTTTCAATTGCAAAGTAACAATTCGGGATAATTGTTAGTCTGCTTGCAGCTGGTTTGCCTGTTTTAGATAGTTTACAAGATCACCTTTCCCACACACCATTGCTCATATCAGACTGAAGCTATTGACTTAGTTTTCTGCGTAAATAACACCTATTATCTATTTACGTATCTGTTCTGTTACCTGTTGCATTGCATTTCTAATAACCCATGTAAGCAAAATGTGATGTCTGATTTAAAACTTGACTCTTGTATTTATTTTTATTTTATTTTTTTTTTACCTTGTAATTTGGTTCTTATTAAATTTGAATGACTGTAGGAATTTTTCTCTAAAAATAAACTATATTATACTTTTAATATCATAATTTTGATGTAATGTGTGTACATGTATATTTAAAAATTTGTTTTTGCAAACACTGCATATTTTGAGTTACTGAAATATCAACAGGCATACTGAAATAAAAGGCCTTTGCTTTTTAGGTGATTTTATGTTAATGAACTTTAGTCCTAAGGACTTCTATCTTTTAAAAAAAACAAAACAAAAAAAAACACATGCTTGAAAAATAGCATTTAATGCTTTTGAAGCTGAAAGAAATCTTTAGAAATTGATACTTTGTAATTTAAACCTCAATTCAAACTTCGTAAGTGGATGTAAATGTCTTTTATTTTGAATTATTTAAATCTTTTCAAACACTTACCTTTTTATTTAGCTATGAAATTGTTTTTGATTGACTGAATTCCATATATTGAACTTGTAACTGATAGCCAGATAATGTTGCATAATGAAACCTGTCTAAAGATGAAAAGTTTTTTAGTATAGTGTAACCCGGATATAAGAGTTGTTGTGACCGGAGAAGAAGTCTCTTATATCCGGGTTTGGTCTATTTTGTTTAGGTAAGTATGGCTCTAATTTGGGACCAGAGAAAATCTCTCTTATATCCAGGTTTCTCTTGTATCCGGGTCACACTGTATATACATATGTAGATTATCTCATCATTGCTCCATGATGATTTGCAACAAGATGTTAGACATTATGAATAAAAAACAATTTCCTTTTGAATTTAACCAAAGAACATAAAAAGATAATTTAAAAGCTGTTCTGCCTTGCCACAATTTACATTTTGGAATATTTCATTGTCAGTGACGATTTCTTTCAATCCTCATTTTTATGTTTTAGTTTAAATATTGACTGATGTTAATTTCTGTAAATTTGTGTGAAACCTATATTTATAGATGCTGTCTTATAAATAACATGATGCAATTGACCTATTGCACAAGTAATAAAATGCAATAAACTTAAAACACTTCAGATTACCTCAACATTATACAAAGCTGATGCTAAGTGGCTTCTGCATCAATCTAACACATTTTCTTTTGGCCACTAATTTTTTATATTGAGTAAGCACAATTGTATATTTAACACTGAATTATACCTAAAATTCATCCACTTGTTGCTATGCCTCCTTTTATTTTTTAGAAATCTTACTTTGTCTTCAGGATTTTTATCCTGCAGAATTTAAATGTATTCTCTTTTTCTTTTCAGAGTTGGGGTGGAAAAGAAAATGGATTTGGCCTTGCAGATTGCTGCAAAAATATTCCAGTTTCAGTAAGTGTCCAACTTGCTTGTGAATTTGGTCTCATTACATTTTCTTCTCTTAGCATAAAGATCTGGCTATTGTCATTTTATATAATAACATTGAAGATAGGTCTGCAATTTTCAAATTTTATTTTAATTTGTAGCATTAAAAAAATTCTAATTAACTTTTAATGTGTCAATAATTTAAGCAATGATGCCCCCAAAATTTTTAAATATTTGATATTTTTAAGTATTGATTTTTTTTTCCTTTTTCAAATTATATATTGAAGAGCTCTCTACATTTGAAGTCTGATTTGTGACTCCTTGCTTATTTGTTAAACTGCTTTGGTTCAAACATTTAAATTAAACCATTTTGATTTTATTCCTGAACTTACTAAAGAGTAGACAGATTTTATTCATTCATAGTTATTTTCTTCATCGATTATGATTTGCAACTTTGCAATTGTTTCCTCGCAGAACTTTTCTCCCAGTGCCACTACCTTACATTTTGAATTTTATGCTGAGAACAAAGATGACAAAGGTGGAAAAAAGGTATGTGCTCTGTAGGAATGTGCATTTTTAGAGATTTAATTTTCTTTAACCTGAAATTAAATGTTTGTAATATCAACCTCTTTAGTTGGCTTATCCAAGAAATCCATTTAAATTTTGTTAGAGCATTTCATTTTTTTAAATTTTTTTATTAAACAATGAGAATCATATGAAACTGAAATTAAAATCCTATTACCAGCCTTTCTAAAACTTTTATTGGAGATTCTGTATATTGACTGAATTGACAGATTAATAAGTATTTTTACAGTGGATTATTTTTATCTAGTTTACTCTTTGCAAATTGGATATTGACACCATTCAAATGGACAAGTTGCTTCATATTTTATAAGTTGAAGTTACTGATGACATGTGGTTAGTAACCTAACATTTAAAGTCTTTTATACTGATAATTTTTAAAACTTGACATGAGTATTTTTCATTATGTCCTGAATTTGGTTTGTTGGACTTTTTAATCTGAATTTCTAGTACTTGTACATTGCTTCACTGATACAGGTATGAAGATGGTATATGGTATAATGTAATTGCTTACTTTGTAAAATTTCTTTTCTTCTAAAAGAAATACATCTAGAGCCTGTTCACAAAGTCTGAAACAGTTAATGTGTTACAACAAATTTTTAAAATAGTTTTAAATATTTGTTTTAGCTACATTTTTATTTTTGTGATAGAAAAGACTGAATGAAATTAGATTTACTTCTCAGCTACTGAGTAAAT
The DNA here is from genome assembly GCA_963932145.1 of Acanthosepion lycidas. Taxonomy (NCBI): domain Eukaryota; kingdom Metazoa; phylum Mollusca; class Cephalopoda; order Sepiida; family Sepiidae; genus Acanthosepion; species Acanthosepion lycidas. The sequence goes on along the minus strand of OZ010588.1, from coordinate 83,993,627 downwards.
GAGAACAAATAAATGATTTTGGTCTGTATGAATAGCAGAAATAACCAATTTATTTGGGAGCTTATAGAATGTATGATTATATTTTAGGGCTCTGCCAATGTTGTCACCTGTATTCATATGGAAAGTGTGGACAAATGTGGAAAGATGCCATCAGATATTATGGAGGAACTGATTAATAGTTTCAACATCCCAGAAGACAGACAGGTGAGATAAAGTGCACTCGTCTCAATATTGGGCATTTTAAATTCATTTAGCCACTTTTTTTTATTCAACTTTGAGCTTTACATGTCAAAAATTGAATTGACCTTTTTAAATTGAATTTTTTATTTTTTTTTTTAAAATAGATTTTGATTTTTGATTTTTTTTTTTAAGTGCTTTTTTGTAGTGATTATCAATTGGGTCTTATGTGTACACAGCATAAAATACACTTACAGAAACTAAAATTAAACATGAACATTTTTGCATTTACTAAAAATTCAGTTTATAAATATTATAGCTAAGTTACAGTAAATGATCACACAGGGATCAGATGGTCACAGGTTCCCAAATAAGGGGTGTTAACACAAGTCTGTATCCTTGCATGCATTACAGATGAACACTATCCTGTGATACATTATTTAATGTCTTTTGTACATGTTCATGTAATACAGAAAGAGCTGTAGATAGACTAAATTTTGCAGGATTGGCAGCAGGTTAAGTTGAACAAAGTTCTATACATGTATGTTGCAGTTTACAAAAACAAATACCAAAGGCAAGCTAGTTGTAACTTATGGCATCTCACACTGATGCCACTCGTTGAACCAGTGTTGTAGACAAATAACCTCTGGAAGATGTCCTCCTCCTCCAGGTTTATGTTGCACATTCAAATGGCCACCACTTGCATAAAGACAGAACTGTCTTTCTCATCACTTAACATTAGCTCAATTGGAGTTTGGTTGGAGGTATATATGTCCATAGTCCTGCTACAAGAGTTTTTTTTTTTTTTTTTTTTTTAATGGTATGTGTTTACACTTCAGTCTACTATTGCTGTTCTAAAACTGTTAATCTTGGAACATCTGCACTATATGGCTATCCTGAACTTGTGGATATAAGAATGTTCACTTGACCATTATCACCATCAAAGCATCACTGTCACATCCAAAATATGTGAGAACTCTGAAATGACAATCCAGCCTCTTTTAATGACTTTAATTGATCAAAAGGAATATGTGCATATGTGGCCTGTTACCTATTTGCACTGGACTCTGTTATCACCCTGACTAATATTGCAGAATATATAATGATCTAGAACTCTGCCACAGTGTATTGGTATGAGTGTCACAAGATAGTTGAAGATTTGAAAATTTTATCAGAATATTTCTTACCTTGTGCATATGCATGTTATACCTAGGTTAAAATTTATATCTTTGTGTTGCAATTTTTATTTCTCTGTGTGGAGGGGTGGTACAGGTCCTGGTAACCTTGAAAAGTCCTGGGAAAACAGCAATAGTCCAAAAGCTCCTTGAAAAGTCGCTCAATTTTCTAAATTGAGCTGCCCACACACCCTTTTTCTCAATTCATGAAAGTTGAAATGCCAAATCCTAGAAATCTCGCTTTCTTACAAGCTAAAAGTGTCTTTTAAGAATTTTTTTATCATCAGTAGTATTTGGCAGTTATTGTAAGTTTTTTTTTTTTTTTTTTTTTTTTTTTTCCTTTAGAACTAGTTCATGACTTTGTAGTTACTTCTGTATTTCCTTGTCTAGGTGACTAGAAAGAAAGGGAGAAAGAATGTGAAATTGTCTTCTAGCTGCTACCTTCACTCAACAAGAAAAGAATAAAAACAAAGATAAAAGGCATCAGAAACGCATTGATTTGGAAATTCTTGCATAAATCAATTATTTTTTAATAAAACTTTCAGGACTTATTCACAAATGAAATATATATATATATATATATATATAAAATCTTGATAAATTTTTTTTATCTAATAAAAAAAAAATATAAATTAGTTTTATTGTGTATGCTTTATGCAGAATGTATTTCTCTTTCGAATGATGTAAAAACTGTATATTTTTCTACAACTTGAAAAATTTTAATGCTGGATTAATTTAAATTATCCAAATTTGTCAGCAAAATAAGTTTAAGACTGCATGGGTATTATGCAAATTATTTGCTAAATGCTAATGGCTGGTCATTAATACATTATATAGTATTAGGTTGGTGCAAAAATATCATTTTTTGATGTTAAAAAAAATACGTCAAAAAACGATATTATTTTTGCACCAACCTAATATAATAACTGAACATTGTTATATAATTATTTGCTATGGGAATGCCTTGTCTTAGCCCATTGACTAGATCAAAAATAGCGTTACTTCATCAATAAAACCTTTCCTTTATGAACATAAACAAGCAGTTAAAGTGCCGAAAAACAGCTTGTGTTCAGGCTTGGAAGGTTTACCAGGATACTGGTAAAGATAGGCAAAGATTGAGAGCACCAAGAAAACAGTTCAACTGGATAAATGAATTCATAGGCCTTCCGAAGCTAACTGAATGCTGACAACAGTGGACATTTGCAGCCAATTATCTGGTAAAACCGGTGTTAGTTTTATGCCACAAACTGTCCAAAACCATCAAAGAATTTGGATTATTTGGGCACATTGCTAGAAGAGAGCCAATTATTTTGGAGAGGAATCAACTCGAGTGGCTGAATTTCATGAAAAGTCACATTCAATGAATGGTCAACAGCTGGTGTAGAGTTTTTTGGAGTGACGAGTCACACTTTTTGATCTTTGGATTGGATGGAAAAACCTTTGTTAGATGCTGCCCAACTGAGGAATTCAATCCTAAATGTCTCAAAAAGATGGTGCAAGCAGGAGGTGGGGGTCTAATGATGTGGATGTGCATTCAGTAGCTTTGGTATTGGTCCATTTGTTAAAGTTGATGGAAAACTCAACAGTGTAGGCTATATACAGCGAGTTAAGGAACATCTGCCATATTTGACTGACCAAATGCCACGTGGAGCTATTTACCAACAAGATAATTGCCTCGTTCACAATCCAAAAAAAGTAATCCAATTTTTTTGATCACCATAATATGGATGTCATTGAGTGGCCTCCACATACTCCGGTCTTAAGCTGATTGAAAATTTATGGAATTATTTCTAAAAGAGTTCACACTAAAAAAAAAGACAAATTTAGCCCAATTATTTCATTATATTAAGCAAATATGGTAGAGCATTCCAAATGATTTTTGTGCTCACTTATTAAGCCAGATGCTTAGGCAGTGTGAAGCTGTATTCAGTAATAAAGGTTATTTGATTTTTAAAAAAAAAATTTTTGGCTCATTTTTACAACTTTTTGCTTTAAATATGTAGCCTTGAACTTATTTGCAATCAATAATGAATTTTTTTGGAAGAATTTTTTTTAATTTTTTTTTTTAATATATATAAATCATAATCTATAATATAAATCTTTTAAAATTCTCCATTGCCTTCATCCGGTTAGGTGATATTAAGTGAACTATATTTACTAAGCAAAAAAATGAGAAGCCTAATAAAAATCATTTTGCACCAAGATTTTTTAAAAAATTTATTTTTATGTATATAAAATATTTCACATGCTTCCCCCCCCCCTTTTTTTTTCTTCTTTTAAAGTATGGTTGACCATACACAATATTAACAGAAAATAAGCAATGACTATAGTAAATTTAAAGTTAACATTCCTAAAATTAGATTATGGAGAATATTTTCCAACATTTTTAAGATTACTGAGTACATAAAAATTATACAAAAAAAGGGGGTTAAAAATCGTCACTATTGTTTGTTTATAAAAATAAATTTCTGTTATTTTAACCTTTTTAAAGTAAATATTTTTTCAAATCTGATTAATTATACTTTAAATCAATATAATATTTGATAAGCTAATATTCCTCAAATAAAGTTTCAGAAAAGTATTTTATTTTTAGGTTTTTTAATGCAGAGAATTCCATTGCACTGAAAGACTACTAAAAACGAGAACTAATCAGCTATTTTAGGAAAAAAAGATTCCAATCAATCAAACTTCTGTTTAAATTATACAGAGTATTTTGTTTACTGGAAATAGTAAATTTAATCCTTTAGTCTTTCAATTAAGGCTAAAATGAAAGCTTTAAGAAAACTTTTTCATTTATAAAAGTTCATTTTAAACCAAGGTATTGAAAGTTAGTGGATGTACCTATATTAAAAGTTCAATCTGGTAACCCTGTCCCTTTACTCTTGTATTTCTACCATAGATGGCTAGAAAATGTACAAACACGTGGATAACTCTTAGATATTTGACCAGATGTCATCAAGTTTGGAAACTTAAAAAAAAAAAAAATGGAAAAATATCACAAGACCATGTCCTCTGCAGTGCTGTCAAACATGAAGAGGCGCTTTATTTTCTGTGAAACTGCAGATTTTTATCTGTTTTGAAAGACATTGTACAGTTTCTAATAAAATATCAGAGCGAAAAATCATTGCTTCCTTTCCTTACAGATCTTTTTAGCATATTCAAACTGAATGAAATTGTAAGAATTTTGTCAAACCCAAACATGCATAAAGATGCTGCAAAAATCGAGTGTGGATTTCTGGCAGATACGGCTATGCAAAATTATCCAAAAAAGAAAATGTGTCAACAAAAAAATCTTTGTCTTTGTTGCAGTTCTGCATGCAATGTTCATAATCATTGAGAAACTTCTGGCAAAGTCTCCCCTTAGATACCCTCTTGTAAGGTCACTTGCATATGGCTGAACCCTGGATCCATTCGTGAAAAACAAATTTGCCACAGAAGACAGTCTAAAAAGATGTCTTTCTCACATGATGGACAGAAAAGTTAGCAAGTTTAATTTTGATGACCTCATCAATCATTACAAAGAGAAAACTTCTGGAAATATGGCTTTCAAGAATTTCAGCAAGCATGAAGACAGTCTGAACACTTTGTTCTACCTTTTTTTTTTTTTTTTTTTTTTTTTTTTTTTTTTGTCTAGCAGCAAAGAATATAAAAAAAAACTGGAAAGTTGTTCGCAGATTGCTGGTACTTTCATGTAGACAGGCTTCAGTAGAGAGGCTTCTCAATCAATAAGGAAATTTCCACTGACAATATGAAACAGTAGATTCTAGTTGCATAGTGTATTATCACAGAGTATTTGGTCACAGTTGTAAGTGCTGGGAATGTTCTCATAACTGATGCGCTTCTCTGCAGTGCTTCCAATGCCAGAACAGCATATAACCAATATCTTGAGGCTGAGAAGAAAAAAGGCAGGAAGAAGCATCTGGACAAAAACGAAAATCCATGCTTATAGAAATTGAAGTACATATGACCAAAAAATACAAACTTGAATTTTGCACAAGATTTTCTTGAGTCAGCTGACAGCTATGCAGAGAAAGCTGAGCAGACTCGGAACTTCTTCACACTTATTGCAAAGTCTAATGCCATGTGTAGATCTGCAAAGGGAAAATTCCTAGAGATATCAAAATTGGAAGGGGAGCTGAATGCTAAACTAGATGAAAAAATGTTATTGTGTTCAGTGCCAACAAAAGCCATGAAAAGTACTGGTAACTAAAATATGTAGTCATTTTGTGAAAATTTCTATTTGTTCATTCAAACCATTATACTTCACAGGAAATGTGCAGCAGTCGAGAATTTTTGTGACATTCACAAACCATGAGTAATCTAGATAGCAAAAATGTGTAGCAGTAAGAATTAAAGTGTATAATTCAAAATTTCAAATGTAGTAGAACTACATGCTGTAGAATGCTGCACAAAATGTGTAACATAAACCAGGTGTGCATTCAGTTGTTTTAGCCTTCAACACTTTGATTTCTTCACTGCATTCAACTGATCCATGTGATAGGAATTATTAAAACCAGTTGCACTTTTTCTTTGAGCATTTCATCTGTCAAACTATTAAATGATTGTGTTTTTGAAAACTATGAACATTCACTTTGTGTACGTACATGTGTGTATGCATGTGCGCACACCACAGCTGTTTGAGGTTTCCTATAGCCCCACTGAACTTAAATAAAGTCAATTCAGGTTTACTATGGTAAAAATTTTCTTTCCCAAATGAAAATCATCACAAAAATGGCAAGTCATTTTGTCACAGCTTATTTTCTCTCAAAAAATGGATTTCCATACTTTTATAGGGGTAAAATATTGAAAAATGACTGTTTTATCATCACCTCAACTAATATCAAGGAAACTTTTGATCTGAACCCCATGAAACTAGGTATTTTCTGAAAGCAAAGGATATATTGTTTCATTTAAAAGTAAAATTGGCTGGTGTAAATGACTCAATTTTTTTTCAGTGGGTAAAATGTGAAAAAATAGTGAAAATTTTACATTTTTTTCTTGTTCTAAACATTTTCCCCATTAATGGGAAATTAACGTTTTTTTTTTTTTTTGTTTTTGTTTTTTAATCAGAAAGCCTAAATCATAATCAAACTATTTCAGGCATTAAATTGAGTTTTGAAGGAAAGCAACATTCCTAGGGGGTCAAAATGCAAAAAAATCCATTGGTAATTTTCAATTATATGACTGCCAATGGTTAAAAAAAATTTGACACCCGGCCACGGAAATCTTTTAGTAAAAGGCAAAAGATTTATCTGCAATTCCTAACCACCAGAAACCAAAATTTTTTTTTTTTTTTTTTTTTTTTTCCCAAAAAAAATAGCAATAAGGAAAATTAAACCAAATTGACTTTGATATCTGGGTCAAAGGTCAGCCAGCCAGCCAGCAATAAACATTAGAACAAGTTGTAATAAAACCCACCACTCCCAGATAAAAGGAAAGAGTGAAAAAAAAAAAGGGGGGGGGTCAACATTACTAGGGCTTGATGTAACCTATGTTTGAACAATGGCTTGATGTGTTTTTTCTTTTTTTAACACCTTGTGACCCGGCTGATGACAACACTTAGCAGACGACATTGTTTTTTTTTTTTTTCGCCGCATATCTTTCGTATTTCCCATCGCCGCGCCATTTAGCTGTTCCTTTTATTCAATGATATTCATGCCAAATGAAAGAGTAAGGAATGAATTTTGAATGTTATTTTGAAGTGAAAACATTTTTTTTTTTTTTTTTTCATACGGTGGTTTTTCTCAGAAAATTGGGCATAATTTCTTAATGCTAACTGCTGAGCAACATTTTCCACAGCCAAATCAAAGATTAATTACCAGTGAATAATTCCATGTGCAAATGATAGCCATCTGGATCCTATAACGTCGCCCTAAAAGGTCCAGAAGTTTACTGATTGATCGAAAACCTGTTGCGCATAATTGTGTTTTTCACAGTCAGTTTCCATTATTTCATCTTGATGTTGTCATTTTTAGACAGCCAAGTCATCAAGGATTCAGGAAACACAGTTTGGCATAGGTTTGCTTTAAAAACTTTACATTCTATGCGGTGTTTAAAATGTTACTGATGAGATTTTTTGATGAATATTTCATTTATGCACCATCTTGGATTTTCCTATATGGCAAAAACAAGGCTTTTAAACAGCCATGACACATCAGTTTCAGTCCTTGAAACTTAAGCTAGTCCTAGAATTTTTTTTTTTTTTTACAGATCTGTGGGGGACACACCCCCCCCACCTCTCTTTCTCTATCTCTCACACACACGCGCGCACACACAACTTACCTAACATTTTTCTTTTTCAGATGCTTCTTTATACGCACATCAGACTGGCTTATCTGTTTTCAAAATATGAAGCAAGGATACAATGTGTGCAAGCCAGGTTGCAAGCACTATCTGTACTTGGTGAGCTAATATCTTTAAACTTTACTTACTTCAGTTTTCTCTTGTGAACAACTAAATCCTATTTTTTTTTTTTTTTTTTTTTTTTCTTTTTAAACTAGTAACTATTCTTTTTCTGGTTTATTTGAAATGTTTTAAATCTTTTAAGGTTTCATTTATCTTAATGAATAAAATATTACATCTTACAATAAACTTGTATTTAAACAAATGCCATTTTATTGGCATTCTACATAATAATAATGTTTTTTTTTTTTTTTTTTTTCCTTCCCAGTTTATTCAAATGCCATCCAAGACAACATGAATGCGTTATTATATCCTGGTCTTATTGAAGAACTGGTTGATATTGTAGAACTTAATGACATGGATATTGTGGTGAGTAAAAAAAAAAAAAAAAAAAAAAAAATTTCATACATTTTAAGAATTCCTCTCTAATATTTTCTTTTAATTTTAGTCACCAATCATGAGCTATTTTATGCTTAGCATTGTGGTTAAGTACTATTTATACACTAATTAGTAATTAACTGAAATCTGGTTTTTGTAACTTTACTGTAGAAATAATGCTAAATTGATAAATATTTTAGAACTGCAAGTAGTTTCTTAGTAAACTTGCCAGTAAAAATGGGTACAAAACTTGTCAGGTCTTCTCCTCCCCACCCACTTCTCCATTTAGGATAAACCAGAAATCTCATTTCAGAAGGTGCAATGTTCTACTTTTGAGTAGAACTCTAACATTTTTAATTCAAACTGGCTCTGCTTAGTAATTCAATAACTTAATATAAGTTGGGCCACCTCTCAGTTCAATGTTATTGATAGAAGTGTAGATGGCATAATGGATATCGGTATGGAAAGTGGGATCCGTGAGCATTTCAAATTATGACAGCTTACATTCATTTTGCACTAATGCCCTTGAGAGAAGTATGTATCCATTTCTTCTCTGTTCAACTAGGGATTAAATAACTGGGCAGCTTTGAGTGGTAGCCTGTTTAGGACAATTCTGTAAATATTGTACTAAGTTGTTTTTTTTTTTTTTTTGTTTTTTTTTTTTAACAATGTAATTTTTTTTTTCTTTGTAGGATATAAAGGCAGCTGCTTTGCGGACATTAACTTCTATAATACATTTGGAAAGAAATCCAAAGTAAGCAGTCTTTAACATTTCTTGGATTAATGCTTGAAAATTAAAGACTGGCCATCTTAATTTTAACTCTTGAAAATATCAGTGTTTATGGTTTAATGGATTGTTTTCAAGTGTTAACATAACTAATTTGCTCTTCTTTTTAGATTGAATGCAATCATTGATGCAACAGGAGCATCTCTTTATCATGGCTTCTTGCCAGTTTTAGTGAGAAACTGTATACAACGTATGATAGGTAAGTAATGTTACTTTGTATATTTTTTGTGAAGTTAATTCCTTTTAAATAACTTTTCTTTTTTTCTTTAAATTATAATTTCTCTAACATCAGAGATACAGAAATATCAAATTGTAATCATTTAATTATAACAGTAAAAAAAAAAATTTTAATAAACTACAAATAAGAACTTTAATATATAAAAAAAAAAAAATTAGGTAAAATGGTCTCAACTTGTCACTGTTTTGAAAGATTTTGCTATTTAAACTTTAATGCTTGGTCTGCTTATTTTCAGATCCTAACATGACTCCATTCCCACAACTGTTTGCCACAGCGTTGTTTTCTTTTCTTTATCACCTTGCCAGTTATGAGAGTGGTAGGTTCAAGATTTCATATCAGTTCTATTCACATTACTTTCATTTTCTGTTAGAACATTCTCCATGCTATATTAAATTTTATCTATCAAACCTGTTTGCTTAGAATTATTGACTAAAGTACTTAAACTGAAACAATCTTGCATATTCAACAGAGCATAATCGTACTGAAGAAGAAAAGTTTGCATTAGAAATGAAATATTGATTTGGAATCAAACTAACATGAAAATAGATAATTTATTTCAAGACCATGTGTACTATGAACTGATATCACAATTCTTTTTCAGGGGGAGAAGCCTTGGTATCGTGCGGCATGATGGAATCCCTGTTGAAAGTGATTAACTGGTATGGTGAAGGCCAGGAACATATAACTGTAAGATTATAAATTATTGCTTTCTTGAGAAACAGTTGAAGTTAATTACTCTTTCCAATGTTTGTCTTTTAAAAAAAAAAAAAAAAATATTTGTAGTAGATAGTTTCCTTAACACACACACACACACACACACACACACATATATTCGAAAATTATAAGTTATAAAATCACTACAAAAATAGCCATTTTGTTTCAATGCATCTGGTGTTTTATCAAGTGATGGTTAAAGGGTTTTAAAAGGTTCAAATCGATCAAACACCCCTTGCTAGGGGAAATTCTGTTACATAAGCTGCAATGACCAATCAAAATGAGAATTCAAAAAAACTTCACAAAGAACCTTGGTTATAATAATTAATGCTTTAATGTTAGGGTTAGACTAAAATAGAAATCATTCTAACTAATTAATATTAAATCTTACTATAAAATTAAAAATTACCAATTTTAAATTTAATCTGTATTAAGTTTAAAATATAAAATTATTTAAAGAAGAAACTGAGGAAAAAATACATGTTTTGTTATTTTGTTTTAATTGAAAGGCCAAAAATTCAGAAGAAATATTAAAATCTTATGTGCTAAGCTTCGTTACAGCTTAGACACATTTGAAGTGATGATACGGGCAGGGGAGGGTGAAATCTTGCAAAAGACCATACATACACAATCAGATTATAATATACAAACATCTAGACATATTTAGATATATAAACACACAAAAACACAAACAAAACAGGAAATAGATGTCCACGACCCTTAAAAAAACAAACAAAAAAAACATATATATATATATATATACAATGAAAGGCTTATATAAGCAATCCTACACACATGCATTAATAAAGACACACACATATACACACCAACAAATATTCATATTTAAGTGTTAGTAAATGAATTCAAACATGCTATTAAAATATAACTTACATGGGAATATATATATATATATATATATATATATATATATGTGTGTGTGTGATAGATTTACGCATATGTATGTTTAAAATGGGTGAACTCTCCCTGTGCACTTTTTTTTTTCTCACACCAGATCACATACCCTGATATTTCAATCAATTGAAATATATTTTATTTGAATGTTAAACTCTTCCCAACAAAGCCTTTATTTAATAGACAAAACTCAAGCATTGTTTGCTTTGATTTTTAGTTTGTAACTCGAGCTGTACGAGTTGTCGATCTCATCACCAACATGGACATGGCGGCTTTTCAAGGTCATGGTGGACTAAATGCATTTTTAAATAGACTTGAGGTAAGTTGAATTATGCAAGCACCTCTTTGTAATAGTTTATTGATCTTTTGTGTTGGTGCATGCTAAGTGAGCCTTATCTATTTATGTGACTAAAGAAAATTTGTTTCCCATAGCTCATTGATAAAGAACAAAGATCTATTTGCAGAACTATTAAATTCTGATTTATCAAAATATTTTCTAGTAGTTAATTTTGTTCACAAAAATTTCTTAAAATTTTTTAATGTTTAAAAAGCTAAAATATAGCCAGTGACTTTGCTCATTCTAACTTCATGAATTGTAAAATGGTTAACATCTAATTATTTGCCTGACTGATAGAATTGTCAAATAAGGTGTGTTAAAATAGTTGCATATTTCTAACTGATACCATACAAGTAAAATCCAGGATCTTGAATGCTATCTTTTCAAGACACTGGGAAGCAGACTCTCTTTGCTTGTAAGATTGACACAATATAATCTTACCACATACTTGACTTCTGTGGTCCTAGTTTCAGTAAATTTACTTTATTTTTTTTTTTTTTTTTTTTTTATAGCATGAGGTAAATGTGTGTCGAAAAGAGCAGCCGTTTGTCATTAGGCCAGCTAAATCTCATGACAATTCAATGGATGTGAACCCAGAATCTCCGTCAGCCATGGAGACTGACAATATCCGACAAGTCGACAGCATAGAAGCTTCTACTTCAGGTACAGCTTCACCTAAAGTTGATATTCAGGAATTAAAAGTTGGAAAGCCTGGTAAGTTTTCAGTTCTTCCCTTATTTTTATTTTATTTATTTAAATGCAATTTGATGACTAGTATTGCTAGTTTTTATTGCAAAGATTAAACATTTGTCATGAAGTTTTTATGTACGAGATGAAATTGTAATAAGATTAGAATATCTTGTTTTGAAAGTTGATTGCATTCATGAAACTTGCCTCTGTGTGTGAAAGACAACTTTGCTATCACGAATTTTGAGTAATGAAAAACTTGTCAATTAACTTCCCTGGACAGCTTTTTGAACCTAAACACTTGTGTAGCTTTCATCAGCAACTCAATTTTATGGGTGAATGTAGATTTGCTGTGCCTGCTAAAATTGAATTCTTTTTAGTTTTAGTTTACTTTTCTTTAAAAGGCTTTATCTTAATACTTAAAGTTCTTACATTTTCTTTCTATCAAATATTTTCATAGACTATTAAAGTCTATGAAAATACAATATTTAATAGGAAGCAAATGAAGTAAAAATTAATCATTAAGATTTAAAAGCTTTTTAAAGAATGTAAACCAAAATTACTAATGGCTTTTTTTTTAATTTTTTTTTTTTTTTTTTTTTTTTTTTTTTTTTTAAGTAAAAATTTTCAAAAAACCCTCAGCTTTAAATGTTCAAAGAAATGATTCTTTAATTTCAGGTGTACAATGTTTCCCACAAAGAGCTGCACTCTTAAAATCCATGTTGAATTTTTTAAAGAAAGCCATTCCAGATAGTTCCTTTTCTGAAAGTATTAGGCATTGTAAGTTTCTCTTTATCTTTTGCTTACCCATTTCCACTAAATTTTATACAAGAACTTTAAGATTAAATTTGCACTAATAAAATCTTACTTTGCATTTCAGTGATGGATGGTTCTCTCCCACAGTCTTTGAAACATATTATCAGTAATGCTGAATATTATGGGCCGTCATTGTTTTTGTTAGGTAAGTGTTTTGCTTAGAGGTAGTTAATATAGTTAACTAAAATGTTACTGTTATTAGAATAGTTTTACCCAGTTATTTCTTCAAATTTTTCATGTTTATACAATAAAAAAAAATAACTTGTTCTATGACATTGTACTTGTTACATGCATTAAGTTTCATGACTTGCAGAATTTAAATCTTAGTTCAAAAATATTTTATAACTTTAAATTTCTTGATTGGAGAATTTCTCTCAATAAAAAACAGAACCTTATTAATCTGCTTAGCTATTATCCTTCATCTCTTTTGCAGCCACTGATGTTGTTACAGTTTTTGTGTTCCAAGAGCCGTCCCTGCTGTCATCACTCCAAGATAATGGCCTTACAGATGTTGTGCTTCATGCTCTCTTGACAAAAGATGTAAAACAAAAAAATTTTTAAGCTTTATTAAGTTAAATGACTTGTACTGTTCAGAAAAAAATTAAACCACTTAACATACACCTTGAATTTAAAGAATTGTTTTTCATGTGTTAGTTATTTGCTTTGTCAAAACATTCTTGTAGATATTAGTAATTATATTTGATCCTAAACTTTTATGCCTCTGATTTTGCTGTAAAATTCAAATTACTACATTTAACATGTTTTTGTATAATTGTTTAGGTACCTGCCACACGTGAAGTGCTTGCTTCTTTACCTAATGTCTTCAGTGCTCTTTGTCTAAATGCAAGGGGATTGGAAGCTTTTGTTCAGTGTCGACCATTTGATCGGCTCTTCAAGGTTCTTCTTTCCCAAGATTATTTGCCTGCCATGCGGCGCCGTCGAAGTTCAGATCCATTTGGTAAGCCTTGCGGGATAATATAGATTTTTTTCTTTATATGTCAAGATCAATTTTGTGGGGAAAGTATAACAAATTTACTCTATTACCTGTAATAGTTACCTCAAGGAATTTAAAATAAAATTATATAAATATAGAAGGGATTTTTTACAAAACAAAACTTTAAATGCATTAGTTGTTCATCATAATGAGACTGGCCACTTTTTTTTTTTTTTTTTTGTTATCTGAATTAAGATAATCATTTACTAAAATGAAAATGCTTTAATCACAAGATCATCCCCAATAAATTTGCTTCCAGTTTGTTTCACCATTCTTGGCTGATCTATTATCACAATGTGGGATATTTAATAAGTGATGGGAAGAAAAATAATCTAAATAAAATCAGTTGGATTATATACCCAAATCACATTAAAAAAAAAACAAAAAAAAATTTTTTTTTAAATTCCTTGTATTACTCATTCGTATGCATCAACACATTTATTTCCCCTAAAATTATATATAATGGCATAGATATATTTGATTCTATAATATTTCATAGAAATTGGATATTTAAAAAAATTGTTAGCTTTCATTTTAATAGGTATGTAATCTATCATTAGAGCATAACTGTTCTTGATTTAATCCAATTGTTCCTATCAAATTGTGGAATGAAGGCACATTTTGAATGTACTTGCTTCCAGATCCTTTCACACAAACGCGGGTGTCTCAACCCCAAGACTATCCTGTGTTCTATACTATTTTTGATCTTCAATGATCTTCCTGATGTCCTCAGTTCCCAAGTAGGAATTTATGCTGATGACGCTAACATTTACTCCTGCCTCAAAAGCAAATCCATCAAAGTTGACAAAGTTAACTTGGCTACTGCTTTTGAAGATGACCTCCAATCAGAGGTTAACTGGATCAGGAAATAGCTCATAAATTTTAATAAATTTTAAATTTTTCTCCTTTGGTTGATGCTAAACTCCTGAAGAGCAACAAACTGCGTCTTAGTCTCACATTATCAACTGACTTGAAATGATGACCTTGAATCAATATCTGCATCTACTGCATGGAAAGTTGAGTCACTGTGCTGTGCTAGAAGGTTTTTCTCATTAGAGTCCATCTTGCACATTTGCAAATCTACCATTTGTCCATGCATTGAATACTCTTGCCATATCTGGTCAGGTGCTCCTGCTACTCATCTTGAGGTTCTTGACAAAATCCAAAGGACCTGCAATGTAATCGATCCTGACTTGGAATCTTGACTTCATGCCACTTTCTCACTGTGATGTGGTTTCCCCTCTGTTTTCTACAAATATTTTCATGGCTACTGCTCTGACAAGCTTTTTTCCTTGGGGCTCAGCTATATTTGTTTAAGTGTGCTACTAGATTGGCATTTACATTCCACCCTTTTACTGTTGGATTAGGTAAATGTAACTGCCACTTCTACTCCCACAGTTTTTCTCACACTTACCACCTGTGGAACTCTCTTCTGTTTACTTGCTTTCCTGATAACTACAATCTTCAAAAATTTAACTGCAGCATCAGTTGCCATCCATCTTCTTGACCCCGTTCATCTTATCTTTTCCCAGTCTTTTCTCTCATCTTCACTCTCTGTAACCCCGTACATACTAGTGGCATTCCCACCATGCTTGGGTGAAATGATTTTAAAAAATAAAGCAGTGCTTCCTCATACTTTCTGTTGGGATCAATATTTTTATTTTTTTTTTTTTTTTTTTTTTTTTTCTTATCAGTCTAATATATGAATTGATTCTCAATTTTTATTATGGCTAACATTTCAGTGCATGATTTTTTATTTTTTTTTTTTTTTGTGTAAAAATTTTCTGTTCTCTTTAATGTCTAAGGTGTTAATGTCATTTTACATATCAGAAAAGCTCACTGACATATTCATAGAAGTCCCAAGAAAGTGTGCATCCCTTAAATGCCAGAAAATCTTGACATTTTAAAACTAATGGTGATTTTTTTTGTTTTCTCTCCTTAGGAGACACAGCCAGCAATCTTGGTAATGCCATGGATGAGTTGATGCGACACCAACCATCACTCAGAACAGATGCTACCAAAGCTACAATCAAGGTGCCATTATTGTTATACAGTATTTAATACTAAAACAACTTTGGATACTTTTTCATCAGTTGGTTTTTAAGAGCAGTTTTTGTTAAGTTCTTGCTAGATAGCTATGATTAAAATGTGCACGTGTTGTGTGTGTGTGTGTGTGTGTGTGTGTTTTTTTTTTTTTTTTTTTTTTTTTTTTTTAGACAATATCTAGATGAATACATTACAAAACTGTTTCAGAGTAGAGTATAATCTTCATAAATATTTACCAGATAAATCTTTCTTTTCCAAACAAAAGTTTGATTTGAGTTTCTACAAAATTAACTAAATGATTCATAAGGGCAAATTTAATTCTGTAAATTGATTTTTGTCTCTTCCCACTACAATAAATGTTTTCATTTGTAGCTACTTGAGGAAGTGTGTGCAATGGGTCAAGACTTAAAATACATTTGTCAGAAGCCCCAACCAAAAGCAGAACAGTCACAGAATGCTTCTCCCCGATCACCACAGCCTCCTGATGGAGGTGGTTCATCAGATGAGGATGATGAAGATGATGATATGGCCAGCACTGCAAGTCAGAGCAGCGGAGCGAAACAGCTGTTAGCTACAGAGCAGCAAGCTCAGTAAGTATTTTTTTTGATGGAATTTCTGTCCAGTCTTTTGTTAATGCAGAGAAAACTTAATTCATTAACAAGTATATTCAATAAAATTTTGTGCTGTCTGATTAATGGTAGTTTTGAATAATTTTCAACACAAATTCTCTTGGCCACTTTGTGTTCACTTTGCACTAATGACCTTGGGGGAAGGTATGAATTTGTTTAACTTTATGAATTAGTAATGCAGATTTATAGCCTTGTTGGCAACCAGTCTAGGATAATTTCAAAATTGGAGAAAGCAATGATTTAGTCTATTTCCCAAGAAGTCATGGTAAATAAGTTTAAAAATAAAATGTGGGAAGATATGATTGCTTATATTGTGAAAGAATAGAGAACTGAAGTAATAATAATTTTAACTTCCTCTTTTTAGGAATTCTCAAGAGAGACTTGCTATACCTTTAATGGATTATATTCTGAATGTGGTAGGTATTTGCATTTTCTTAATTTTACTATTTTGTTCTACTTTTGATACACCAAAGATTTTATTAATATTAATCATTTATATACAGAAATCTTGTATCACTGAAACATGATTATATGGAATTGTATGAAATTGATTTTTAACTATTGATAACTTATCTTTTCCAGATGAAATTTGTAGAAGCCATCTTGAGTAATAATACCACAGATGACCATTGTCGTGAGTTTGTCACACAGAATGGTCTCTATCCTTTGATGGGAATTCTAGGTCTTCCAAACCTCCCTATAGATTTTCCTACATCCCCTGCATGTCAAGCTGTTGCCAGTGTGTGTAAGGCTATTTTAGTGAGTATTATGTTTCTATCCTTGTTGCTGTATGAAATGTAATGTTGACCAACTTTGTAACCAAAAATCTATTCAGATTGGTTTTGTTCATCTCACCAGAGACTCTTTATTGCATTCACAGATGTTCATATCACTTTCTTAATGTAATTGAATTTATTCCAAATTTAGTTCTGAATAACTAAATTTCCAGTTGTAAAAATGATTATTTTGTTAGAAGAAAAGCTTTACTGCTCTTGAAACAAATTTATCAGTTTATCAATTTAAAGTTTTGATATTGGGCCAAACCTACTAATATTTGGTTTAGTAAAATATTTTTGTTAATACTATTTAAGGTTATGTAGTTCTTTTTAATGTCCTTACTGCAATTTTTATGCTAAAAATAACTATAAAAATCTGAATATTTTTATTTAATTTACAAACGTTTTAGTTCTCTTTATATTAATGATTGTTTATAATTAAAGGATCATTGAAAAAGATTAATGCCAAGATTGAGTTTTGTAATTAAACTTAAAATTACTTTCTATATCTCTTCATACAACTCTAAACTTCTGATATAACAATATTTGGTCAGTAATAACTAGGCTTTTTTTTTTTTCTCTTTCCCCCCCCCCTTTTCTTTAGACCTTATCACGTGAACCACAGGTGTTGAAAAAGGGCCTTCTTCGACTGAATGAAGTGTTGGAAAGTTTGGAAAATCTGCATAAGCCACTGCCTCGACCAGGTGGTTCCCTTCTGCTCCGAGAACTTGCTCTGGCCTCCCACATCCCAGATGCTATTTATTGCCCTCAAGCAACACCTTTGTTACACTCCCTCTCTGCTGCCCATGCTTATGTCATGATGTTTGCTCATGTCTGCCGAATGGGACAGGTAAGTTGAAATACAGTATTAGGGATGTGCCAGCAACAATTACTGACCCTACCTTTCCTTCAGACAGTAGATGAAAAGAAAGCCAGTAAAGTGAAATATAAAGTGTTCTAGTGATAGGATGAAATGTTGAGATCTGTACTGGTAGAAGAGATGACTTATACCCATTGAAGTTAGCACAGTATAGGCTTGAAAAATATTTGGGAAGCTTACACTGTTGATGTAAAATAAATTTCACCAAGTCTCCTGTTCAACACTGAAGAGAGATAATACATCTTTTGTGTACTTTTGGAGGACTTGCTTGAAAGCTTTATTGGGATCTTAAATACCTTATTTTCTGATGTATAATGTGAGAAATTTTGAACAAAAATTAATGGTAAAATTGGGTTGTCATACACTAGTACACATTTTCAGAAATTTTTATTCTGCTTAAAAATTTTACTTGAAATAGCAATGTTGCAAAAACATTTGGCACAATAGATAATAAAACCATGTGGGCAGGTATTTATAACAATCCTTTACAAAAGGTATTTGATATGTAGGCAATATTTCCCTTTGGAGATCGGCATAATTGAATGTCTTATGCCTTAGACAGGAAACTCACCAAAATTGATTTTAAAACTTAAAGGGAGTACACAAAATCTGTCAGTTTTTGTTAACATTAATATTACAACAAAGACCTAACTATTGTATAAATTATACTTTTTGATGGTTTTTTGTTTTGTTTTTTTTTCCTTAGAAATGGGGCCATAATTCCCATGCTGTGAAGTGTTTGTTTCATATTATTGACAAATTTCAAATTAGAACAGTTTTGCTCACAAGATAGTTTTGATTTTTTTTTTTTTTCTTTTCAATCTTAGACAAATCTTTTTCTATTTTCATAGCCTATTATATTTCTATATATTAAGTCATATCAAACAGTATGATAGATTAACATCTTAAGATGTATTATCAGGTATGTCTAAGCACCTTTTCCCAAAAATAAGTTTTGAAACAGAAATTAGAAATGCACAATGGCTAAACTTTGGTTCATTTCTATTCTTTATTAGGAAAAATAAATATTTTAGTGAAACATGTACGGCATTGAGATTTTAATGGATAATATAGTTTAACTTTTCAAAAACAATTTACATAAATTATGCCTCTATTACAGGGTTATATTATACTCAAAAGTGCAATTTATTCTCTGTTTTTAATCTTTAGAAACACTAGGTTGGTATTATACATAAGAAAATACAGTACGCAAAGTTTATTTGGCAGCTGTCAGTTTCAGGGTTTCTATGACACCAATTGTCTAAAAGTGGATCTTCTTCAGTTGCAGGCCTGTTGATAGCCTTGTCCTGTCTCTCTATCTAAAAAAAGCTATTTACTTATTACAGTATGAATATGCATCTGCATTGGAAGTAAGAACGACAGCTACTGGTATGACTGTCACCCTGAAGTGTAATATTGACATTGAAAATTTGCTTTATAGGTCTTTCTTGTTGGTTGCATTTTGACCTAGACAGTTGGAGGGCCAAATTTGGACAATTTTCAGGAAGTCTGTTCAAAGAGTTAAAACAATCTGAATTTCAATGTTCAAGTAGATTCAAATCTAGTTATTAAACATGCATCCCAACTATGCTTATTAATTGGACATGCTAATTACTATTGCAATTTGTAAAATACTGTAAGCACTGCCACTAAAATCTCTATTTTAAGTAAATTTTTGATTTGATAAAATTAAGCTATAAAACAAGCATAAACCAATTTTTATTTCATTACTTGCTATTATCTAAAAATAAATTTAACTCTTAATTTGTATTCTTTTGACTATTTCAGAGTGATATCCGTACAATTTCTGTGAGTCACTGGGGTTCAGAGTTGGGCCTTCAGGTCTTGACAGGCTTGAGCCGCCTTTATTGTTCTCTTGTTTGGGAAAGTACAGTACTACTAGCTCTCTGTACAGAGGATATGTTACCAGCTGATTGTGAATTTGGTCGTGCAGACCTTGAGAAACTAATGCCAAAAGACTTGAAAACCGACAAAGATGACAAGAGCTCTTCTGAGAATGGTACTTCCACTGGAAGCAGTGCTATCTCTGCTTCTGGTTTGAAGCACAGTTCTGATGAGATGGGAAGCAATGGTGTAAGTGCTGCTCTGGAATCCCTGACAACATCTGAAAACCAAGAAACACCAATGGAGACTAATGAAGTAAATGGCTCTGAGAAAGAAGTGAAGAAATCTAAATTGTGCCCTACTCTGCAGGCTCAGGTAAAACAGCTAAAGCCATTGTTATCTGTGACCTCACGCCTAGGCCGAGCATTAGCAGAATTATTCAGTCTTCTAGTAAAACTGTGTGTTGGCACACCTGTGCGTCAAAGACGTAACCACCAGATGCCTGCAACACCAACTAATCCAACACCTGCTGCTCAAGCAGTAGCAAAAGCTCTCATGAAGCTATTAGCCAATGCCTTCAGCTGGCTTCCACCACCAAGCTCACCAGTTCCCAAACTTAGGTGGGTATCTTCAATTTCTTTCATTTGTCAATTTTTTTTTCTTTTTTGCCAACTTAGATTTGACTAGTTATGCCAATAATGGATATTATTGTGGGCGTGGGCAATAGTTATTCAATATCAGCATCCATTAAATGTTACTAAATAATTACAAATTCTTGATTGGTAATGACTGAGCTCCAGGAAATGAGCTAGTTTTTATACCTCTCAAATAATTAGGAATATTTTTATTTTATGATAATGGCGTCATCTTTTTTATTAAAGGAGTATTATGAAAATATAGTTTGAAGACTACCTCAAATAATTTCTACTAAAATCTTTAAACATTATAGACATGCAAATTATGTACTTGTGAACTTGTAGTTTTAATTTATGAATCTTAATATAAATGTAGCAAAAAATAAATTTTATTTTAGAAAATTTTCAGAATTGAGAATATCTATTTTTGAGATATTAAATGGTGTTTGTTTGTTTACAGGTTAACATTCCTGGTCTGCTGTGTTGGTTTTCTTTCTCCAATGCTGTTTGATGATAAAAAATCACCCTACCATTTAATGCTACAAAAATTTTTGTCCTCTGGAGCACAAGCAGCTTTTTTTGAGTGAGTAAATGTTTCTACATGAATTGGTAAAATTTTTTTTCTTAATTTCACCTATTCTGGTTATTGTCTAAGTGGGTATTGTTTAAAATTTATATGCATATACCATTTTTAGTAACCTTGAAGTAATAAACCTTTATTTATCAATAATAAAAACACTATATGCATGCTTAAGTACATTATACGCCAAGGCTTGTATAACAACCTTCTTAAATCAAATTGCTTTCTTCAAATATTCCATTTTAAGGTCTGAGTTTAAGCACACTGAATGCTAGCTATTAGGCTCATTTACCTATTTGATAAACAATTTGTCATTTCTTGTAAAGTATGTTAAAATGTCTATTTAATTAAATATATGGCATTTAACTAAATATTTCTTTCAGTTCTTTCAATTGGGCTCTGACTATGGGTGGCAAATGTCCTGCTTCTGAAGGATTGGAGCATCCAGACCTTCCAGGTAAGTTACCCTTATCTATTGTAGTCATGTATCCTGTGTTATTTTGCATTAGACCATATTCATTTCTTACAAATATGTACTTATACAATGATCTCTCCTATTAAAACCATCTAGTTATAATCTCTCCTACCTTCAAAATGCAATTTTTGACACACAAACACAAAATTTAGTGGTTTTTATGAAAGTTGCTGCTGTAATTTTTCTGTTAAAATTTAATGTTTCATAATTGCAGAAGGAACTGGAGAATTCCTTGATGCTTGGTTGATGTTGGTAGAGAAAATGGTAAATCCCAAAACTGTTACCGAGTCTCCCCATGTCCTTCCTGCCAAATCGAGTCAACCAGGGTTTGTACCATTCAGCCCAGTACAATATCTAATTACGACACAAAAAGTAAGTTTAGTTGGATTTTTGAATTTACACTTTTACAATGTCAGTGATTTAAGAATCTCTGCAGTGATGTCTAAATTAATGTCATTCCATTTTATGTATGAGATTTTGCATAGTTTACTTTTTTATCAGTGTAAGATATTTTTTAGCTCTAAAGGTTATATATTGACTAAGTTTGTTAACCTTTGTCCCATAGTGCTATATATGTGCAAGAAACTGAAGATATTAGCAATATATTTAACAAATTTTCTGTAATTATTTGGTCTTTCTTTTTTATAATTATTGGTACTTGCAATAAAAAATGTTTTGAATTTGTTTTCCTTTTGAATTGAAGGCTGCCTTTAATGCAGTGATGAACTTGTGGAGAAGAAAACCTCTTAAAACTTATGGCAGCCGGATGTCCGAGTCTATGCTGGCTATCCTTTGTCATATCATCAAAGGAGAAAGTGTCATTAAAGTAAGATTTTATTTCATAAAGTTAATTTTAACTACAAATTTCTTGGTTTATGTACCACTGCTACTGATCCAGAATTGTTTAAAAACAAAGGTTAGAGTATTTGAACATGCAGTGATTTTATCTATATATATATATATATATATATATATATATATTCTATGCATATCTGACTTAAAAAAAATTTGTAACAAGGTTTTAGATTACACCTTATCTTCTCTATTCAGTATTCAAATGTCCTATTATAGTTTAAATTGAAAAGTTTAGCCTTTCAAGATTTGTAATCATTTTCAGCCATACATGATACACGCCTGTGTGATCATGTCTTTCAATTCATAATTAAGCATATTTCCTGGAGTAGATTGCTGTTTCCTTCTGCAGTAGACCAATTACCAACTAAGGCTGTCCTTCTATTCAACCCATACTTGGGAGGGAGAGGAAATTGTTGTAATGATATAAATAGTTAATGCTTAATGTTTCTAAACCTATTTGGATATTTCACGAGATATTTAATGGTGTTAATATTTCACGAGATATTTAATGGTGTTAATATTTCACGAGATATTTAATGGTGTTAATATTTCACGAGATATTTAATGGTGTTAATATTTCACGAGATATTTAATGGTGTTAATATTTCACGAGATATTTAATGGTGTTAATATTTCACGAGATATTTAATGGTGTTAATATTTCACGAGATATTTAATGGTGTTAATATTTCACGAGATATTTAATGGTGTTAATATTTCACGAGATATTTAATGGTGTTAATATTTCACGAGATATTTAATGGTGTTAATATTTCACGAGATATTTAATGGTGTTAATATTTCACGAGATATTTAATGGTGTTAATATTTCACGAGATATTTAATGGTGTTAATATTTCACGAGATATTTAATGGTGTTAATATTTCACGAGATATTTAATGGTGTTAATATTTCACGAGATATTTAATGGTGTTAATATTTCACGAGATATTTAATGGTGTTAATATCATTATTTTGGCTTTTTTTTTCTTCCCCCACCAGGAACAGTTGGCCAAGGAAAAGGAAGCAGCAGAAAATGCTGCTGCTGGCTCCAGTGGCAATGGCAAAAGCCGAAGAGAAGAACCAGAAGTAAACCAAAACCATCTCCAGCAGGTAAAATTTATTTTACTTTGTTTCTTCCTTATTACAGTAAAATAAATACAAAATTTTCCTCTTAGTTGTATCTTTATTTTCTGCACATAATTTATGTAAATTTTAATTTATTCTATTACAGTTGATAGACATGGGCTTCAGTCGTGAACATGCTATGGAATCCCTCCTGCATACAGTAACTCTGGAGCAAGCTACAGATTACATCCTGACTCATATGCCACCTGCAATGTCTAGCAGTGTAAGTCACTTAGATATACTAAAAACATTTAAAGCCAAGGCCCATTTTGTTTTAGAATCTTAGTTGTCTAACCATAAAATATGAATTTCCACTTTTTTAAAAGATATTGAAATATGTTTGGAATTTTGTTTTTCGGTATTGGTAATTAGAAATACAGGCATAAATTGTATTAATCATTTACAAAACCCTGTTTGTAATAACGTATATACATACACTATACAAATTTTTGTATAACTTGTAGTAATTCTTAATGCTAATACTTGATTTTTTTTTTTTTTTTTTTTTTTTTTTTTTAAGTGGAAGAGTAAGGTCAACCAGCCAATGAATAGTTGCTATTAAATAAAGAAAAAGGGTTGGGGGGGACAGTTTTTTTTTTTTTCTTTCTTTCTTTGTTTAAGGTTAAGGCATATGGTCTAGTTTTCAGGTAAATTTATACTGAAAACTCAGGTTTACTTTCCCCCCTTGGTATATACTAGTTTCTCTTAAAT
Source organism: Acanthosepion lycidas (assembly GCA_963932145.1). Taxonomy (NCBI): domain Eukaryota; kingdom Metazoa; phylum Mollusca; class Cephalopoda; order Sepiida; family Sepiidae; genus Acanthosepion; species Acanthosepion lycidas. The sequence continues at coordinate 83,969,449 of OZ010588.1, read as the reverse complement.
CTTGCTCTTTCAGCAAAGCCAAGATCTTGAGATGTCTGAAGAAGATCAAATGATGAGAGCAATTGCTATGTCTCTTGGAGAGAATGTTGTCATGTCAACTGATCAGGTAGGCTCCCTTTAAAAACACATGAGGATTAAAAAAAGAAAAAAAAAGTTACAAAATCACCTTTCTTCCTTGCCCCCAAAGGAGATGTTAATTACCTATACACCCCTGGTTTAAATCTTAAGACCAGTACAAAAAGGGGTTAGAAAAAAAATAAAAATAAAATACTGTTACTTTAATAAATATATTTGCAAAACATTTATATTCAATTAGAAAATGTAATTCATCAACAAACAAGTGAAAATTATAAGCTTTTAATTAATTCAAACAAACATTGAAGAAAGGATTTTTCTGGTTGGTCATAAAGATAAGACCATGTGTGGGGGGGAAAAAACAAATTACTGGACAAAAATTTTAGAATTAGTTTGTGTGCACATGTAGACATCTATGTAGCTCATTTTCAGTAGTAAATTTCAGATTTTAAAATGGCTAAGTGTAAAATTTTAACAAAGTTTAACTTCAAAGACATGGTCTTTTGCAACAAGCCATTGCAAATGAAATTGGCCATAGCAGAATTGCTAACGTCATTAAAAATCCGGATGTATATGCTTCTAAAAACATCATGCTGTTACCCCAATAGAACCTCACCATCTCTAGACAGACGCATTAGGTAAGAAGTTAAGAGAGATTCAAGCCTAACATCAAATCTGATAAAAGCGAATCCAGATGGTGAATGCAGCTCTCAAGCAATTCGATGGAATTTAAATAAGGGTTTAAGAACTTGAAACAGCTGCAGATGCATCACCTTCTTCCTTGCCATAAAACCTGCTGTTTACAATTTGCTTCTGATTATCAAACTTGGGATGTGGATAAATGGAAGAAAGTCTTTTCAGACAAGAAAAAATTCAATCTTGATGACCCAGACGGTTTTCAGAGTTGCTGGCATGCAAAAGATTTCCAAAAAGAAATTTTCTCAACATGACAGTCGAGGTGGATCAATTATCAATTTTCGTACAATGGAACTCTTCAGTTACAGGAGGTAAAATGTTGTCACACAGCTGCTAGTTACATGTTAAGAAAGGCATCGCTAATTTCTAAAGGCCCTCATCTATGTAGAGAAAATTGGATTTTCCAGCAGGACAACGCTCTCCAAATCGAAACCCAATCAAGACTGGGGATGGATGGCAAAGGATGTTTATAAACATGGATTTGCAAAAATAGAGGATATACTGAGAATTGTTGTGACTGTATTTGCTGTTTTTATTTACATGGTCTTATCTTTATGACCAACGAAAAAAGCCTTTTTTTTTTTTTTTTTTTTTTTTTTGTCTGTTTTAAATTAATCAACTAAAAGCTTAAAATGTCCACTTGTTTGTTGATAAACTACGTTTTCTAATTAAATGTAAATTTTTTGCAAATATATTTTGATTAAAGCAACAGTATTTTGATTATCTTTTTATTTTATTTTTTTAAACCCTTTGACCAAGGGTGTATTTTTTATTTTTTTAAATATATCTGTGCTTTATATAACTGCAAGATTTTACTTTTGCTAAAGACATAAGCAGTATTTTTCAGCAATATGGGAATGGATGATTCTAGTTTTTCTAATTGGAACTCTCCCTCCTCCTGACCCCTCAATTTACTAATTAGAAATGGAAAAAAAAAAATAAGCTGTTCTGGTAGTTTTCTATAACTTATTTTTAGTAACTCTGCTTGTTTTTGTTGAAATGGTGGTGGGAATGAGCGGTCACTTAAGATTATCAAATTCTTGAAAAATTTTCTCCTGGTGACAAGTTCAAAATGAAAATTCATATTCTAATGGCTTGTCTTTATTATATAAAGGATTTGATCTATATTGAATTTATATACACAAAATGAATTTTTATGTGTATTACACTTTCAGTTAAAGGACGAGAGGGTAACTTTGGCATTTTATTCATTTTTATTATTTTATTTTATTATTTTATTGAATAATGTTAGTAAAATATATGAAAACTTTCCACTTTAGTGATTTAGAAAATATTTTTTCCTGCTTGAAAATTTGTTAGAATTAAGCTTAATTTTAATTTTCAGAGATATGGCTACAGAATTTATAGAAATTAAAATTTTTTTTTCATTTAATTATCAAATAACTCCTTTTTACTAATGTATAAAATATAATTGTATTTATTTTAAAGAAATATTTTTCTATTAAATAATACGTAAAAAACAAATTCGTCTGTTGTTTTATTCGTCTGTTGTTTTATTCGTCTGTTGTTTTATTCGTCTGTTGTTTTATTCGTCTGTTGTTTTATTCGTCTGTTGTTTTATTCGTCTGTTGTTTTATTCGTCTGTTGTTTTATTCGTCTGTTGTTTTATTCGTCTGTTGTTTTATTCGTCTGTTGTTTTATTCGTCTGTTGTTTTATTCGTCTGTTGTTTTATTCGTCTGTTGTTTTATTCGTCTGTTGTTTTATTCGTCTGTTGTTTTATTCGTCTGTTGTTTTATTCGTCTGTTGTTTTATTCGTCTGTTGTTTTATTCGTCTGTTGTTTTATTCGTCTGTTGTTTTATTCGTCTGTTGTTTTATTCGTCTGTTGTTTTATTCGTCTGTTGTTTTATTCGTCTGTTGTTTTATTCGTCTGTTGTTTTATTCGTCTGTTGTTTTATTCGTCTGTTGTTTTATTCGTCTGTTGTTTTATTCGTCTGTTGTTTTATTCGTCTGTTGTTTTATTCGTCTGTTGTTTTATTCGTCTGTTGTTTTATTCGTCTGTTGTTTTATTCGTCTGTTGTTTTATTCGTCTGTTGTTTTATTCGTCTGTTGTTTTATTCGTCTGTTGTTTTATTCGTCTGTTGTTTTATTCGTCTGTTGTTTTATTCGTCTGTTGTTTTATTCGTCTGTTGTTTTATTCGTCTGTTGTTTTATTCGTCTGTTGTTTTATTCTCCAGCATACTTCATGAAGTTCTACATGTCTTAAAATTCTTTGCTTGACTTTACAATACCAAGTGTTTCTTCAATTCTTTATTTAGGATGAAAATCAGAAGAAAGATGATAAATTAGATGACTCTGAAGAAAACCAGCATAAAGAAGATCCCTTGGATCCTTCTGTTCTGGCTGATTTCTCTGCTAATGCACTGCCAGGTAAGAAATCTACTTTTCAAATGACTGTGACTGTCATTCTCATCTAAAATAAGCCCTGATTCCACTGTTTTCTTGGATGTTACTTAATTATTAGTGGAATCATCGGTATTTATAACTTTACAAGTTTTAAGATATTTAAATATATAATTTGTAATTTAATGCAATTTCCATATGGCACCTTTTTTTTCCACTGATGAAAAACAAATGCATATGTCACTTTTCAACGTAGTCCCCCATACAGTGATGCACTTTTACTATTGTTCAATGCAATGAGCTTCTTCATCTCTTCCAAAAATAATTTTTTGGTTGCACACAAATCTGTGTGGGCCTCACTATCAGATTTGAACCTGTGACTGGATAGTGTCCAAAGATGTGATAATCTGACAATGCTCAATCCAAACTGTAAGAGAGATGCAGAAGCAATTCATATTCAAGCCACTGCACATTCTCTGTCTCTGTGGCCATGCATCATGGAGCAGTAGCACCTTTTTAGACAGCTGTCCTCATCTGTGGTGAATTGCAAGTTCAGTTTGTCTTGCAACAAAGTACAATATGTTGCACTGTTAACTTTCACCATATGTCTGGAATAGGTCTTTTCATATGCCAAAAGAGTGTTAGCATCAGTTTCTTGTAGAACAGTTACTGTTTGAATTTCTTACAAATGGATCAACAGATGTTTCCACTCCATGCTTTGCCTCTTGCTCTCCAGTTCATAGTGATGGATTCATGTCTTGTCACCTGTTAAGATTTAATCCAAAATTCTGGGGTCTTCTTTATAGCATCAAAGAACGGTGTTGCAACATCTTTACACTGCTACTTATGTTGAGCTGTAAGCTGTTTGGGTACCCAACACACACAAACTTTATGGTACACAGTCATCATATACTATGGCTTGTGCAGATTTATAGCTGATGCCCATGATTTCCACCACTTGTGCTAATGTGGCTTGATTTATTCCATGATCAAGGTATCCAACTTTCAAATCCATTCTTCTGTTTGCAATGTTGTTGATGACCAGATTTCCTTTTATCCATAACATTTATTCTTTCTGCTTTAAAGCCTTTTACACACTTGTATACCTTTCATTGATTCATAGTGCATGCTCCATACTGCACCAGCACCTGGCACTGGAGTTTTGTAGGTTTGACTCCTTCTGCCCATGGCAACCTATGGCGTGTTGCACTTGGTGCCATTGCTGAGTGGAACATCAGTATGACTGGCCTTGTTGCTCACTGCCAAATGAATGAATTATGAAATTCAGCACCACCCTGTTTTTTTTTTTTTTTTTTTTTTTTTTTTTTTCCATTGGGTTTTTTTTTTTCCATTGGGTTTTTATATATATATATATATAATTTCTAAATTGCCTTTACTTTCTGATTTACCCTTGTGTATGTGCAGAAATGAGAACTTGTTCTGTAATAAGTGTTTTTCTTTCTCAATCTAGGCTGTTTGTCATTGCTGGACAAGTTACCGGAAACTGTATATAGAATTTGTGATCTTGTTCTGGTAGTGTCCCAGTATGCTGGTAATGAATTAAGGAAAAAGATGCTAGAAACTTTGACCAATGAGGTAAGTATTTGAAGTTTGATAAGGCATGAATGTTTTTAGAATGTGGATAGCTTTGCATTTTCTTTTAGTAATGAAAATAAAATAAATTGAACAAAACTTTATGGTATTGACTTAAAAGCTTTCTAATTTTCTTTGTGATGCCTTATGTTCAGCATTAATTTATAAAATTTTTACATTTGCTCAAATTATACTGTATAATCAAACACTGAACAATTTCATTGAAAATTTTATCAATCTTGTTTAAATTCTAAATATTAACATGCATTTTTGTACAAATTTTTATTATTCAATGTTCCTCTAATTTCTATTGATGTTTCAACTTCACCCCTTCCAGATTTTCCAACTTGGTAAACAGATTTCTCAAGATGTTCGTTCAGCAGCTAGTAGGAAATGTGAAGATGTAAAATTGGTGTTAGAATCTCCCAAAACAACAGCATTTGGTGCCAGACTTCATTTGCTCAGTTTACTTTGTGAAGTAAGTAAAACTTGAATTTACATGCATTTGTCACCTTAAAAATAAAAAATTATGAAAATACATGCAAATTCTACAACACTTTTTGCTAGAGAAATATAAATTTAGACATCAGAAGAGGCTTTTGGATTTAATTAATGCTAAAGTTATTTTCATGGAAGGGATCATTGAATGAGAAATGCTTAAGTTCTTGTTAAAGGATTTTTAGTTTATCAAATGATAAATCTTCCATTAATTATTATATAAAGTACAAAATGTTTGCATTTTTTTGCAGAAATATCTCTTCTCTCTCTCTCTCTCTCTCTCTATATATATATATATATATATATATATATATATAAAATTGTTTTCAGTTTCAAATTGCATGTGAGGTTAAGAACAACATTTCTACTTGGTTTAGTTTTCACTTAAAACCTGTAACAAATTTCAAATAATAGCAGTCATTTTGCTAAAAATAACAAGATAGATATTGACATCTGTCTTATTACCTTTTAGCAATGTGGTTATGAATTTATATTGATGGACAGGTCTTATAATTTTATTTGCTGCCTTTATAACACCTTTGTGTGCATCATACTAGATTAATGCATTATCATGGGATTAATATAAATATTGACAAGTAAAATTTGATTCAAGGCTCATAGCTTTTATGTATTATTGTATCTTGTATATTTGCAGATAACTTTGCAAATTATTAAATCAAATTTTTCCACCCTTTTTAATATTGGAAGTATTTCAAATTGTCTACCTAAGTATAGTTCAGATGAGGCATGTATGCGGCTCTGTGTATTTTATGAACAAGTTTTCTCAGTTTTGGCTTGATATCTAAAACCTTGCTTTTTGTTGTTTTAGGAGGTGATGATACCAACTGCCAGGGTAATACAAGAGAGCAATATTATTTGGCTATTAGTGGAAGTATTGGAGGAAACTCAGGAATACTTATGCTGCTCTAAAGAAGCTGTTAGTCTTAAGTAAGTACTGAATGTTGCCTGCTTCATTGTTCTAAAATATGCAAAAATTGAGAAATGCTGTCTTGCAAAATTTATCAATAGCTGCTCAGTGGTTGTTGGTGAGGGGACCTTATTCTTGCCCAGATATTATTTTGCTGAATTTCATTAATTTTTAATAATCAAAATTAAATTTTGAATCAGATTTTTACATAAGTTGATTTTTAAAATTTTTTTTTTTTTTTTTTTTTTTTTTCAGTATTTATCTTTTATTTTAGCAATTTACAAAGCCAAATTTAGATTGGATTTTGAAATTGGTTCATATGAACTGCAAAATAGTTAAAAACTTCAATCTTAAATGATAGTTAAGTGTATAATTGTTTTTCTTTTTGTTGACTCTTAAATTGAAAATCATTTTAGATGGATGGCACCTCTTCTTCTCCTTCTGGATCTGTATGAAAAAGTTGCTGTGATATCAAAACGGAAAGCTGAAGCTGAAATTTTGTTGGTAAGTTTAATGCATTTTTTTTTAACTTTGATTTTTCTTCAATTATTAATTGGTGAAAATGAAATCTAAAGTTTTATTTTTGTAAATATGAAGCTTTGAAATTCTCACTTGAGTTAAAATGGAATTTAAATCTTCTTGAAAAAAAATTAATGCTTAACTTTTTTTCATGTAATTTTAAATTATTGATTCTAAAATTTATAGAGAATCTGAAGTTATGGTAGCATTTTTAAATTTGGGGTATATAAAAATATATTATTGATGATTTCAAACTTGTCATTTTCAGGCCAACTGCCACACTTGGAAATGGTTTGATGACCGGAGTGGACGCTGGTGTAATTACAGTGTCAGCAATAACAAGACAATTGATGTTGCCTATCGACGTGGAGAATCTAGTGTCAAGTGAGTCTGTGTTAATTTACCCAAACTATTTTATTTAGCAAGTAAATTTTTAAGAATGTTAGAATAGGTAAAACACTACTTATCTCTCTTCTGAATTAGAATTTTTTTTTTTTTTTTTTTTGTTTGTTTGTTTGACTACATTTTGAAAAAATCAAAACAAGTACTTTAACTTTTTAAAATTTTTGTTCACCCAACACAAGAGCCATTAAAGGTGAATGGTTACTGAATGTGGTTGTTGTGTGTAGATAATAGTTGACCCCTGTTGAATGAGGATGATTTGGCCCTGTATATGTGGCATGGCAGGTCTTCATTGTAAAGCTCTGAACTAGGGCAACTAAGAAATGTAGCTTATCTGACTTTTTTTCTTTTTTTTTTTTTTTTTTTTTTAATGGAATTAGTAGTGAGAGGCTTTTGAATGCTGTCAAGGCTGGAAAGTGAGAATTGAGCAGCTCCAACTCTGATATGGCAGCATTACTCTATTTTTGGTATAGTCTGCCTATTGTAAAGATAGAGCATAGCAGGTGGAGTCAGATACTTTCTAGAGTGGTACAAGGAACCAACCATTTTTTCATCATCTCTAGTGATGGGATATAGGAGTTCCAGATCTAGGGTCAAATTAGCAAGTAGTCTCATTGAGAGAACTTCATTGGGAAATTTTTATCATTTCATCATAAGCAAGGCAATAAAGCCACTAGGATACAATGGATTACTGAATGAGAGAATGAGGAAAAAACAGCTTGAGAGAGAACAATAAAAGAACAGGGATTAAGATGGAAGATAACAATTGACATTGCATTTAAAATTTTGAAGATCAAATTTGCCTGGAAAGCAAGAAGATGGAAGAATAGTAGACTTAGAAATGTGTAAAATAGATTCTGGCAAGAAAAATAGTTTAGCATGACACAGTAAGCCAACTTTCCTGGTGGCACACCTAGCAATTGATTTATAATCTTTACACTTTGTCGGTGGAAGATGTTGGCCCAAGAAGGTGCGATGAGTCCCTCTCCTGGATGTAAGCATCAGCCATGCTGATGGAAGGTAAAAAAGGTTCTCAGGCAATTCAAAAAAGCAGTTTTGTTTTGGAGGCATTAAAATTAACAAGCCATTCTTTACCCCAGTTAACAAATGATAGGTTTTTTTGTTTTTTTTTTTAAGATCAGCTCGTGATTTGACCTTATCAAACTGATTAGACTTACTATTAAGACAGAAGTAAATAGTTGTCATCAGCATTAGATACTTACTTGAGGACTGATGACATCAGGAAAGTTGTTGATGGAAACAAGGAACAGCATAGATCTAAGGATAGAGCCCTGGGGAATGCTTGCACTAATGCAAAAACATCTAGAAGAGTGACCATCCAAGACAACTTTCATTTTGCAATTTTATAAAAATTGAATTTGTTCAAAAATTTGTCCAGAAATACCATAACCTTTTAGCTTGTGAGGAAGCCCAACCTGTCAAACGTCTTAGAGATATCTAAAATAACAGCCCAAGCTTCACCATTCTTATCTAAAACTTGATACTCTTTCAGCAATAATTGTAATTTACCTAAATGAAAGCCATATTGCTTATCTGAAAGACCTTGAGAGATGAGATGTTTAACCAATTGAGAGTTGATTAGAGCCTCTAGTATTTTGCAAAAGAGGTAGGTTAATAAGTCGGTAGGTAGAAAGATCAGATTACTCACCAAAGACTGGAATAGATTTCCAACAAGCAGGAAACAGTTTAGAGAGCACCTTTCTTGAGGACTGTAGCAGGGATGCCATAAAGTCAACATGCTTTGTGGAGATCCAGTTTAGAGATGATAGGAATCATGGACAGTTATATGCTTATAGCTCAATAGAGACTCTGTTCTAAGTGAAAAATCAGGAAAAGATGAGACCAGATTATTAACATAGAAAAAGAAAGAACTGTGGGGAATGCTTATACTTCCATGTGTTTCAGAATACTGGTAATTAGCAACAACCTTTGGGGACTTGCATAAGGAAGGACTTGATAATTGCAAACAAACTGAAACTTTGGTATAGCAACTCTCGTGCTTCACCTTGTCAAAGACTGTTGAGATATTTAAAGGTATCACTCTCATGACAAATTTATTTATGGTTGAGGCTTGAGTGAGATAATGAAATTTTTTTGTAGTGAAAGTCAGTAATATAGTTAAAGCTAAATTAGTGGAATTGCAATATTATTTCTATAAGGAGAATGTATGTATCTGGGAATTCATGTGGCTGTTCAGCTACATGCAAGAAAGATAGACTAGACAAACTTTTTTTTCCAGAATCATTTATTGCTTATAACAAGGTGGGGATTATAGTTAATTTCAGATGGTTGTCTCGATTTAATGGAGAAGGGTTTTGAAAGAGTAGGTTAAATTCATATTTGTAATTTCTTTACCTGATTAATAAAACAATCTTGCAGTGGGTACAAAGGGATCTAAGAGAATATTTGAATAAGAAATAAAGAGGGGGTAAACAGGGTTGAACTTTAAAGAGGCAGTGTTTTAGGTATGGAGGCAACATTAAGAACTGCAGAGCTGAAATCTGATTGGATTTGCTACCAATATAACCAGGCAGGTTCAGTAGCTACAGAAACTCAATGTGGGATTACTGTACTGGTTTGCAGTTAAGTAAAAGAACTCTGACATTAATTGCCAAAGGTAAGTTCTAGCAGTGGGGAGTGAGTGCACTCATTAATGTGTTGTGTGATGACTATGATTATTTAGAAGCTGCAGAACAATTGCAGTGGGATGAACTGTATAAAAGACAATAGAATTAGATTGAAGAAGGTATTGTGCACTGTGGAATGTTGACATTAATGGCAGTAGTTCAGTCAGTACAAAAAAAAGTTGTTAGATGGTATATCACTTAAGGAGATGCCACAGGTGTACATGGAGAGGTGTTGCAAGAGTGTAGCAAGTGATGGGAGTTTTAGCAATTATTGATTTGAAATCTACCCACAGCTTTCTATAGCTGAAAAACTGGCAATACCAGCTGGTGATTTATAAAGGCAAAACTTACTGTTTAACTAGATTGGCTAAGTTCTGTACCAAATATGATTGCAGTTATCCTCGAAATGAGAAAGTTGAATAATAAAAAATTAAAAAAATTAACTGCCATATAGATATATTAGTGGCTGAAGCTGGTGACAAGTTAAAGTAATAATATGAAGAAATTTGGGTTGGATGTAAAATTGCCAGAGATTTTAGTGAGATAATTTTGAGGCTCAGGTTGGGGAAAGACATAGTGGGTAAGCTGGTTTTTCAAAGTGGAGAGAATAAGACCTCAGAATGGAAAGACTAAGTTGATGGGGACTGCTATGATTGGTAGGTTGCCATCCTTTTGCTGGGTGTCTATGAAGTAAGCTGGGATATTGGTGTGGGGGTACCTGTTTCTCTGAGATCATGTGAAGAGACTGAGTGGATGAGTCATTGAGGAGGAGATGGTATATGCCTAAATATGATGCCAATTTTGTGTGACTAGGCATTAACTGGAGTAGATGATGTAGCATGGCTAATAAAATGTCGCTGAATTTGATGCTGTGTTATATTGAAAGGTGTCAATTTGGTTTAAAGATGGAGATTGTGTGAAATCAAAATTTGAAATGATTTATTTAGTGGACCTAGGTGAAATTGGTGCTTACTACTGAGAAGAGTTTGAACAAAAGGAGCAGTGGTGATGAATATTATGCAATATATGGAAATTATAAAACAAACTACTGAATTGAACCTCAAGCTGCATGTAGCCTTTATATCCTCATAAGAATAAGGCAAATGCTCTCGCCAGGATGAAGAAACCTGTGTTATTGGGTGTACTGTACTATTCAGGAGTGGATAGGACTTTATTTTTGACCATGAAAATTTATCCTAAGGAGCTTGTTTTGTAGTTGGTCAGGAATTACATCTATCACTTTGACACTGTGCTGAATGTGCATGAGGGAAAGATTCAGATGGAAGGACTACTGAAAAGATTGGCTGCTTTATGTGACATATTGTCACATATGTGAAATGATTGAATATAGTTTGGGGGTGGGGGAGAAATGGTGACCACGTAATATATTCATTATATTTAAGTAGCAATCATTCATTTAAAACCTGTTTTTATCAAATGTGTAAGGACAGTCTGTTAAAGCTTTTGATGGGTTTCTGGTGTTGAATTTTGGTACAAACTTGTAAAAATGTGCTGAAAATGTATGTACGCCTTTGATTGGATGCAACGCCAAATGTACACCTCTTACAGTCAGTGACACCAAGTATATAATGCAGTAAGGTGTTGTCAAGTGAGACTCGACATGATGCAGGCATCGGTGTTTTCGTTAATTTACTATTTTCATTTGTTGCTGGTTACTGGATGCTATTGTCTAGTTAGGTTTAACATTGTGTACCTGCCAGGATGAAATTATTGAATATTTCTGTTCATGCTAGTGAGCTGTAACTTTTGTGATCTGGCAACTTCCTTGGAAGACCAAAGAAAAATTATGGCACAGAAGAAAGTGTTGTAAAAACTACCAACAGTTTAATAACCAAAGGTTACAATCACTCTAATTGATTTCCACTAATAGTATTGAGAATAGTTAACAGCAAGGGTAGAATCTTGTCTGTGTGTTGAAAGTTCTTCCAGCAGCTTGAAGAGTTTTCTTTCTGAACCAAATGAAAAAACTCTTGTAATGCAAACTCAACAAGTGTAGCACTTTTATGTAACCATTTGAGAGGGATGAACTTTTTTCTTTTTTTTTAATGAGGAAAGTACATGACTCTTCTAAAAGGACCTGATCAGATTCTGGGTTTAGGTATTTTGGTAAGAATCAATGTAATTTGGGAGAACACAGACTTGGCATCAATCTTGTCACTACAGCTTCCTTTGGATTGGGAAATGGGGTACAGAAAATTCAGTTTTATTGAATTTACTAAGTCTTACTAGGATTATTATGGGTTCAAATCCTCCTGATGTCTTCCTCATAAGCATTTCATAAGTTCTGGTTAATATTTCTAATCTAAACCTTCTATCAGGTTCCCATCTAGTCAACTAATATTCTATACTTTTATTTGCTTAGTATTCTTACTACTTCACTTACAATTCTTAACTCTCTCAATACCTGAAATTATTAAAAAAATTTCCTGCATTATTATGATTCAAACAGGGCCACTGCCCCATTACAAGTAATACTAAGAGTACTGTCAATTATCATTGGTCATTTTAAAGGAAAGAAAATTAGTTAGAAGTTAAATCTGGTCCTTCCCTTGACCAAAGGTATCTTTTGGTTTCCCTTTTTCTTCATTGCTAGAACAGTGACATATTCATATTAAAGTCTAGGTTCATTCAGAAGTCTCATTTATTATTTGCATACACTTGTTAAAAGAATCTTGCTTAGTGAAAGAATATTGATATAGGTAAGATTTTATTCCTTTTCTTGCAAAAACATGTACTTAGACTAGTTTCTAAAGAAAGAATCATAAACATAAAGTTCCCCTTTCTCTCTAAACATTTATATATTTTTTCTTTTTTAGGTTTCAAGCAGGAAGACGGCGATACACTGTTCATTTCAATACAATGGTACAGGTATGTAGAATTATTTGTCTGGGTCTTATTGAATTTCTGTTTATTTAATTCCCTTTTGAATAAATAACTTAGAATCTCATCTGAGTTAAGTAAGATTAATATGTGTAATATTTTATAATCATAATATTAAAACAAAACGTGTACATTTCCATTTTGTCTGCACATCTTATGATTATAGTTTAACCCAACACTATATTTCTGAATCATTTTGTGGTTATATATAATTCAGGTAACAGCTCGTTAAGTGAATTTGGTGGTAGATTCATCAAAATTACTTTGTATTCTATAATTTGTAACTCTACTTGAACTGACTTCAGTAAGTTTTCAAAATAGCATTACCGTTTTATTTTTTTGGAAGTTTGGATACAATTTTTTTTTTTTTTTTTTTTTTTTTTTTTTAGTACAATCTAAAGTGAATTGTAGGGTCTCTTTAAAATATTACCTATAACTAAAGAAATTTATAAAATACAGCTATGATTGCATATAAAGGTAGACATTTTGTTTTATCTTGGAAATGTCCTGTCTTGAAGTTATTGCTGTTAAAATTTTAAATATTTTGTGCAGTTTTGCTGTTATTTTGCTATTCTAAAATATGCTGATGAAAAAAACATTAACATTTTGAATTAGATTTACTCAAGATTAAATTTAAAAGCTGAATTACATGATATAATAAATGATCATATACTGATCAGTAAATGCACAGGCTTCAAAACAAGTATCAACAGTACTCAGATTCCATATTAATACACTGTATATAGTTGTAGGTGGATTGAATGAGTTGACCATGATTATATACATGATCAATGAAGAGACAAGTTTTGTAATTGTGCCAACTAGTTGCTTAACATCTTGCAGAAAATGTTGAATAGCATTGGCATGATGTGGATGGGCATTATCCTACTAGAACTGCACATCTTGTTGCAGGAATGACAGCAGGACAGGCTGAACTTTGTTTTTGATGGTACAAGATCTTATTTAAAGTTTCCTCCACAAATGCCAAAGAAGAGTGATAGTTGTAACTTTTATGGTGTTAGGGGTAGGACTGTGTGTAGTGGTCAAATACTTCAGAAAACTAACTACATCTATGCAAATGAATACTTGAATGCAGAATCAGCACTGAATACTAAATATTTAATTCTTTGCATGATGTAGCATAAGTGGAAGTCTGGTCAGACATGTGTACCCATATTAAAAGATTGCTAACAGTTGGTGTTGCCACTCTTGGGGCCACATTTTCTTTGATCTGGGCAGTGGATACTGTGCTGTCTGCTACTGCTACCCTCACAATGTCAATCTTGGTGAATGTCTGTGCTATGTGGCTGTTCAGAATATGGTCTATAGGTG